>VZTJ01000889.1:603581-668112 GCA_013397795.1 Orthonyx spaldingii
AAAAAAAAAAAAAAAAAAAAATTCTGCATGGGATTAGCCTCAGTTTTACTCACAGCAAATATCAGTACAAAAAATGAGTAGCCATTTTGACATTTTATAGGCTGGTCATCATATATTTCTGCCAAAGTGATCAAAAAAAGGTTTAGGAGAAATTCTGATCCCTGAAACTGGTTGGCCCTTAAACTCTTTTGGCTAGTTTGATTACAGTTTTATTTTTAGTCTTTACTATGCAGCCCTTCTTACTTAGTTTAGACACTTCAGTTTTCTGAATGATCTTTCTTACTTCTAATAGCTTTTTTTCCTTTGCTGATTAGCCATGCCAGCCTCTTTTCACCTTGTCTGAAGTCTTTCCCAAAGGATGGGGCATGGTCTGCTGCTGTGTCCCTACTTCAGAGATCTTCTTACTGCCTGGAAGAATTTCATTCTTTTAGTGGCCCATTTTAGCTTCTTTTTAGTGGGCTTCCCTGTTTTCACAGAGTTGTTCTTTTTGAAGTTAAGCACACTTGTGGTGGATTTTTTGGCCTTTGTTGCTCCTGTGGGGGGACTGAATTGAAGTACATTACAGTCACTGTCACAGAGCAGCGATTCCATTGTGAGCTTCCGAACCAGATCCCACACATCACTCAGGACACAAACAAGCTGTCACTCATTGAGGTCTGGTTGTTTAGGGAGCTGCTCTCAGGCCCCCTGTCTGCTTTGCTGCTCCGTCAGCTCAGTCACAGGTGCACGGCTCTGTCGGAGGATTTGCACGTGGGTCTGTCAGAAATGGGATCAAGGGAACTGAATTGTTGTTTCCTTTAATAGTCTGTGCATTTAATAAATACAGCACAGACACAAGGTTTCAGAAAAATGTAGTGACTGTTGAGGTCATTGTTACATGCACATCCTAACAGACACATTTTGCTGATCTTTGGAATGAAAACCCTAAACATCTTAAAAATGGAAACCCCTGAGCTTGAGCACAAGTACAGGCAGTGGCAACCAAGATTTGGCACAAGGCAAGAAAAGAATGCTGTGCAACTGCCACAAACAGCTCATTTGAGCTGGCAGACAAATCACAGCCAACAATCCTTCCTAAAACTCTTAAACAAAGTAATCACAAATCAGTTTTAATACAAAATGAAGTTAATTCTTAAAAAATTAAAAGTACTCCTCAGCCAGAGTTTTGCTCCCTTCTCTTCATCTTTCACGAAAGATAGAACTCTGAAGTTCACCAGATGCTTCCATCTCTCTCTGTTTTATGTGTGGCTGGTTTCCAGGTCCTGCCAAGAATTGCAGCACCATAAATCCTTAAGACAAAAAGGCAAACAAATAATCTTGCTGGTGTGTGAAGGTTTGGAGACCTCTGTGTACTCTTTCACTGTACTCTTTAGAGAGTCAAAGGACTTTTGAGGAAACCTGGGGTATCTTACACATGATTATTGTTTTACAATACAGCACTTATTTGCTTATGTGGGCTCCCAGGGATGCCTTGGTAAGGGATCTAACTGAAGGTTTCCCTGTGTACTCTGGTCCCTCAGCACCTTTTATCTGGTACTTAAAACTGTTTAGTTCCTTGTTTGCTCTGTGCAAGACAGAGCACCATCTGTCTGCTGTGCAGTACTGTAACAAAATGTTAGGATGTTCATTCTCTTTAAATTAAGAGCTTGAGTGTTACTGTGAGCAAAAACATTTTGTTAAAATATGGCATTTGGTGTACCTACCCAAAGATGCTGATTTACTGAAAAACTTCCAGCAGTGGGATTCATGAATGTGACACACTGACAATTGTGGATTTCTTTTAACTTCAGTTTCTGTCTGTCATACCTATGTAGTTACAAAATAACAAAGGGATAATAAAGCACAATTGTATATTCACAGTTTGAGATTTCTATTGACAGATCTTCACACTGAATGCTCCTACAAGAAAGTGTGATTATATAGCTCTCTGTTAAAAGAGCTGAAAACCTCTCCTTTGTTACTACTCTCTTACACACCATTGCTATCATTTGGAATCTTTTAAGGGATGTGTCAAAGTTGACAGGTCCAAATTTGGCCTCCTCTCACCAAATTATATTTGTAGGTTTGGAATATCTTCCATGTAGGAAAAAATTCCAGCAGTCACCTCCAAGACAAGGGCTAACTCCTCTGTCTAACTGCAGGTCAGCCAATAAGCCAGAAACAGTTTCCTCTTCTGTCCCACAAAATGCAGGTTTATGTTCTACACTATTCCTCCTCTTCTGGCCTATGTATTAAGATGGTATTGGACTGAAAAATCACTCTGCTTACTCATTTGTCTATGGGATAGATGGTTTTATTAGTTCAGCTTGTCGCCTCTAACTTTCCACAGCATCCTTGAAAGCTCTATTTTATTAGTCCATATGAGTGCTCTACCAGAGCTTTACTTACAATTTACAGAGTAATCTTCTGGCTTCTCTTCTGCTGCACATCATGCTGCATGGGATTAACAATGACAGGTAGTTAACTTCTTGAATCATTGTTTCTTAGCCTGCAAATTAGCTCAATAAAATTTTCTCAATATTTGAGAAAGCCAGGTGGTTCTCTTTGTATGAAGGAATCCTGAACATGTAGAAGCTAAAACTGATTAAGAAAAAAAAAAGAAAAAGAAAAGCTAAAATATAGGATAGATATTTAATACATATATAATTGAATTATGTCTCTTGGATTTTGCTTCACTGAGAATCCAAAAGGATTCCAGGAATAAATATATGTGTCAGTAAAAAATTACGTAGAGGTATTAAAAATTTTACTGCAATAGCATAGAACTGCATTCTGGCTGTTGGATTGTTACTGACGATAGAAAAAATATAAATTTAGGTCAGAAAACTCTGTAAATCCCCTAGCTATTCTAGGAAAAAGAAATGAATGTAAATTCAGAGTTAGAATGCTTGTCTTCTCCTCTTCACATTAACAATCCAGTAGAAATACAAAAAAGATTCATTTCAATGCATATGCCTAGAGTAGGCCATTAGATTATAATCTCTCCTGGTCTAGATTTATTAGACAGCCATATACAGACGACTAACATTTGGATCCAAGCATACTAAAATATTTACTCTAAACTCCTAGCCAGTCTTAGCCACTTTTCCTGCAGACACATATGTGTATTTTAAAGTGAAATAACTGCAAAGAACAAAGGACATCTTCCTTGATCCATCTCCAAACTCCCCTATCCTTTTGGAAATTTAACAGGGTACACAATGATGATTTGGAGTTCTTGGACATAATATGCTTCAAAACCTTTTAAGCAAAAAGGCAACAAATCCAGAAGCAGTTGTAGTAGACTATTGGGCTTCTGGGGAAAAAAGAACAGCAACATCTCTTTTTGCCCTTTCATTCAGCCAGCTCCAAAATATTTGCCATAACCGAAACTATAGCAAAACAATAACAACAAAATACTACACTGCAAGTAAGCAAACAGAGCATGTATTCCCACTAAACCAGACTGGAAACACATTACCCTTGATTTGACAACAGACAGCTCACAGAAAATCAGAAACAATATCTAAAAATACATTTCCCATCCTGAGGCTCTGCATTCATTGCTTGCTTCCTTTGCTCACCCTGCAGTAATTTGGTGTCTTGGCTGC
Source organism: Orthonyx spaldingii (assembly GCA_013397795.1). Classification (NCBI taxonomy): domain Eukaryota; kingdom Metazoa; phylum Chordata; class Aves; order Passeriformes; family Orthonychidae; genus Orthonyx; species Orthonyx spaldingii. Next base: position 607,172 of record VZTJ01000889.1, read on the forward strand.
ATTAGTTATTACCTAGCACTTTCTTTGAACCTTTCAGCACATCAGGGAGGCTTTCTAAAGCAAAGCTTTAAGTAGAACTTGTATGTCAAAAAAATACTTTGCCCAAACTGCAGAAAGAAGTCAACATTAATCAATTTTTTGGTGCATTTTTAATGTCCCAGTGTCTGTCTAAGCTAAATTTTCTTCAGGTTTTCTTTCTTTGTCTCCAAAACTCTATTTTGTAGTGCCAAATGAAACTGCAAAATAAGATGGTACTCTTAGGAACCTACATTTCCCTCTGAACCCATGTGTCTAGGTCTGTGCATTTAAACTCCAGTAACAGCTTTTTTCTCAGATATCCTGGTCACTATTTGGACATACAAGAATGCATAAACACCTCTGTAAGTGACCAGAGAACATTTCTCTGGAAGATTTCACTTGTTTACTATGGCAAGTATGGAAACATCTCCTTTGTACCCTTGTAGAGATTCTGCTTTTGTACATAGGTCTTCCTCTTTCTAAGGACAAGTATTGAGTCACCTTCACAGCTTTGTGACTCTGTCCACATCAGGTGGGAATTCTCCAAGGACCACGAAGAAAGACCATAATGGAAATATCCACACGTAGCAACAGGGAAGCAACAGAAACCCTACAAGTGTCTAAGGTTGTATTAGTTTTTCCACACATTCCTTTTATGCTGAAATGTCACAGTGAGGTTTCCTTGTAAAAAATTTACATTGGCAAGATAGCCGGTGAGGAGCTGGACACCTCAGAGCTCGTGCACAAGCTAAAGCTCCCACAGCCTACCTCCAACTTTAAAGGAATCAATGGCTTTTTGTGGTGACCTTTTTAAAACTTCTTCTCCCACTCTGCAGTCCAGGGCAAAGACACATATCCCATGACTTCCTTTCTCTGAAATATCAGGTATTCAGTGTTTCAGTGAATGCTGCAGACTGATTCAAAGTTGGGTTCTTACAGCACTAAAGATCCAAAGCGAATAACAAAAGCGGAGACAAACACTACAATAGGAACATCTTAAATAAATAGCATCAATTGAAAACTTAAAACTTTTATTAATCACTATAGTCAAGGCACTGCTGGATTAGAGCATGAAAGTAAATTGAAGAACGGATATTAGAATCAGGAATAATAAGATCACCAAAGAAATTAATTACCTTTAACAGCTCAAAGGAGCATAATTTCTCTCAGTTTTCTCTTCCAAGTGTTTTTGAGAACACAGCCAACAGAGTAGATGCTGTTATAGTAAATGTTAAGGCCATGCCTCAGGCCTAGGTATTTCTCAAGCAGGTATTTCACTTTAAGCACCAGTCCTCACAGGAGACAACCCATGGGATGCACCTGACCCAAACTGCTCCAATACCAACTGCTTCAGAGCCTAAATGTAATTTTTTTTTTTAGTATTAATTTGAATTAATTGCTTCTCCTCTTCCAGATCAAGATGAACACAGTCAGATACAATTAACTGAAATCATATGTGATATTACTTATTAGTCATCTGTAATATTAATCTCATGATTAATGATCAGAAGAGGTTATCACTAACCAAACTTAAAATCCCTCTACAGCTTTAAGTATATTTACAGTTTCCATTGTTTCAAACCTTGGAAAAAACAAATATTCCTTTTGTATGTTTGGCATAACCTCCCTTTATTGCCTTGCCTTTAAGTGCATTTAAAGAAAAGATGCCATTACAATGCCAAAAAAGGGAATTTTCTTTTCTGTTTTTCACAGTGCTGAACTGTGCAGTACAAGAAATGAGAGAATAAATTTCACCATTATGATGTGGAAGTAAAGTGGTTGAAAGTCTAACTCCATCCAGAAAACATTCTCTAACTTTTTGCTTTTTTTGCTACATATGCTCTGCAGGTGCTGAAGGTTCTCCAAACCTCATAAAGTTAAGTGAGGCCTTCAACTCATTTTTCACTGATAACAGAGAGAATGCCAAGCAATGACTTGAAGATTCTCGGAGTTACCTATTTCTTTGCCATTGACACTTATTCTCTTTGCTCACTACGTTTCCACTTATTTTTGGTTAATTCTTTGCTCCAGCAAATCCTGTGCAGGAATCTCTGAAATTAATTTTACCTGGCTCAACCAGGCAGAAGGATGTACAGAAATAATAGCTATTATTTTAAAATTTGTCTTTAGCATAAAGGCAGCAAAAATAAACTGTATATCATAGTATTCCCTGTTCATGTCCAACAATTCAAAACTGAATAACCAGTGTGCCAAAATCTCTCTAATTGCAATTATCTCTCCCTTCCTCTTGAAATGTAGGTGATAAAAGTAATAGTTTATACCAGAAAAATAGTCATTTAACTTTTCACATTTATGACGAGTGATAGCTATACTGCATTAAATAAGTGTTTTGTTCTTCTAAAAAACGTCTAGATTTGATCAAGAATAGATAAAAAGGATGTCAAAAATTCTATCAGAATTGACAGGATTTCTATTGAAGAGTTACCATTCATCATTGATTGAGCTAATTGAGCTACTCAGAGGCTGTGTTATAGGGCTTCTAATCCTTTCTTTGTTCCACAGTTTTACTCAAAAGAGACTTCACTGATTCTACCACAGCAGAAGTGGTGCAAAAAACAGTTATGTGCAAGAATCAGGCCCATTGAAGCACAAGGATTGTTACAACTACAGACAGTGAAGAGCAGGAGATAGTGTGTAGTAAATGCAAGGGACTTGGACCATTGCATATTTTCCTGATACTTTGATAACCTTGGCAGACAGAAGAGCCTATTTCCCAGCTTCAGCCTTTCTAAGCAACATAATTGGTTTCCCTTTCTCCAAAAGGACAGCAACAAAATATTGCAAGCAAGTTGTCTTAGTAATAAGAATGAAGACAAACTATTTGCAAAGACAAGCTGTAGAAATACCACTTAGACTAGTAGCAAAAGAAATACTACGTTAAACTGTTAGGAGAGTTCACACATTAATATAAATCACTATACTTGCATGGTTTTAAAATACTAAGTTAATGTGATGAAGAGTCACTTAACAGGCAAAGTAAAAAAGTAGAAATAAATAGCACTGAAAAATACATAGACTTGAAACTGATCTTAATGTTTTGATAATACAGAAGGATTCTTAACATTGCAAAACAAAAATACAAACAGGTATTTCAGTAGGATTACATTGTATAGCATTTGTAACTCGGTATAGTAGAATAGTGCATACTCCTGTCACTGAAAAGGTAGTGAAACATAGTATTAGAATTATTGTGGTATCTATATGCACATTTTCTAACATGAATAGTATGTCATAAACATAACTCATTCTATTACTGCATGATTATGTTGAAATAATATAACATGGTCATAAATGAAGAGAAATTATGTTGAATTGCTTGCTCTATTGAAATACGATTCAAGAAGATCAGAATTAAAATAGGGACACTTAGTAAATACTGCAGCAATGGTTTTATTCTTTGAAAAGTGTCAATTGTATGTGAAAATGAAACTGCAGATACACTTCAATATTTATCGCGCCAGGTATTTCATTCACATTGTAGAAAATAGCCATATCAATGGCAGAAATGAGGTATGAAGTTGGCTTCTGTAGTGGATAAGCTGGTGGGGAAAGAAAAAAATTGCACTCTGTAAATCTCCAAATGAAAAATACAATATAGGGCTTCATAATGCCTTATCATTGAGATGAAACTATGAACTGGAGGAGCCAGACAGAAAAATGAATATGTTTAATGTGTTAGATGTGCTCTTTGTATTGGAAAACACTCTACGTAATTCAGACAGATTACAGTTTTCTGGCTGTTTATATAAAACATGCTAAGATAAACTGTGAGTGAAATAGTTGTGGATGAGTAAGCAGAACTGTCTCAAGATTAAAACAGATTCTGAAAGATGGGGTCAATTAGTTCATTTCTTGTTCATGCCAGTAGCAGATAGTGATTTCTTGGGCAAGTCATTTAACTCAGTTTTATCTCCTTGATCTCTATAACAGATATGCTATTATTAGGTCCCTCACTGGGATGTTAGGATGTTATGTGGTTTAATAGTGTTAGCATTGAGGTCCTTGGGTGTAGAGTTCTACATAAACACAACTATTTCATTTTGACAGATGGCAGCACCTTTGAGCTTAGGCTGCAATTCACTTCCACTTACAAATTATTTTTCTTTATAGTTCTGGATTGGTAAGTGGCCTGGCTTAAAAATATCTACTTTGTTGGGATTTTTTCTTGAATGCATGCAACATTGCATCTTTTTTATCAATATAATTGACAAAGGAAGAAAAATGAGGACAAAAGTAAGGTGCTAGAGAGTATGCTTATAACACAATTGAGTGGGATGCAGAGCTTGCAGAATTAACACTACCTAAGCTAATTATAGAACTAGGACAACCCAGCTAGCCAGAATAATTATCCAGCCTTCACAGTGTTGTTCTGAAGACTCACTGGGCACTCTAAGGATTCGCTCTTTCATACCAACACAGCTGGTTGCTACGTTGAGGAACCAAACTATCATGGCAAACAAAAGCAAGTGAAAGGTGCTAAAATATGACAATACCTCATGTGCAAAACTGACGTGGTACAGCAGCATCAGAAGAAGAAAGAGTGTCATCAATCTTACACAACCAATATAATAAATGTTTTTATTAAGAATTGAAAAGGTCTCGTTATTTACCACGAGTGATATAAATGCAGGCCAGGAGCGAGCTGGATCTTTCAGAACAAAGCATTCATCCAGCAACAAGTGTATCCTAATCATCATGTAAAGAGACAAATGTAATGTTATAGCCTGATTTTTGGCACCAAAGAACTTCACACCCATCACATCCTGCAATACTGTCACCCTCCTTCAACAGGGCTGTCAGGTCCAGCAGCAAGGCTATGCAGAAGAGAGGCTTCAAGGGCAAATGAAGGGAAAAAGAAGGTGGGGTGTATCTTTGGTGTTTCGTCTATTGGCTCCTTCGGGCCACCGAATCCAGCCCTCAGTAGCTCCTTATCCCGGGAGCTCTGCTCCTGGGCTGGACGGCGGCAGCTGCTCGCTGGTAGAAACAGACGGACCAGTTGCGTTTATATCAGCGTTCCTTTATTCTCCTTCACGGAGGGAAAAAGGGTCACGCATAGAACAATCAATGTTGGGGAGAACCTGGCAAGACTGGTCCAGCCCACCTCTCGCCCAGGTCTTTTATGCCCTCTCTCGGTGGAGGGCAAGGCGAGAGACAAGCCAATAAGCAGATGACTGGCCCGTGACATCTGGCCAGTCCTGGGTGAACAGGGGAGGGACAGGCGGAAAGCAGAGCTGTGAGTGGCCAGGCCACCGGCGGATCCTCAGTGGCCTGCACACTGGTACAGTGGGGAACTGGAGAAGTTTGTGTTACATTTAAAAGGAAAGTGAATGAATTCTTACTTTTCCCTTCTCTACAGAACATAAGAATGTGCTAATGAGCGGCTGCAAAACCATTACCAAGTTCAGCATTGGTAAACATGGGCTTAGACTGTAAACTGCAACATTTTTCAGAAACAAGTATTTGAGCTCCACCTGTTCAGGGAAAATTATTTATTGGGAAAGAATAAAAAGAAAGAATTAAAGAAACAGCAAGAGAGGGAAACACTGAGACATACAGTCATGGACAAGTATATTGTTTAAAAAAACAAGCATCCAATGTGAATTAATCCTTGTTAACAATACAAGTTAGACTGCTTCCAGTGTGAGCCCTTTGGTAATAAAGCTGACATGCAACACTGCTCCTAAGAGGCACTAAAGTTTATCACCTGACCTTAGATGTAAGACATGGATCTGGGTTGCAGCCTAACACCATCACATGTCCACAGGTGAGAGCAGCAGTGTCTAGATATGTACTGCAACAGGAGAGAAAGAGGTGAAGTGAAGGGGAGAGGCTGGGGCCCTCTCTCTCCTCTGCCTTGAGGCTATGCCAGCAGTTTTCTCATTACAAGCATAAATTCAGCAGCACAGCGCAGAGGCTCAGCAAGGCCTCTAAAGCTTACAGCCATTTAAGGGAATCAGACTTCATGAAATGCACCACATGTATGTGCAGTGGCACATATCTCTGCATCACACACCCTGGTATCTGTAACACCCATCATCTAGCTCCTTTGGTCCTGGACTGTGTACACAGACTTTTGGGTCATGGCCTCAAGTAAGGGGAATTTCAGCTTTCTCTGGCAATCTCATAGCCTCTCAGTGGAAGGAAAGTAGCTTTGGGAATGACACAAGAAGGACACACGGTAAATCAATGGCAAAGGCTGTAACCAGGCCACACTGGACAGCATCCTATGGACAGCGTTTGGGTTTGCAGTGCAAATAATGTGGCTGGTGTTCCAAGTTTGGCCTTGTCAACATATGTCTGGGGACAAGCCTGGTCAAGAACCACGGAGTGGAACAGGATGTGGGAACATGCATATCGCATGTGTGGGCAGCTTGCCCACACTCCTCCCCCTTCTGCTTGTCACATGCATCTATTCAAGGAATGGGTGTTTCCTGTTTGCTTTTTCCCCTGGGCATGCAAGAGGAGAGAAAGAAAGGAAGTAGCCATCCTCCAATGCTGACTGAGCCTGATCCTTGTTGTAGCTTGCTATTACACTGCCCAGAAGGCACAGAGCTTTTCCACAAAAGCACACTTTGCTGACAATCTAGAAAGTATTCCGTCTGGAAAGGACTAAGCGGGTGGAGGAGACTGCTGTTTCTGTCTGTCAGTAGAAAGGATACTAGGAAGAAGGGCAGAGATTTCTGGTTTAAAGGGGCTAGGGGAAAGGTTTGGAGAGTGACGAGAAATCCAGAAGCACCAATCCAAGTCACAGGATGCTTTAGAGATACTGATTTCCCTGGTGTGGGAACAGGCCTTCACTTGCAGATGTAAACTGTGCCAAGGCTATTGCAGATTAATGTTGGGATGACTAAAGGCCCTCTGTCACCTGTTATTCCTCCTGTAACCTCTGAATTTTAAATGTTTTTTTGTGACCTTATAGAGGGATCCTATGGCATTTTTCACACTGATGCGAACCTGAACTCACAGACAGACTTGAGGATGTCAATATCCAGCAACAATGCAGAACATCACTGGGACCTCTCTGTGTTTTGTGGTTGTCAGAGTAGTTGTCATAACAGATCCCACCAAAACACCCCTCCTACTTAGCAGGCTAGAGGAGTCCTTAAAGACTCTGCAGCAATGCCAAGGTAGGGTAGCTTAATTTACATTTGGTGGGCTCCATACACCAGAGGATGGCACAACGAAAACTGCACTGAAATCCAAATGCTAAATAAAGTTAATTTCCACTAACAAACATAAATTCAAAAAAATCAACATGCATTTTGAAAAACGCAAGCCATTACAGTCTAAGAAAAAGCAGATATAGTGAGAAGAAGCAAAATGGAAAGTAATTACAACAGAAGGGCCCCACAGTGAAGACAAGAAATACAAGGTTAGACTTGAGCATACACTGCAATTTGGGAATGTTGCTTTAGAGCCAGAACATCACTGCTCTGAAGCTTCATCTCATTATGATTCTTCCCACAAACAAAGGCTCTGCTTGGATTTTATCTTCCATTGGAGTGAATTTAACATGGCAGCACATGGTAGAAATTAGCAAGTATCCACTAAAGAGAAAAAGGCACCCCAGCTACAACTACTCTGGTAACAATTTCAAATGTAAACATCTTAGTTTTCTACCAAAGTGTTTGGGGTGGTGTTGCCTTGTTGCTTGTTTTTTAATCAAAGTCAAAACTCTTGCAGAACCTTTGAAATGGTTTCTTCAGTCAGAAAAGAATTTTTCAACAAAAACTATTTTAGTAAATCTTGGCCTTGTAGCTGACATATTTGGATAAAAAATTAAATAGGGCTGTGAGACCTGAGATTCTCAACACATGTTTGAGATTTTACTTAGATGCCTGTTAAACTGTTTTCATTTTATTGCTTCACTGGTCATTTTGCTTTCTCTTTTTAAAAGCAACAGCCGTAATTTTACTAACAGTGGAAAAACTGCCAATAGCACTGAGCAGAATTTTAGAAAGGAAAACACAGACAAAATACCAGAGAAAAGAGATGCATCAGACTGTGCAGTATCATCTTAAGCAAAACAGTGAAACTTACTGTTCAGTTATTTGAAACTAGAAGCACTAGAAAATGTACTTATCCTACCATAACAGTGTTACATGGTCATCAGGAATAGTTCTTCTCTAATTAGGATCTTCTCTGACCAAAGAGATCAGATGCATTAATGCAAGGCAGCGTAATATTTGAAAGCACCTTTCAGTCTCAGTCAGTCTGCAAAAACCATGTGAACATGTGGCTCATTGACAGCACTGCAGGGGCTCACACAGTGCATGACACTGACTTATCTGTAGAAGGAAGATGAAGTACAGCCAGGTGATGCATTATGCCTTTCTCTTGAAAAAATATCACAAATTAAATTACTTTCCTTTGCTGCACAGATATTTTCATATCAGCTGGGTAAGATAATATTTACTAATGTACAGCATTCATATCTGAGTTTCCATGTAACCACTGCAATTTGGGCTTGGCTTTTTAACACTTTCAGCAAGATATTAAGCTTGTTTCAACTGCAAAAAAGGGAAATTTTCCATTTGCCTCCTCCAGTTTGGATTTTAGAGACATATAAATAACTTTGAGAGTTTGGGCACAGTGCCTGTTTTTCACTGCTTACTTTGTGTTAGGAACATGAGTGGTACAGCCAAAATAATGAAAACCAATTATATTACCTTGTAAATTATAGTAGTTAAAGAAAATAAAATTATTAAGAAAATGTAATAAAATAAGGAGTGGTAAAAGATAAACAACCTATTGTAAATATTTTGGCCACTGCGCTCTAAAGTGTATTTAAATCCAAACATGATTTTAGAGTGAAAATTTTCTTTTTGTATTGCTTATGTCCTAAGCAGCAGAATGCTGTTTTCCAGGTGTCCTGAGGTGAAAGATGTGGAGACCAGAGCAGGAGGATACACTCTTACCCTGAGAAATGTGGCTTAGAGACTTTGGTACAGGGTTTGGATTGTTTCACGATTTGTGCCCTTTTTTTTCATCATTTTCCCTGGCCTGAAAAAAGCTGGCAAAGCTTAGGCCAAATTTTGTCTTTAATGTGCAATTGTCCATGTGACTTGAGAGGAGATACGATTAGTCTGGAATTTTATACAGAAATGAAACTACAGCTTTGAAAATGGGAACAATGACTTAAAAGCACAGCTGAACCTCATGCTGAGACACTTAACTGATGCATGGAAAGTCATAATAACAGCAATGAAAAATCTCCAGTATAGATATATTTCTGGAAGTGGTACTTACATTAAATTAACTGTTGTGGAAAGTTTTACTTCAGAATGTGGAAAAATCTGGCCCACACCACTCAGAAGGGATTGCTCTACCTCCTTAAGAGGAAAGACAGGTGAGAATCACCTCACTTGCATCCTGGTGTGACGTTTCCTAAAGGTATATGTAAGCCTACTGACATTAGGCAATGAATTCCAATTTAAGTGTCCTCAGGAGAAAATCTCCCAATTCACACTGCAGCAACATGCAGCAACAGAACAAAGAACTTCATTGCCCTGGGAACGCCACTGCTCTCCAGAAGGAAGGCAAGGCAAGAACAGCGAGCTCTGCTCCACCTTTACTGAGCAGCCTGTTCATGCTGGGTCCAGCAGACAGACAACACTGGGACCTTGGGACTGTATTTTGGTTACTGATGTCTGCTACTGGTCACTGCTATCACTACCTATGTTCACTGGATTCCCTTGCACAGGTTTCACCATCATTTAGCTGTGCATTTAGTCCCGGAAGACTGGACATCCTTTTCAAAGCTGAAGCCTAATCCTGCTTGCTCTGTAGGAACATAATCAGACCAATTTACTCATGTAAAAGTGTCTCTGTCTTTGCAGAAGTGCTAGAACAGAATTCCTCGCACAGCACAAACAGTATTTATGTTCTCCTGCAGAATTTTAACAACTGCATCAAATAATTCCTTTCCCTTTCTGAGGAATGGAAAAATACAAAATGTCCAAACCCCAAAATGTGCCCCATTAAGCATGAAAGAAGAGAAAGTTTTTATGCATTTACTATCTCCCATCTTTCTCCTTCCAAAGTATTCATTTAGGGTTTTTTAGCTCCACTCACCAGCTTCACATGCTGTGTTAACAACACTGAAGTTGCTAATAAATACCTACTGCCTTCCCTGAGAAGAAGTGGTTAGCATCAAGCTCAGCCTCATACATCAGTCACTACTGTGTGTAAGTGTAAAGATGTATGTATGTACAGGTGGATGTGCCATTCATGTATTACTATTCTAATTTATAGGGAGAAATTTACACAATAAAATCCTTCTCAGTTAATTGCACTTAGAAATTTATCACAAAGCTGCAATGAAATATCCAGAGTTCTGCCAGAAATGTAATAATAATAATAATCACATATTTGCAAGGCTTCCACAAAACAACACAATTCATAGTTGTCCAGAATGTTCAATATTGCGACAAAAAGCACAAACTGTAGTTCAAATATGTCTTCGCTATGAATGCATTGGATCATTTACCTTAACAATGTGAACGTGTTCTCATTATTATGTTCAACTTGATTAGTGTGTAGTCTAACATTTAAAAGTGCACTTCAGATGAAAGAAGGTATGAATGCATGATTGGTCCTAATAAATTGAGCAAGCCTATAATGAACTGCGAGGGATCTATAAGAAACTGACAGACACTGGACAGAGACACTCATAACTAGAAAAAAAATGGCAATAGCAAAGGGAAGACGGAGTGCTCTCTCCTATGAAACAAAGAAATTGACCCTGTCAGCCCACCTCAAATTTGCAAAGGCTAAACAGGAATAGATGGTATCCCTATCAGCATTAACAGTGATAATAAAAGTAGCAAGAGTAGGTTTAGTATTGATGCTCTGCAGCAGCATCTGCTGGTTACTACAAGGAGAGCCAGCATCTCCTTCAAAAATTGAGAAGATACCCCTGGTTAGAGAGACATGATTTTCCCCATGCTGGAATGGTCCATTGGACAGGATGCAGGGTTAAGCTCAAGGAAATAAGAGTATAGCTTTGGGTAGATTGTGCCATGCCTCCGTCTTTCTGCCTGTAACTTGAAATTATTCAAGAACCTCAACTGAAAGCACTTTGCATTTTAGGGTACTGTGCACCACTGACTAATTACAAAGAAGGGGAAAACAGAGAAGAGAATATTTAATTCAAGGAAGAAGCCAACATTTGTAGATGTTACCCAAACAAGGAAGAAATATATTTGGACAAGAAACAACTTTCCCTCGGGAGGAAAAATGAATAGAAACCACAAAACATCTGGATGTTCACACAGTATGTCATGGGCACACAAAGCTGGAGAATGGACTACGTGGCTTCCTTTGCGTGGTGATAAACCAACACTAGTAAAACCATCCTTTTCATATCCCAAGCAGTCCATAGAGTTTCCTGTGTGAACAATCTCCTTCTGCCTGAAGGGTAACTTTTGTGTTTAGTCCACTTTGAAGTGGACTAAGTTAGACTGCAGCAAGGTGGGGCAGGGGGGAACAAAAAGAAAAGTCCATTGTGAAGGGCAGTATGGAAGAGCTATTTCAATTTAAACCCTCTTCTCTTTCACAAAAACTTCCTCTGCCAGGTGAAACCCCCAGTGTTGGTGGAGTCAGCTGAGAAGGTCTATACACACCACAGTATAGAGTGCAGCTCTTTCTGAAGAGGTTAGATTAGATACAACAAGCAGTTATGGTGCAATGCCTCAGCCCTCCCAAAACCTTTACACTGTAATATTCTGCTTCTTCAGTATTGTCATATTGCTTTCAGTACCTGGCCTGATCTGAGCCATCTCCTTGCTGCGTGTCACATTTGAAGAAATAGGGTGAAATGATCGTTCATCAGCCTGATAATCTTCTCTTCATATACTGTCCATGTGTTTCTGGCTGAATATACCTGCAAACTGCCTAAATAGCTGAAAACATACCTACTTAATAAATTATTTTTTTTAATAGGTGAAAATAAGCAAAAAGTCCCAAACAAAATCCTATTACAGCATCCTTTCTGGCACTCTTTATAAATGGGTGTGGCTTTCTCTATTGAAAAGAGGAACACAAAAGCCTTCTCAGGCACATGATGATTCTTAGGACATCCTGTGCAGGGCCAGAGGTTGAACTGGATGATCCTTACGGGTCGCTTCCAACTCAGCATATTCTGTGATTCTATGAATATGGTACAGGTCTAAGGAGATGGTGGAAAGTACACTGCAGCAAATTTGGCATATGATATTGGAGAAATTGTTCAATGTTTCAGTCTTCTGTTCTACAAAACAAGACTGATGATGCATTTTGGTAATGATAAAGGAAACCAACAAGTTCTGAGGGTTCCATGCTACTGCTTCTTCCCAAATTATCATAACAGGTTGGATATGTCATCAATTCCTTGGGGACAAAAAACCCCACAATCAAACCAAACAAGTGGGGACACAGATATTCTTCCTGCCACACAACTGGTGGAGTTTTGGGTTGAGTCAACCTTCTGTTTTGTTGCACACAACTAGAGTTTCACATTTCCTTGTAGCCCTACATTTTCGCATAGTTGTTGGATAAAGGCAAACTCAGCTGGTCAAGTAACCATGACTGCAGCATGTAACTGCGCCTCTGTGCCCACTACAGCACCGTGCCTCTTGGGATCTTTAACTACAATGCTCTGGGGTCTATGGCTGCAGCTACATTGTGTCTGCTCTTACCAAGCCCAGTTTTTATGACTCACAGAAACTCAGTTGTGTGTGTGAATTATTGGCTTTTCAATTGACAGCGAGGGAGCAAAAAATCATCTACAAAATAAAAGCTTAGCTACTTACATTATAGTCTCACACATTTTACTATGTGTTTACTGTCAGAACGTGTTGCAGTTAATATCTGAATTTCTGCCAGACTGCTGACAGACAGAATATGATCTATTTTAAGGGGTTTTTTTGTGAAGTTACAACTGCTAGACTGTAAATACTGTGTGCAATAATAGAAGCATTAATTTGACATAGCTATATGTTTCAAAAACATTTGTAGCTTCCTTACATTTTTCATTCTCTTTGCAATTCCAATCAGAAAATGCATGATCATTGATGCCTGGAGTTGCTACAGCGTATTTTAAGACACAACAATTACAGGAAATACTTAGTTCATTGCTGTTGTTAAAATTGTGCTTTGTTGTCTAGTAACTTTAGATTTACCTATAGTTCCTCTTAAAATCAAACACAAACCTGAAATCTCTACACACATCATGACAAAGGACACCAAAGAAAATTGGAGCAAGGGAGCACAGTGGAAACCTGGTAAACTTTTCCAGCTAAAACCTGATAAACTTGTAACAGCTAGTTACAGGCTTATCTCTCTATAAGGCAAACAAAAGTGAATGAAAGAGCTCTAGATTCAAGCCACAGTAGAATTTTCCTTCCCTAAGCTTCACACTACAATTTCTTCACTCCCCAGGTTTTACACAGCATATTTATACTTTTAAAACTTCAAAATGATCCATATACTGCAGGAATGGCATGCACAAGGTATCCTAGGGCATTCTCTATCCTATTTCTTGTTTGTATCTCCTGGAGCCCAATTCTTTAAATGACAACATCAAAATCATTATGTTCTCATACCTTTCATGGCTGTTGCAGTTTTCTCACATTCCCCTGTTTTAGAGCATACTGTGAGACAGCTTTGGATTATGTAATTAACATCCTTAAACCAAAAAAACACCATTCAAAAAGGACTCTTTTATCTTCATTGTCTCTGCTAGGGCACCAATCATACATCCATCCCATTTAAAAACAATGAACATTATTAATTTTTATTGTTTTTAGTAGAGCTGTATATGGAAGATTCATTTTCTGCCTTGATTCCTTTAAACTTGCATATGCTAAAGGAGAATACATGTACTTTTCCAGGATGGCAAAACACAGCCATGAGAAATCATAGTCTCTAGTCAGCCCTATTCAAGTCTTTTTTTTCTTTTCCCCTTCACTGAGCTTTGCATAAAGCTAACCCAAACCCACATGGATTTCTATAATATCCAAAAAGAATGACAATGACTGATGTGATGTAGGTGGAAACTGCCTGAAGAAACCTAAATTGTAACAGGAAAAAAAAATTGACATTTTAGATTTTAAATGTTACACAGTTTTTATAAAGCCTCAGTCAATTTATTTTATTTATTCTAATGAAGAGCATTACAACTGCTTTACTGCACTGAAGCAAGCATCGATCACACCATTAATCACACCTTGTGAATAGTCACAAATCAAGTTCTAACAGCAAGCACTGAATCAGGAGCAATGAAGCATAAACTCCTTCACAATTTATGATCTCTCCAATTGCATCTTTTCAACCATTAAATTGCAAGATACCATAAATTTTTATCTTCTTCACTTCAGTCACATTATTGATTCTGCCTTGTGAAATATAGAATAGCTGTAAATCTAGGCTATTGAATTAAATTTAAAGTCTTGACTTCAGAAAAGAAACCTAACACACTGCCATGGCTGTTAATTTACACTGAGGAACAAATGATAGAAACATTAAAATTTAAATGGACAACAGGGATTTCAAAGAGCCACAGTTCTGTCAATCCTAGTCCTTGTCAACCTTGAGGGTTTTTCTTTTAGCTAAATTTTAGATCACAAAGTATAATAAAATAAAAACTCCAGGTGGATGCAGAATAGATAATTCTTGCAAACAAGTAAATGATTAAGAGGGTAAATCAAAGCTACTGAATAAATGTTTAGGTTTAAATAACTTCACTGAATTCAGCACAGTTTACCTAATTACAAGGCTGAGGTGCTATAATACAAATAAAATTGGCATACTAGTGATAGCACACTTTTACTTTACTTCACTTTACTAGTGAAAAGATCAGATCCCTTAATACACCCGCAAGATTCTCTCTAGAACACCATAGGCAGATCCTTCAGGGAACGATGCATTCATCAGAAATGAAAAGGAAGATCCACCCAAGTAGAATCCCTTATTGATTAATGGGAACAATACATGCAGACAGAAATAGAAGCTCCCAAGGGACTGGAAGGATATAAAAGTAGATCTGGAAAATATGTTTTGGAAGAAAACACAGGGTCTCACCTAAATTTCCAGGATACTGGTGGAGAAGGGGGAGTTTCATGAAGCTGTTGTGGGTTGCCCCTGTGAAAGTGATGCCTAGCAAGGCCAAATGCCAGGTGCTGGCTGCTGGTGCTCTACATGCCCCAGTTTTCTAGGTGCCTGGACAGAGCTCACAGTCCTCTCCCAGACTGAAGTATTTCTCTCTCCTGATCCAGGGAAACTGGGTTGGTCCCCTACAGGCCCACTGCCTTCAAGGTGAAGGCCTTATGCCAACATGACAAAACACTCTTCCACCATTTCCATCTCCAGCAAAGGAGTCCCTGCCTGACTGTGAATGTGCTCCTGGGTGCACAGCTCCCTGCCCCACTCACTGTCCTCCAAGTCCCTCCTGCATGGCCCACAAAGCTGTCCTCACTACAAGCTCAGAAATACGTCATCTGTTACACAGGTTATAGGATTCAGAGGCTGAAAATGGTTTTCTGGCACATAGCTTTTGTAAATCCCCATCCCTTAGAAAAAGGCCATAAAGACATTTGCCACTGGGAAGAACAGAAGCAGAGCAGACAGAGGCAGGGTCTCATCTCTGTCTGGGCCTCCCACATCACCCTAACCAGCCGTAGTCCCTGGACCTTGGTTTCCTTATGGCACAAATGGAACAAAGGAATTTTTCCCTTCCAGGAAGCCAGCAGCAGGAAGGCCCCATGGCCACCCACCATAGCTATACTGAAGAAAGGACAAGGGACTGGGTGGTGAAGGAGACAGAACAGAGGACACAGGCAAGGCAAGAACTAGCAAGGCAGACAGGTCTCTCCCTTCTCTAGGTGTGCAGGGCGTGGAATGGGCAATTTCCTCTCCAAGAGCAGTTCCACATCACAACCACTGCCAGGAGCAAGCTCCTTGAGCTCCCAGTGATGGCTGCCTGCTCCGCTTACAGATGTGTATGTATGAGGCTGGGGTAGAAACAGGGGTGGAGCAGGTAGACAAGTCTCTGGCAAACAATTCAACCTCCAGGGAAGGAGGAAATTAGGCCTCCTAGCCCATGCTCTGTTGACATACTCAGAAGTTGCCAAGAGGCAACTCAGTTGTCTTTCAAGCCCAATCCTAGCTATATCCAATTACATAAATCAAATCAACTAAAAGGGTGAAGAGTTTGTAGTAACACGCCTTATAATTGAGGAGTAGGATCATTCTTATATGATCAGCATGTACTTCCTCAGCAGTAACTTCCCTTTCTTTCCTCCATCAGCTTTTCCAACACTTGAGTATAGCTATCTCCCATTTTTTTCCACATAGAAAACATTTGCCTGGTGTAAAAGTTTGCTGGGTGTAAATTTTGTAACTGGTTTTATCATTTCACTTCAGCCCACCAACTCAAGAGTCAAGAACATAATCCTTTTAAGAAGATGAAAAGTAATAATTGCAAAACACCAATGCAAAGCTTAACCCTATGATTTCTTGTACAACTTGCTGGTAGCACTACATTACTTTCTCAGTACAATAGCACGCCATAACAGATCATACTATTTCAGGCAGAAAGGTGATCTGGCACCACACTTCACTTGGGTATAACACTCCCCCCTCCTCCCCCACCCTGAATTTATAACAAAAATGTTGTAAATTCCAACAAACTACAGAAAGCAATCTCGGTGACTCAGTGTTTTACTTGTATCCCAAATACGCTAAATGCGCTGTATTCCCGGGCTGCCACTTTTCATTAGGGAAATGAGTACTCAATGGTTGGGATTGATGTGGCCCATACTGAGAAAGGAGTAACATTTCCCCAGTGCCAGTAGCAAACATCTCTGTACTGCTTTTCATTAAAACAGCTCTCACTTTCTAGCCCAAGGAGAAATGCATTTCAGTACTGACTGAGCCAAAGCCCAGCAGAATCCTTCCATGTAAAGCCATATACAAATACAAAGTATTTTGTAAGTTCATTTTAGGTTATTTACAATCAGATTCATAACTCATTTATGCCAAAGAAAACACTCTTTGTTCTGTGGATTCTGTATTGTGCTTGTACCATCTCTGGGCTTTGCATTCCTACTGCTTTGTTGATTACTGTCACTTCAGTGTTATGATTTGCAATCCTCCCTGAATCATGCAGTACCTATCCAAAACATGCTGCTGCTGCTCTTCCTGTATTCAACTAGTTCATATCTGGAAACGAGTATCCTCTTTCCTTTTAACATCTGGAACTTTTTCAGAACAGAGTAAACTCTGGGTATTAGGTTAAGGAAGTAAAGGAAGGAAACAATATTGCTCTTTTTTCATTGATCAATCATTTACTAAAATCCATGAAATAACCAATTAGCTAGAAAATAGAACAAAAGCTGAACAAAAAAGACATGCTACTATCAATAAATATTTTTGGGACATAGCCACAGAAATGACCAAATCTAAAATGGACATAGGCTCAAACTCATATCCAGAAGTTTAAGTACTCTTTTCAGACTTACATCAAAATTCTTTGACTTGCCTTGGTCTGAATTTTTTTTTCTTTTATATTGGAGAGAAGATGTGCACATCTGAAGCCCATGGGCATACTGTTTCTGCTGCTGGCAAAAACTTCCATGAGCCTAGTTTCTTTCATTTCATTTCCTATTTCAAGTGAAAAGTGAAAAGTATTAATCAACCAAAATGTCAGATTCCAACTATGAAAAAGCACAAACCTGCAGGACCAAATAGTGCTTGCTTGTAAAGTCTTTTAGTTTTTGACTGTTAATTAAAACTGTATCCAGATCAGTAATGCTTCCCCTGTCACTACAGACAAAAATAAATAAAAATGAAAGAACTTAAGAAAATAATAGATTGATATGTCTCTTACTAAACTCTCAGAAACATCTTGCACCTTAAAATCTAGGTTCCTTCGAGGGAAAAAAAGTGGACATGGATAGTAAGAACTGTCTAGAAACAACACTCTTGTTGGTTGATCAAAACGTCTGCTCAGAAATCTTCAGTATCCCAGAAACGGCATGGCTTGTGGAAACCAAAAACTTATAATAATGGAGAACTGTTAGGTGGCCAGAATAACTGCACAGTATGGGGAAATATAGTGCAAATGTGTTGTGAAAGCTGTTGTCTCTGCATGAGGAATAAACTGCAGGCCCTAGGACATTGTGCTAGTAGGAAAAGGCATCGCAAATGGGAAAGAATTAACCATTTCCAGGTTTCTTATTTACAATACAGATGTAATATTTACTATATGGATAATCCAACTGAACTTAAACATAATAAACCAACACTCTTTGTTCTTGTGGAAAAACATACCTGAGGAACTTTTCTTCATACAACGTCTGTTATAGGATATGTTTCTTGTTAATATGTTTAAAACCCAGACACTTGCATATGCAAATGAAATATATTTCACAGAACTGAGACTGGCATCAGCAGTCAATCTAGCAATGAGCAGAAGCCCTTGAAGAGGAAAACAACAGAGAAGCTTTAATGAAAACCTCACAAACAATTTATTAACAATAATATAATAAACATCCAGCACTGCAGTCCCATTTTTGAACTTCCACAAGTAATAAATTTTACAACACTTTCTGAGGTCAGGCAAGATATTTTACTGAGTGATCAAGGGAAAAAAGTTATGTTCCCAAACTCAGAGTTGGCATATGTGTGCCCAAGGACTATGAGTACCTTTTCCTAACAGGACTACATGCAATCTCACTGTAGACAAGAAGAAAGGTCTTCCATTAATTATGTAGTTAAATTCATCGCCCTGATCTCCAGATATCCACTCTTCCTAGGTCTGGACACCAAAACAGAATAATGTCTGTGTGCATGTTCTCTCCCTATGTTCCATGAAAAGTCTTTAATCTGAACAGTGGTGATTACACCTGTCCAATGGTGTAGACACAGCATCTAAACTTAGCTTTAGTTTGCCCCATATGACATAGGATTTTCTTATAAAATAAATAGAGAAAAAAATCAACTTCATATTCCTCTTTCGTAAAGAAATTAATCTCCTAATTAGGCCTGCAAAAAACTGCTAGAACTACTTTGTGCCCCTAAACCAAAAGCCTGGATTCAAAGACACTTTCAGGAATTCAAAAGTTGAACCCAGATCTGAATTTGAAGCTAAAGACCATTGTACACTGTTCACAAAGCTTTGGTTTTACTTCCGCCTTCTCTTTTTCACAGCTGAACCATTTGATCAAAAAAGTTTTCTGAAAACTCAGTGAGTTGCTCTGAAACTCACTACAAAGTATAACACCAGCAACTTTGCACAAAAATCTCTGATTTAAAAACGATGTCAGATTTGATCTAATTATCAATATGTTCCAGAGCCTTCTAGATTGTATTTCCCACCATTTTCTATCAACTTTTCTGATCAGGCTGGATCTGATCAGAACTGCAACCTTCCCCACTTTTAAACAGTGCCAGTTGCTTTAAATTCCTGCAGATTACTTTTTTTAGTTCAATGAAAATTTAATAACCAGTAATTCACTCTGAGAATTCACCTTTGCCTTTCCCTTTAAAATAGGAGGGGAAGATGGTGTAATGTTCAACATCAGGAAGAAATGGCTGCTGTCCTTGAAGTGATCCAAGCTTGTAAGGAGCCAAGAACCACCTGAAAACGTAAAACACGAAATTATGTGTTAGCTGTCCTTTCCTGATTATGGTAGGAGGAAGTACTTGTATACTGGAATGAGCCCTCTAGCATGACAGAGCTCTATAGAGACAGCTCTGTCATTTGGAAGGGTGAATGCTACAGCACCCTTTTAATGTTCTTTCTCCAGGAAACAATAGTATTTGTTTGAAGGTGTGAGAAGGAAGACTGTCAAGCCATGAAAAGGACAGATCCATTGTGCAACAAGAAAAGTACTCACTGTGCAGCAGCAGCAGGTGCCAAGGATACTACAGGGTTGCCAGTAAAGGCTGTAATTAGGCCTTTTATGGCTATGACCAGAATCAGCAGCCTGTGAAGAGTAGAGAACTGCTCTCTTCCAGAAAACATAGGATTTCCCAAAGTTTTCCTTGGTCTTCAGAAGGATTCAGCCTTGCACAAAACTGTTCTTAGAAAGATGCCTGCAGTGTGCCCATATGCAGTCCCATCAGATAATAGTAAACAACAAAAGTAAATACTTTTTTTATATATAGTTATTTTCTAAATAGGTAAAAGATGCATTAAAAAGGTGTTTCTAATGTGACCTGTAAATTAACATATTGTAAGCAATAAATTAATTAGCAAAATTCTTTGGAGAATCTGAACATCTTGGCACAGCAATATTTTAGTCAGACTTGGGGAGGATCTGTAGCAGTCTGCAATAGAATCCTAACAAATTAAAACATAATTTTTAAGAACTTATGGCAGTACAGAAACAGTAATATTTCAAGGACGGAAAACAACACTGAATATAAAATAGAAAAATGCATGAGAATAAAGATGTAAGTTATACCGGGTCACATAATAACCATCTGTTGTATTTCTTGCTCGTAAGTTTTCACCATCCATTTCCATCTCTGGACTTCCAGTCCATTTCCGTCTCTGTAGATCTTCCAGGACAGACTCTTCAGATTATGACTAACATGAAAAAAACAGAGAAAACTTTTTTTCTCTCCCAAAGGAAGTATATTGGCTCAAATTAATTTGTGGCTTAAGCACTGGCTACAGATGGCAGCAGAATCTTAGAGAGTGAATGTATAAAGGGATATGGGCAACAGAAATGAGATGGGATTGATGCTTGCCTTAAATAAAAGCCTGTATAAGCTAAGTTTGAGGCTAATGAATGGTTTCTGCATATATGATATTTTAGTGACTGCTGAATGTAGCGATTCTTGGCAGGGTGGTGATGATGAAGTGATGCTGGGAGCCAGAGACAGTGCTGGAAAGCCAGAAATGATGGGATCTGCTCAGCTCTGTAATTTTGGCTGAATATACCAGTGAGCACATGAGTCACACCTTTCACTTTGCAATTTTTGTCTGGTTGATTGATATGAGAACACCAAAGGATCTCACTGAAGACAGACCTCAAACTCAGATATTAAAAGATTCACCATGAATGTTTATCTTCTTTATTATGAAATTTTAGCTGTCTTTGTTCTGGATTGCTTCGAATATCTATTTTGTCATTCAGTAAATGTTTCCTTTTGTGCTCAAAACAAATAGCCTTTCTCCATCATGACTAAGAGAAGATGGCATTTAAAGTTAGAGTCATTAATTAGGTAGTGCTAGACTGAATGTATACATTACAGGAACATTTTACTTCTCAGCAGGGGTATTTCAGAGAGTGCTAAGAAAATTTAGTGCATTTTGTAATGGTTGCTTGGAGAATACATATTATCTCAAAACATTTATTGATTATTGGGTTCAATTATTGCAATTCTGAATGTTGTTAACATTGCAGAGTCAACTCTACTAGCTAAATACAGATCTAGTGAGTGTAAAGGAGAAAGCATGGCAAAAGCAGGTGGAAAAACCCCAGACAGCTGACTGTACAGTAAAAATTTGTAAATGTGAAGACTAAACTGGATACTCAGCAAAAGATGGAAAGAACAGACTTACCACAACCTTACTCTGTAGCATTGGCACGTGAGGCAGGGTTGTGAATGCCTGTACTTCACCGTGCAAGTAAATTAATAAATAACACGATCCATTTAAGATGCAGTAACTCTTATTTACTACTTAGATTTTCTCCATAGATAACAATTGTTCTCTGATGATCAGTTGAGATAGTATTTTATTGTGTTTCCCCTTTCTCTACATTTGCTTGCCTGCCTAGACTTCAACAACTGAGTACAGATAAAGCATCATTAGTCCAGGGCAGAATGGCCAATTGAAAAATGAATTTTGATACAGAGCATGTGGGAAGGGCAAGAAAACACCTCTAGCACTGAAACATGCCCTCAAGCCAGGACTATATTTGTAAACTACCTGCCTTACACCTCAGCACACAACAAGGCTCCATGCTCTGTTTAGATTTAGCCAACAGTGAACTTTCCCATGTGCCAGAATTAGACTAGCAGTAGCTGCAGAACAACATCGCTCTGTTATCCCCTACTATTACTGATGATTTAAAACTGAGTCAGGAATTCTATTGCACAACTTTCAAATCAAAACTAACTAACTAAGCTTGAAATCAAACCTTAACATACCTACTCAAGTATCAGAAGTTAGGTTTCTCTGTAACAACCTGCGTACCTGTTGCAAACCCCCAACACTGCAGAAGGGAAATACATGTACATACTTCTTGTGTTTTAATCCCAGCCAGCAGCCAGTCACTCACACAGCAGCAGGACTGGGGAGACAATCAGAAGGGTAAAAGATAGAGAACTCGTGGGTGGAGATACAGAGAGTTCAACAGGGAAAGCAAAAGTCATGCACACAAGCAAAGCAAAACATGAGATTAATTTACTGCTTCCTGTGGGCAGGTGGGTGTTCAGCCACCTCCAGGAGAGCAGGACCTCATCACATGTAACACTGACTTGGGAAGACAAACACTCCAAACGTCCCCAGTTCTTTCTTCTTCTTCCACCTTATATATTGAGCATGATGCCATATGGTCTGGAATACCCCTTTGGTCACTTGGGGTCACCTGCCCCAGCTATGTCTCCTCCCAGCCTCCCATGAACCCCCAACATCCTCACCACTGTGGCAGTACAAAGAGCAGAAAATGCCTTGGCCCTGTGTAAACCCTGCTCAGCAATAACAAAAACATCACTATATTATCAACCCTGTGTTCAGCACAAAGCCAAAACAAAACCATGTCTCAGCCACTGTGAAGAAAATTGACTCCATGCCAGCTGAAACCAGCACAATACTTGATTAAGAATGGGTATGGATCAGATGTTTACCACACCATGATTTTTATGATTTCATACATGAAACCTGCCTGACTGCTGAAGACTGCTTTTCTATTTAACAGCATGACAGGCAGATACCATGTTTTCCATGGCACTGTACATTTAGTTTCTTGGGAGCAAACTTGCATCACAGTATAATTAGACAGTTATATTTAAATGCATCTGCTGTGTCAATGACTCTTCTCCGTGTCTTGACACGTCAAATCTGAAATTAGCCTGTACCTTCTAGGAATGTCTTTAGTAAAGAGTGAGGAGATACTTTCCCATAGGGTCAAATCCTGCAGGCATTGCACCTGAAACAGTGGACTTTTTCTCAGATGCGCTGACCCACCTACACAGGCTTTATAGCCTTCAGCAAGGCACGTATTGCATTCTTTTCTATGCCAGCTCAACTTTAATGGCCACACAAGGACAAAACAGTGTTGAGTTCATATTGTCAGAGCAAAATACTGCAAATCCTTCACATGCAAGCATGCTCCCTTTACCTTTCTGTTCTCTCATCCATAACAAGCATCTTTGAAAACCAGGCTGGACAGTAAGGAGCAGAATGGAAATTCTGTTCTTACTGTTACCCATACTGTGCCATTTTGGCAAATGAGTTGCACTATCAAAACAGAGGGAACATACATGTCAGAAAGTATGATCAAATGTGCTCTTCACAAGTGTCAGTTCAGATTAGCTTCAACACAGAAAAGCAAAACATTAAAAATACTACCAACATCATCTTTGTTATAACAAAAAAAGTAGTAATGACAAATAGTGGGAATTTATATTGATGGCATCAATAACTCTGCTGGCAGAACCTCACCTAGCATATTTACTTACTCCATCTTTTGGTTTAACATATTTAACTACATATGGCATTCCTGAATTACATAAAGCTGAAAGTGCTGAGTGCTCCTAATTCCCACTGACTTCCCAGTGAAATGGAAAGGATGTCTAGCACTGTGCAGGGGGAGAATGCAGCATTTTCCTATTCTACCTCTGTTCCTAGCTCTCCTGTAGCAGAATCTTGTAATGTACATTCCAGATGGCTTTTGTTTCAAGCACCATTCCCCTCAAGCCCAACTGCTTATAAACTCCCTATAGATTACAATCTGAAGGCTGGGAATTTCTGCTTCAGTCTACAGTAAGGAAATATGTAGGCACTTTAATTTGTGTATTGTTATTTTTAAGGTTATAACATAGACCCACTTAAGGCTGTACTATACTGAACAGAATTCACAGATATTAGAAAAGTCACTGATTCAACTCAGTGTATTTATTACCAATTAGATTTCTTAAATTTCCCAGCAGCAACTATTTCACTAGCAATGAAACAAACACACCAAAAAGCTATAATACAATTTTCATGTCCTATCTGCTGCAAGAACTAGTCTCAAAATCAAGTACAAATGAAACCACCTGACTGTGTTGGCTCACTTTCAACACGCCAGTCTCCCTGACTTTGCCAAAGAAATGTTCCGAGTCTCACACTGAGAATGACAGAATATATGACTCCAGTGGCCCATAAAAAGAAGCAGAGAAAATGTAAAGCTGGCAGACAATGTCATCTACTGGCAACAACTGTATGACTTTATAAATCTTTTCTGTTGTTTCTGCTCCAAAGGTGCAGCTTCAAGACCAGGAATATTTGTGACTGCACACATGCATTGTAGTTAAAATACACTCTCATATATTTTAATTTTACTGATGAAAAAAATGGACAGCTAATTTCACACCTGACATACAGGTATGACTCAACAGAAATCAATGGAACTGCATCACTAGAGGCAAGAATAAATTTGACCCAGAGTTCTTGTTTCATTTTGACTTATCAAGAGAAACCCAGAGCTAAAATTAGCTTACAGTAGAAATCACATGGTAACATGAATAAATCTCTTCCCACTAGTTCTGTGAAGATGCCTCTGGCTGTGAACCACAGCCATCTGCGGGCAATAATCCTGTCTATCTAATAAATATCAGGCAAAGTCATAAATTACATGAGACTGCACCATACATTAGAATAAAGGAACAATGACAGATGGCAGAAAGCCCATGAGGTCACTGCAGGGGTGAATAGAAGTGTGCAAAATGTAGTGAAGGAACTGCTCGGAAATGTAGATACATACAGTCTCAAAACATTTTGCAAAGTATAAACAAACTATAAGTAAACTGCAAAATATACAGGTAAAGAATCATCCTGTCTGTGCTGCCATTTCACAGAAATGGAAATGCATCTGTACCTTTACACCCAGACCATGACAACTATTAAGTCTTTGCCACTTAATGGGAAGCTGAAAGGCAGAGTCTGAAAGAGGTTTTGGAGAAAAATTGTATTCAGGAATTATACAATGCTCCATGTATTTTTTTCTACCTGGAAAGTGAATGTGGCACAAAATGAAGCAGGACAATGATGTGGATGGAAAATGCCTCTTAGGAGCAGCTCTAAAATTCATCTGATTTTTGGAAGAGGTACTCTTCTGTGGTTCCTCCCAGGCACCACAGCAATCAAACTGTAATATGTGAAATCAGATTCTGAAACTATTAGAAAGCCAGACAACAGCTAATTAAACTGACAAAGAACTTTAGATATTGAAATCTGGCTTCCTACCTTAAGTCTGTCTGTAGTTTGAAAATGGAAAATACCTTAGCATCTAAAATAAAACATTTCTTTTGTGACAAGCTGATTCTTTTGTGAGTTAGCCTGATTCTTTGATTAATCTGGTAATTTTACTTATAAACTCCAGCCTGAGTCAAATGTAATGACATAGGCAGTGTCACTTCTGGATACTGCTGATAAATACGCTGCTCAAAAATGGCTCATTTGAATCCCTGGAAGGCTTACTGAAGTACTTTCATTACTTGGTGCTGACAGAACTTCACCAAAAAAAGCAAGAACTCATTGCCATGACCACCTGCATGTTACTAAGTAGTTGCAATGTTCATTTGAACAGGACTCATAGAGTGTCCAACTGAAACCAATTTTTTTCCTACAAAACACTACAACGGTTTATCAATGGAACAATTATGTTTTGTATATTCTGCAAAATATGCATTAATGAAAACATTTTGATGATTTCTCAGGTCTACTACATATCATGAGATCAAGGAAATGGGTCGCTTCCCATTTTAAGTGGCTTTCCATTTTAAGTGCTTCTACTTCTTCTACATATATAGTTCTCTTTGCCTCTAAAGATTTTTTTTTTGTTAGTCCTATGTTAGAGAAATTTTTTTCCCCAATTAAGAATGCACAGACAAGTAGGACTTAAAAACATTCTTTTGAAAGTGGAAAAAAACACTTTGAATTGCATTTGCTCAACATTAACCTCCAATCACTTGGGTTAAAAACTTCATATTGTTTCATATACTGATTCTCAAAGAACAATGGGACATACACCAATGGAAATTTAACCTTCATGGCATCTCCAGGTTTTTCTATGACTATTACAGTTGCTACTGGCAGATTTTGTACAACACTGACTTCCCAGATGTCTCCCTACAGAATACACTACTATTTACACTACTTATTAGGTTAATCCAAAGACACTGGAGATTTCATAGGCGCTGCCTGAAGTGTAAATGCCAACATACTTCAGCATTAATATGTTTATCCCATGGATTCATCAAGTTCTGAGTTGATATTTATAAATCTGACAGTATTGCCCATGTACAACAGTGTTAAACACAAGATATTTTTTGCAGGATTGGGGCCTCATCTACACTACAGACTTGAATAACTACTGAAAATCCAGTGTCTGCTTTCCAATACAACTTACAACAGTGTTGTGAAATATCTAATAATTGAAATCTCTCAAAATGCTTCTGGAAGATGGATATATTAACACTGAAGACTGAAGAATGCACTATTATTATTCTCCAAAAAAGAAATAATACATTAGAGTTTTATCAGCCTTTAAACAGTAAACAAAATGCACTGGAACATTCAAGCCAATTTCACTGGTTGGAAGAGTAATCACCACCCAGAAAATTAGGACAAAATTTTCTGACTGAAACACAAATTAACTGCACTACATTACAGAACTAAGCAATTACACTTTAGATCACACTTTACAAAATCTGAGACATTCATTAAAGGACAGGTGATGGTTTAAGGCGCTTCCAAATCTCCTCCTAGGGCACAGGGATCACGTGGTATTTTTAAGTCATCTGGAGACAGTAAAGGGAAATGTCGTATCCATCTGCCCCCTATTCACACCAGCCAGCAGGCAGAAGCCAGTCCAAAGTACACACAGATATATATTAAAAGACATGGTCATGGCTGCTGCTGTGTCCTCCTACTTCTGAGGGAAAAAAGGAGGCAAAAATTTTCCAAGCAAAGCTTTGGAAACTCCCAGAGTTGAGACTTTTACATTGAACAATGCATTAAGAATATCTGGGAGGGAAAATCCTGTGCTGGCAGATAGGAGGACTGGATGATCTACAATGGTCTGTTCCATTTTTAAATTCTATCATCAGATTTGTCCTCAAGTACAAACCCTCTAGGAGTTTCTTGGGGGCGGTGCATCCCTCCACAACCCCTACTGTGGGCTCTGGCTTAAAAGCCACAATAGAGTCCTTAGAATCTAACAACAAGAGCTATTCTAGGCGCTGGTTAGGAAAATGGGATTTAAAGGAAGTTTCTACTATTGTGCAAAATTAGGGCAAAAAATCTCCTTTCAGATAAGCAACAAAGTATATCAATTCCAACAGTTTGCTCTCCTGCTGTTGTATCCATCATAAAGAAAGAAGTCTTTCTGTGGTGAATAAAGGTGATCGTCTAATCAATTAAGATTTCATAGAAAATACGGAACAATTCATCTGTCTGCCCCACCCTCTTCCCAGGTTGAAACAGGACCTTTCCACTTTACTCTGCATGTCACTTTTGTTAAAATGACAGGCACCTCACAGAAAACACCAAACATACATGTAGAGAGAGAAGAATTCCCATTCTGAGATCCACCATACAAGTGAAGGTTTTTGAGTTATGAATTTGATTGCTCTGTATTGCACAATTGCTTATATAGTATGATATGTATCATTTTTGTATGTGTGGTTATTCATGTATTACAGTCTGATCATGACTACACTTATTTTGATTACACCAATATTATTAAAGGCATTCTGAAATTGATGTAAAGTGTACACTGCACAGAAGTAATAGTAGTACTGTTCACCGACCTCATTATTGTCCATGACAGTTCACTGATTCAGTTGAATACAGTCAGTATCTCCACCAAGCACAATCTATTTTGGGCTGTCATGGACTGGGGCAGACTTAGGGTTTTTTACACTTGTTGAAAACAAGTTTTTTACACTATGTTGAAAACTTTCAGCTGAAGTTAGAAAGTTAATTTTCTTTAGCCATAGCTATGTAATATGTTAGTCATTCATTTATCCTATTTTATTTGAAGATAACTTAGAGACTTCCAAGTCCTCCACTGAAGGATGAAGAAACACCAAATGTTGACAGTATTCAGAATCTTAAGGTTAATGTTGCTTCACAATGACATTAACTTCAAGTTGGTATAGTTCCTATGCTGCAGCTTCAGCCTCTAATGACAAGGACAATGCCAGAGCATAGCTACATTTTCTCTTTGTCTGGCTATAAGTTGGAAATAAGTTCCTGACTTCTGATCATTTCACATGCAGAAAATAAAAGTAGAAAAAGAAGCATTAAAAAATTAAATTTAGAAGGTTAGCATTGAACTTGCAATATCTGAAATACATTCTAACAGAATTTCTCTGTTGCTGGTATTTGTTTAAAACTGTTTGGCTTAATAAACAAAAGAGAAAAAATACAGAGAACAATAAATTAAAACAAAGCATGGACTGCTGCCTATATGAAATGCAGACAAAAAGCATAGAAACAAAGAAGGAAAATATATAATCTAAACATAAACTATAAGACATTAACATATAGATAACATTACACCTTAACTAATCTAGAAAAAAAAAACCAAAAAAAACCACCAAAACAACCCAAAACCAACAACAACAAAAAACCCCAACCAAAAGGATTTGCAAGATGCACCAATTTTACTCAACTTACCTAGAGTTCACACTGCGATTCATAGAATCTGTTCTTCTACTGGTTATGCTGCATATGCTTTTGAAGTATTGAACTTAAACACACATACTGTTCTATGAAAATATTTCCCTTAAAAGCCCAAGCAAGCAAAACAGGTGTTTATGGAGTGTATTTGAAAATATTTCTTTTACCTGACTTTTCCCCATTTCAGCATTTTGTGCATATGGTGTGACTCTTGGGGATGGTCCTGTGCAGGGCCAGGAACTGGACTCAATGATCCTTGTAGCTCTATTCCAGCTCAGTATATTCTGTGATTCTGTGAAATATAGTGTCACAGTTGGCAGTGCTTCTAGTTGTGAGAAATTAGAGTCACAAGATTTTAAAATTAAAGGTGACCGATAACCCAATACAGATTAATTTTACAAACATCCCTGTAGCACTAAAAAACCTGCGAGAAATCCCCAGATTTATATAAAGAATTTCCCACCCCCAATAACTATCTAGAATATTTATTTAAGAGAAGGAGAAGGAATAAGAAGACAAATAAGCATTATCTTTTTGGGGAATGTTTAAACTAGGCTACTTCAGAAAGAGCTGATATGTAGAAGTGGAAATTCTCAAATGATTGCTTTATTTCTCTAGAAAAGGTTGGGCTAGTGTTATGTGACATTTTCAGATGTTTCTAACTTATATTATCATGAAGTGTACACAGTGCACTCAAAGCAGTTTTTGTCCAACCCTGTTCATTGCAGCAGTGCTCCTTTCATCCAAGAGACGAGCTAAAAAGGAATCTAGATGTTTTAAGCACACAGAGAAAGACAGACCTTAACTATCCTAATGCTTACATCTTCCTGACATAAGACAGACATCCCTACTGCAATTTCAATAAAATGCTATGATCTTAAAATA
Source organism: Orthonyx spaldingii (assembly GCA_013397795.1). NCBI lineage: Eukaryota > Metazoa > Chordata > Aves > Passeriformes > Orthonychidae > Orthonyx > Orthonyx spaldingii. The sequence goes on from VZTJ01000889.1 coordinate 636,981, forward strand.
TAGCACAGCCATGCATGTTAATAGGACTCAGTATGGTAAACCTATGCACCAGAGAGGCTGTGCAATCATACTGCAAGATCTGGCTTAGAAGAACTGATGAATACCCTAAGGAGATAAGCTTGGCTCAGACCTCAGTGGATCCTTAGAGCTCTCTCATCCTAGGCCAAATGAAAATCCACAGAAGCAATCATTAAATGCATCTCCATTTTTTCCCCAGGAAGTACCTGCAAAATAAAAACCACCTTAGTGTTTCTATACCTGGAAGCATGAATAAGCAAGACAGGATTGCAGACAGAAAGGTGAGCTGTATGCCTGGTGGGGAGCAGGCCTCATATGCCCTTCAGCTGTTAGAGTCATGAAACAGTGGTAAAAAAAGTAAAGAAAGAGGCAGGGGAAGCAGTCTATAGGTCAAGGAGTACGAAACCCCTACTAAGCCCTACCATGCTGCAAATTGCTATATTCTTCTATGTTACTGGATCATCAGACACAGGAGGTGTCTAGCATGGCCTTATTCTGGATTTCAACACACTTTTGAGAATGGTGTAGCAAATGGATGATTAGCTGCTCTAGATACTCAAAACAGCGCTGGCTGCTGTTTTATTCATATTTGTAGCACTGGCCATCTCTCAGTACTTTTGATACTCACCTTCTTTGATTACTTTCCATCCCATTGAGAAGCTTGGAGAGGCAAGTCCAATTTGCCAATTACTTAGGATTCTCTAAAACTGATATAAAGTAATTTGAAACATTAGCAACTCTGCTAATTATCTCAGTCCTTGCAGTCACCATATGAGATAAAACAGTGAAGTTAAGGAAGGCACAAAGGCATAACTAACAAGTGCTGTAGAAAAGTGTTGAACAGAAAGACCACTAATCAAATCACAGATGCTTTACTATGTATTGATTTATATTTTATGTGTCTTGGTGATCATTGTAGCAATACATGTATATCACATTAAAGTCTGTTTAGGGAGCTTAACATGTTGAAAGAGGTAGAGTGTTTTTATTCTACTAATGGATGGGCATTTGATGCCACTATTACTGGTTCCCTGCAAAGGAAATTAATATGTCAAACCCTACTTTGTGGGTGTTGCTATGAATTTCACTACATGTGTGAGGAAAATAAGAGAAGGAAACGTATCAGTCCAATATAAAACTTGATTATACAGAAATTAGATCAATTAATTGATGTGTACAGGAAGATGTCTTGCAACTCACACTATAAGAAAGAAAGCAGAAAAAAGTATTAGCAGTTAATAGGAATCACAGTTATGTGATTATTGATGTTTTTATTTTGTCAACAGCATTGTTCTTTGATCACCAAGCTACTGTCAGCCTCCTCCTGTTCCATCGGATCATACAGATAAATCACTTGCATATATCCTTATACACTCTTGTGGCTGACACTAGGCAGCATTAGTTACAAATACACTGCAAATTTGAAAAGAATGACGAAATATAGAAAATTAATGTTAACCTCCCACATAGTTGTTTTGAAAGCTGAATGATTTGACCACTCTTTTTATCAACAGGTACTTTATAAGCCTGGCCTGAATAATTCATTGACAAGACAACTGGGGCAAAAATCTACAAAGTATCACATCTTCAGGGGCAAAAGCCCATAACAATGTTAAATAGTGACCAGACTGCTGGATTTCGTTTGAGTGTTTTGTTAGGTGTTTCAGTCCAAATTCAGAAGAACATCTTAAGCCTGTGATAAATGTTCCATTGAATTCAAAGCATTCACAGCATGTGCCTAAAGTTCAGTATGTGTTTCCTTTTGTTTTTTAATATAACCAGACTGTTAAAAAACCCAACAAGACAAAAAAAGAGATTTTGGTAATTTGTTTCAAGAATACCAGGCCAAGTTGCTGAATAAGTTACGACAATACCATCTCCATTTCTAAAATGAAACTTCCTAAACTGTTTTCATTATCTAGATTGAAGTACAACCAAGCAAGGAAACAACATAAGAAGAGAAATAACTTTTTAACTTCTCCATGAAAACATTATTTTTCAATCACAATTCCTGTTAACAATATACCATCCAGTCAATTATAATGTAACAACAGAATAGACTAGTTACTTTGTGATTTAGTGAATTACCTGCTGAAAAGTCAAATATGACAAATGTTGGGACAATGAAGTCCACCGCTTTGAAGAAAGTGATCTTCAGCCTCCTTTACAAAGACCATCTCTGTCAGTCTCACTAATGCTTTCTTCTTGGAACCTACATGAGAAGCAAAGATATATTTGCTAATTTACTTTGGGTTAATGGCTTGGATCTGTAGGCAGGAGTAGATAAGGAGGTGATTTAAAATAATTCCAATTGCTAAAGTAGAAATCAAATTCGGGTAATAAAATAGAAAGCCTGGTGTTGGCATCAAAATGTTATTATGTAATATTCCAAGTCAGTATTATGTAAATCAGATATTAATATAGACAGTGATTTACATATATGACGTAGATATCCACACAATGTCATATGCAAGCTTACGTATTTGTGTGTATGTACAAATGTACACATACACATGCTATAATTTAAGAGAAAGAAGCAGAAAAGTCTACAGTGCCTTTTCTTACTGTTATGGCTAGTAAAGGCATTAGCCAGATGTTGAAATTCACAGGCATCAAACAACAGTGATCATTATAGTCTTCAATCACCCCATTTAGAATTTACAATAAGCTAAGCAGAAAACCATTATTTCCACCTTCAGGATAAAGTTTTCCTCTGGCTGAAAACAGAGTTCTGCAATGGACTGATGCACCATCTGTTCAAACTTCAGAACCCTTTTCCATGAAACTTCCAGCAAGGGGAGCAAGCTATTGATGAGATCCCAGAATATGAGGACATCATTAGTGAGTATCATAATAAGATTAAAATCCCTTGAGGGCTCTCATCAAAACCTAGATTAAAAAGAAACCAAAAAAAAGAGAAAAAGACTGACATTATAGTAACAAACCATAATATAAGGCATAAAATTAACAAACATTATGAATTAATCATACTTAGACAATTACAATCCATATGGCTAGTTAAACTCAATCTGCTTCTTGTAGTGGCATAGTCTGGAGAGTGTATATTCAATGCCCGTGCATTTCTCCCAGGATGTAATTACTTAATTTTGTGAATGAGAAAATGATGTGTAAAAGCCAATGTTTCCATGGATTCAATGCCCCAAGCCAGATAAAATGCATGAACGCTTATCAAATCTCATGACACTTTTTAACCCTATTTTATTGCACTCATACTACCTTTAGGTATGTAAGAACAGTGAATCACCTTCCCATTCACTGCTAAGGTTAATAAAAGAAACAAACTGTATTCAAAGTCTCATTTTCTGCAAACAGGATTCCTAGGATTTAGATGACAACAAATGGTATAAGATTGATTCAAGCAGTAGTTCTTGAGGTTTTTTTATCACTTGAAGCACACACATTTGGGTTCCAAGAGCAACCACTTTCTCCTTACTGTTCCACTTATATTCAGACAGGACATTTCAATCTCTCAGAGGACTTGGCATTGAGATTCTGGTTCTTTCCTTTTTTGTCATATATAGCATGTCCTTTCTGGTGATATCATACAGTTCAAAGATGTGGGAAGTCCTCAAAAAAAACCCAACAAAACACAAGACCAAGCCAACTCTAATATTTCTTTGTAGACTCTGTAAGGAATTTCAAGCTAGAGCTTGGTCCTTCCTCATACCAGGTTCTGGAGTGTAATCTGTTCTTCTACAACATCTGGAAAATTCTCCTAAAGCAGTTTAAATCCAGCATAAGCAAATCAGTTGGGCAATATAAAAATATACTTCATCACTTTGCTTGTTCTCTGAACAGAGCTGAATTTAAAAAATATGAACATTTTAATTAATGACAGACACATATTAATAAAAGGGAGTTGTTACATGGAAAAAGAACAATAGATACCTCAACGATCTCAAGGTTTATTCCATTCAGTTATTCAGATCAGGCTGCTAGAAGGAGAAAACAACTCAGTCTTGTATCATAGAATCACATGCCTACCAAAGGACTGGTTTTGGAGGGAGGAGAAGACATCACCTTTCACTTACCTCAATAAATGGTTATTAAAAATTGGTGGCACTAGTGAAAACAACAAAAATGAAATATTTTATGAACTTGTGAGAATTTACATGCTCATAGAAACTATCATTTGTGTTTTTCCTATTTAAGTATCCACAAAGTAATGTCAAAACCCAACACAGGTCTATGAGCTCCAGGTTTACTTCAGTCCTTTTGTTTCAAGAACACAATCACAACCACATTTAATTACTTGGAGACCCTGGCCATAGAAATCCAAGTTACTTTGCATCTTTAAGTGAAAGTGCAAAAGAAATATGTAATGACTGTTTGAAATAAACAGACATTTGTTAACCTCAGCATTTTATTACTTTATATCTCAAGTCTGATGCAATCAGATACAAATAAGTTACATACAATGCATTTCTGGTTCAGGATTCTTCTTTGTTTTCCAGTGGACAGGCACAAAGAAATGAAACATTTTCAATTTCCCAATCTCTGACTGGCAGGCCTTATTTAGAAAATACGTACTTTCTTTGGGTCCATAATCTCATTTATCTTCATTACTTCTGACATGGAGGACCTACTACATCATGCAGTTCCAGAGAGATCATTTGGCTTCCTTCATAGTCATTGTGATGTGCTCCAAATCTATTTAAAAGTTACAGTGTGCTTTCATAAGCAGACCAATCCCAGAGACAGCACAGAAGGTTTTAGAACACAAATGGAGCTTTCTCCTTGTCCCAGAGCAGAGTCTTGGTCCTGATGATTATGACCAGTACATGTTTTTCTTGTTCAATAATATACACTTAATTAAAGAAACCAAAGGACACTCTAGTCGGTCTCCTGGAATTATTAATGCACATTTTGAACCGTTACAATCATTCAGCTTTCAGCCATATGCTTTATAATACCTTGTTAGGAGCACTATACTTACCATGAAATCCTGTGCTTGTCATGACTTATTGCTTAATTAAAATAATGTAATCAAAAACCTCACAGAACAAATGTTGACTGAAAAAATTATGCTAATCTTATACATATCTACTATTCACATATTACTTTCAGCAGAATAAGTTGACTAATGTGTTAATAAAATGAAACATACCCAACTATCTTGTCAAATGCTATTTTTATCTCAGCATTTACATACATTTGTCATGAAGAGGGTACATTCTGAGTAAAAGGAATAAACACTGTTATGATTAAACATGTCTGACATGATGTTTTCATCTGAGCATCAGGCAATGCCACATGCATAGAAAACTTGCATTCATGCAGTCATAAAACCAATGGCTTCATATCAAAATCAAACTTACAGAGAGCAGGACAGCTTTATTTAGCACGGAGATGCATTTCATTAGATTTGTTCTGAATCTGGCCATGAGTACTCAGATTAAAAATGTGGCACAAAGCTTGAACTAAGTATAGCCTGGTACGATTGAACACTGCATTTCACTGAGACCAGAAGAATTTTTGTACAGAAGGAAGAAACTGAGAAGAATCTTCTCACTGTCCATAGCTACTTCAGAACGTTGACTGTCTGCACCAGGAAGGACTTAAAATATTGCACTTACAAAAACTGAGAGTTAAGAAAAAAGGGAAGAACAGAAAGACTAGTAAGGAAAGGGACTGGAGAAGTGGTGCCATTTGTCCCTTTGGAAAAGGCCAGGTAAATCTATATAATTATGCACCCAAGCTTTCTCAGAAACGATAGGTCTTTTAGCAGCCTTCTTTCCTCTGCTCTCTGCAGGTACTGGAAAGAGATAATCAAGACCTGATCTTATACAGGAGTGTACACTAATGACTTGCCTGCTTTCTCTCTTAGTGCTGCTGGCATTCAAGTACAATGCCAAGAGTATATCTCACATTCTTGCTACTGAATATGCTGGGAATTCTCTATAGTCCGATTCTAATGAATACTGCCCTGCCCCCCAAATTCTTCAGTATACTTGCCTAGCAGCAGCATTACCAAAAAGTTTAATTTTTTTCCTCCAGCACCCATGTAGATACCATACAATGTGCAGAAATAGATTAACTTTATCATGAATCTCCTTGAATTTGCTGCTTTTCTGATGTCAATGCTATTGCACACAAAAGTCTGAAATCATCATTGTATAAGCTCTGCAGGGGGAAAAGAAAACATGAACATGTGAGGCAGAGTTGTACTGCCACCATCCTCTTACTACATTGTTGGTTATGAGGATTTGTGCCTAATCCATAGATCAGTCTAAAGCATCCGTGGCTTAATGTCAGTGGCAAATTAATAAGACATCTATGAGCAATAGGAATGTTTTATAGCAGCTTTTGGACTTGGACATTTGCAGACTTAAAAATGCACAGGAAAAAATTGTTAATACTAACAATAAACAAGATAAGATTAAGAAAACCCCATTAGTAGTTCACAGATCAATAAACATCTTCTTGTCTGAGATTAAAAGATCATAAATATTTCAGAATTTGATAAGAACAAAAGACTGATTTTATACCAAGCAATTTTCAAAAAAGGATGCCTATATGCTTTCCTAGAATGATGATTAAATAAAATGAGAAAGGTTTTAAAAACTGAATTTAGCGTACACACACAGGAAAATTTGTGGTAAATCTCTCTTGGGATAATCACAAAAAACCCTCTAATGAATCAGCAATGCTTTACTATTTTATACCATCTTTTACCTATATATTTCAGATACTTGCAGGGGAAGAAAATATCCAGATTTTTTTAAGTTAAAAAATTTTTATCTGCCACACTGTCTCATATAGCTTAAATTCTTAACAATTTTAGCTCCCTTACAGTCTTCTGTAACGTGTTTCGCAATGGAATATGCCATTATATCTTAAAGTTTTAATTATCTCAGATCTATCTACCAATCTGTCTTCATGTCAGTTTCCTGACCTTCAACTCTAGCCTTTGCCCATTTATTATGAGGAGTAGCTACCTTAAGGCCCAGTGCTATAACCCAGAAAAAAACAAGGAGGGGACAAGAAGAAGGTTTTTTTGTATCCACCAAAAAAGAGTTTTAATATTTTCTGGAAGACTTTTTTTTTTTACTTTTCTTTTTTTTTTTTTTTTCCCCCGCTGGATTTACTGCTATGAAAACCTGCCATTTCCAATTCAGCACTCTCCCTTAAAAATCAAAAAAAAGGTTACTGTGCCATAGGATAACACAAAAATAAGCCTGAAAAATCACTTTATTTCTAATTTAACTTTATTCTTTTGCCAAACTCTATCCTGCAGTGTCTTAACTCAAAGTACCACAACAGAAAGCAAATCTACAGAGATGCAACTGAGTTCATAAAAGCATTCCTATACTCCGGTTTGCCATAAACCTTTATAGATACTTCAAACTAGCAATAGTAAAAGAGAAAAAGAGCCAGCTGCAGTGGTGAGGGCCCAGAACAACAAGATGGACTTTTCTGTGGAGTGTTTTAAACATAGTTCATTTGATTCACAAAGATTTCAGGAAGTACTATAGGCACTTTTGTTGGTACATATGTTAGAAGGATAACCCTGTCAGCAAAAAAACTCCAATGGCACATCTCGTCTTTTCTGATCAATGATAGACAAAGGGATACTTTTTCATTCACTGAGGTGAAAAGTGAGAAGTCCACCTTTCTAAAGAGGGCTCCACTGTGTCTTTCAAGGGACTTATTTACTTTGGAAATGCTATTCTAGAGAGATTGGAAAGTAGCCTGCCTTTATGAGGCTAACCCCCAGAGATCCACACAAGCATAGAATCATAGAAACATTTTGGTTGGAAAAGACCCTTAATGGCTATTACATATAGTATACTGAAATATGCCAGACAAGTGGGCCTGATCACAGGAGAGCACACAATAGGAGAAACTAAAGGACACAAGAACAATGTCTTGTACAAACAAAAATAATTCAGGTACCAAAAATACTAGTAAAATTAATGACTAACCCTGCCCTAGAGTGAACACTTTGTTTTAAAAAAATCACCAAAATCAAAATCAGACTGAATTACATTGAAGTAATTACAGTGAAGTGCATCACTAGCAAAAAGAGAAGTATAGTATTATATACAATTCTGCCCTTGCCTGCAGATTTTTCTTTACATAATTAATTTTAGAATGTATATCTTATTTTATATATCCACTGTTGCTGTTGAGATTATGTATGTTGTCTTACTGTAAAAAGGGAGTTGCATTTCTTCTGAATTTAAGACTATGCAATAATTGATTTCCTTGTTTTACTGGACTTCATATAAGTCATGACCACATTACAACTGCTTTGATAGGTGATGATATACCTTGTTTTACTGTTTTCATTTCAAAAATTCACAAAAAATATTAAACAACCCTCCTGATGGACTATTATGTGTTTTTCTTAGCAGAAGGGATTAACTGTTGCAAATTGTAAATTATGAATACTCACATTCATTAAATAAAAATGCAGAGCTACTTTAAGCAGAGAACATGTAGTCAGATATAGAAATTAGAATATTTATATAGTAAATAATTCTTATAGCACTAGAAGTATACAGAGGCATAAGACACTACTAAATGAAGTGAATGAAGATAGCAGGATCCTATTCTTGTTCTGGGCTCCCCAGTATAAGAAAGAGATGGACTTACTGGATGGAGCAAATCCAGTGAAGTCGCAATTTGTGATTCATCTGCTCTTGTTTCTGATGCTAGTGACACCTGGCCAAATCACACCAGGTGTACTTTAGGGTTTTTTCTTGTTGTAGAATAAAGTTCTTCTTTCTTTAGTTGATTTATAAAAGGCAAGGAATGCTAGTTAATGCCCAGCTCTTGAAGAATGCGTACCTGTGAGTTATTCTGCCCAGACACTTTCTTCCTTTCCTCCTGCTGACCACATCTGATCAACAAGATACTCAAATACTTGCAGGGCCAGTCTACTGACTTTAGAAGGTAAAAAACTATAACTGACTTAGTAAACTCAAGTAGTGTCTGTTACATAAAGCAATGCATGTAAAGAAAGAAAATATCTATTATGGTCATCTTACCTTTGACAAAATTTTAAAGCACAGTATAACTTGGAAGTAGAGAACATCTCTTTTATGGCTGTAGAATAGCAATCTTTCATCTCAAAAAAGAGGTTTATGAAGGAAAGTGCACTGCTACTGTCCAAATTTTATTACTTCACTATCAAAGGACACCAATCATGTGTTTCCTGAATACTGCCGTCATTGACTTCACATTTCTTGTTACACTGAATAAATAAAATCAAGAGAAAATAGAAAATTTTTAACAGTCATATATATATATAGCACATGGATTCTGTGTGCATCTGTCTCACTTTTCGGTTGCTTAGCTTGAGAAACACAGCAAAAAAGGATAAAGGCTATTGAGATGTCAACCTCCATGAGTCAAAACAAATATTTTTTTTCTGCCACAGCCTTTTCTTTCCTATGGTTTGTTATTGTAGATGATAAACTTAGGAGTAACAATTATGACTGGCACGGTACCGGTAGTAAGCAACAAAATAATGGGCAGTTCTTAACAGGCTATGGAAAGTGAGAAGATTCTTTTCAGTTTCTTCCTTCTGTACAAAAATTCTTCTGGTCTCAGTGAAATGCAGTGTTCAATCGTACCAGGCTATACTTAGTTCAAGCTTTGTGCCACATTTTTAATCTGAGTACTCAGGGCTAAATTTTCTTTGGAATTGCTCTAATAAGATTGACTTCATACAAGTACAGTCAACATTTCTGAGATCACTGCAGAAAAATACTTTGATCAACTGAAAAATATTACATCAGCCAAAATAGCATAATACATATCCTTTGTGAAGTCTAGGACTTACTGTGCCTGACATGTCTGCAAGTTCTACCCACAGGGGGGAAAAAAAGCCAAACCAGAAATTACTATTGAAAGACAAAGCAACATTAAGGAAGGGTGAGCACCTGACACCTTTGATCTTCTAGCTCATATGCTCCAGCAGGAAACATGAAGGCTGCCTGAGGAAAGCCTGACACACATTGGGTAGTTTGAACCCAATGAAAGCAGGACAGCTACTCACAGAACAGGTTTCATTCCAAAATACATGATTTCCTCAAAAAAACCAATAAATTACTCTGCCTGAGTTTGCAAGGTTTTTATTGGTTTGGTTGGTTGTTCAGGTTTTTTTACCCTAAGCTGTTATTTCCCGGAGTCAGATATGTAAAACTGAACATAGGCAAACAGTACAGTATAATTTTGATTGTGATGCTCCATGAGTAAATTTCATCATGCATGCATCTTCTTTCATTTGATGCTTCCGTAATTCCTTCTGTAGTGCTCTTTCCCCAACTCTCCAACCACAAGGCCATCTTACCCTGAAACAGCATATGCCAGCATTCCCTCAAAATATAAAGTAGGAATTTATTCTGTTTTCTTACCAGATGTAAATGCTCTTGAGGAACTCTCACTTATTCCTCTTTTCATTTTGCCTCACCAAATTTTTCTGGCCTCAGTCAAGGCAGATTTCTTCACTTCCTACCCAGTGGTATTTTTCCCCGGTTTGAAGAAATCCCTTCTCCTATTTATCAATCTCTCTTCTTTCATCTCCCGTACAGCAGGCACCAGTGCTTCTCCTTGCTTGTCCTAAATTTCCCAGGCTCATTAGTCCTCTTCTCCGCCCTTGATCTTCATCTTCTTCACCTTTGTGATTGTCTTCCATGTGCTTTCTGATATCTGTGACTTTCTGAAAACCTTTTCCCTTAGCACTGCAGTATTTCTGCTTTCTTCTGTGACCATCTCTGCATGATCCTCTAACCCTGCAGTATTTCTTGTTATTGCTGTAAACTGCTCACCTTGTACTTTGCTTGCAGGTCTGCCTCCATCGGCTTCTGAGGAATCGGACTATTTCTTTTGTCCTTTCCTGATCAAGATGCTCTGTCTTTCCACCTACCACTTCATGAGTCATCCTCCTTTTTTTGTTCTTGTACACCTCTCCGACACATTGATCCCACAGCTTTACTAGGAGATAATTGATATCTCCCTCTTCCCATTTGGTGAAATCTAAGTGATCAAACTTCCCTGCTTTTCTCATCAGCTGTTTTTATCATGTGCAAGGAAGTTATTGTTCTTATAACTATTTCCAAACTTACAAAATTATATTTGGAGAGTGATAGCATTGCATTAAACTGAAGAAACAAACGTTTCACAATTGCAATTCTAATTTCATGTTATATTTGTTCATGCTTTTAGGGCTGCAGCTATCTAGAAAGTACTGCAGAATACAATTTTATTATGTCATTTCTACTGCCATCAAGAACAAGCCTTGCTGTAAGCTTTGAAGTTGGACATTTTTGTTATACACACAGTAGTGTTTAACATAAGCACTACTGAGGTGACATTGCCCAGCCTGTATCTCAAGAAGTTTCAATTCATAACTCAGGACTAAAATAATGAATCAATCTCCATCTCTGCTCACTACCTTGACCTCTTTCTTTAGAAAATGAAGGCTAGCAATGGGATTTCTGAAAAACAAACAATTATGCACATCAACCTGATGGTGGGACTCTAAATTAATTTCTCTCTCTTTTTTGTAACAAGGCTGAGCTACTTTATGGAACATAAACTCCACTAACAAGACACAAAAAAGATACAACAATTCCGTGTTTCTGGCTAAAATATTTTCAGCTGAGCTATGTGAAGACACAAACAATAACAAGGACAACCATTCTCAGACTACCTCTTCTATCACCAATTGATGCCAACAAGAGACTTTTCATTCACTTGGCTCAGGTCCCAGTGAGTTGGAAACAGTATGTGCATGCTCCAGCACTCAGGTGATGAAATGGTTTGTTAGCAGAGCACATGGCTTTGATTAGTAGGCTAATGAACTAATGCCTTAAATCAACAGGAAATGCAGCATCTGGTCAGCACTTCATTGCTTCCTTAAGCCCCAGACACATCTTACTGTCGCCTCCAGCTCTCTTATGCTACCCCAGTGCACAAGAAAGTTAAAGAAGTAGTTCTTTAGAAGAAAAAGGAAGTAGATATTAATATATTAATTACTACAAGTGAAACACAGGAAAAGAAGTGTTGCTGGTTCCAGTATTCTATGGATCAAGCTTCTGCCAACTGAGACAAAAATCTTCGGCCTTCTCTAGTTTCCATTGTCCAGTATTTTCTACAGCATGTTCTTTGAATAACTGACCAGAGTTAATGATGTAAAACATATTTACTCACTCATAAACATATCTGTCTCTAGTAGATATTGAAGTACTTTATACTGATATTTACATGCTATATCATATTGAGATGTTTGTATCTGTGGCAAATAATTTTACTTGGCTTTTACAGAGTCCCCTGATCCCTACCCAAAATTCTCATTAATAGGGATTCCATATTTCCACACAGCTTGTCAGTTTGATTATTTAAGTACTTATTCAGTGTACTAAAGACCCTAATCACCCCTTCAAAGCATGCAGCTCTATATAAGGCCTCCAATGTCTGAAATACATAAGGATCATCATCATCATAATAGCATGGCAGCTGTGCTTCCTATAAGCCAGAAAAGTTGGTCCTGTACACAACAGACACACCTCAGCTACTGTGTGCCATCTGCCTAGTTAGCGGTTAGACAGCCACAGCAGATAGAAACAGCTGCTCCTGACAATATGAAAAACATCAGTACTTCCTTAAAGGCTTTGGCAATGTGGATAAACAATTTCAGTGAAAAGAATATTTTAAATTGCTGCAAATTTTCGATGCAACTGCTATTATGCATCACACCACAACAAAGTGATTATGTTCAGTAGAATGGATTTTGTTCAGCAACTGTAAGAGTGTTGAGGGATTTTTTTGTTTTTCATGTTGCTTTTGGTTTTGCTTTTTTCCTCATCTTTACAGAATACTAGTTTAAAAGGCTAAGAGACCATTTTGTCCTGGACAAGGTTTCATGGAACACTACAATAATTTACTGTGATTTTTTTCTATTTCACTCTTTCAAGTAAAACAATTTTTACTTTCATAAGTTCGCTGTGGTCTTCATCTTGAACTATTTATTTAGGCCATTTATGTAAAGACTGGATTTCTGAGAAACCTCATACCGTGTCTGGTCTGCAGCAAAATTACGACCTACAGTAAAGCAAATTAATGAACTCCTTACTATTGTGGGGATGGCAGGGGTGTTTGGAAATGCAGAGAAACAGCACAACCCTTGATCTTGGCAGCTCCGTGTTGCCAAAAGGTGGATTTTACAGTGAGTAAACATTAAAATGCAACAGATGCATAGAAAGATGACAGGCTATAGAGGATGGGTGAATAGATATGAACTACAGACACACACTTCATACCTACACAGTTTTTCTCTTCTCCTTTGTCGCTCCTTATGAATAAACAGAAAAGCTCTAGGTGTCTGACTCGGGAATGAAGCTGCTCATTCAAACTGGGGGCTCTGTGCCCCTTTTGGAGGTCAGCTGGTTGCAAGAAGGAGGAATGGAAGATACAACAGCTATCTCTCACCTGCCTAACCATGCATAAGGGAGTAGACATTGCATGGTGTCTCTTACCATCTCCTCCCTGTCTGAGTGCTCACAGTCTGGAGATGGAGTAGAAAATTACTATAAATAGGCACTGGCAGTGCATAAGCCAGGCATGGAAAGAGTTAGCAGTACAGACTCCACCTCAGAAACTGATAGGGAAATAAAACCTATTTATAGAAAAAACTCAATAGCTATCTGGAATCATAACACAATTGCTGTCTTATATTTTGTATATATTAAACTTTCTAGATATCTCCAATAAGTGTGAGACATAGTAGTTGTTAAAAGATCAGTAATTGGAGGCAAATTAATGAGAAACCTGCTGTCACATTACAGCATACATTTTTAATGGACATCTTTAAATATTTGGACAAAATATCTATATATTTAAAAATGTTAATCCTTTAACTGTTAAATGTAACTAGCTAACTCTAAAGCAAAAAATATAAAAGGACAAAAATGGATTTAATCAAAATATTCTGTCATTGCCATACATAAGCCACCAGAATATCTTTTCAACAAATGAAATTATTCTTTATTTTATGCTTTTAAAAATGCATTAGTGTAATTGCTCTGCAACAAATTACCTTCTGTGCTATAAGCGTGGCTACAACATCCCTCGCATGTACATCAATTGTGCATATTGTCATGATGTTCTGATGATCACCAGGGGTGAGTTCCCCTAACAACATGTTTATAAGGGCATTCAGTTGAGCAATCTGCAAAATAATTATATTTCAATGGAGATATTACACTGTGGGGAAAAAAACCTATTATATGTCAAGTGCTAAATGGAGCAGTTATAGAACCAAGACACATTTATTGGTGCTTTTAATCAAAGCAAATAACTTTTGCAAACTAATAATGGTGTTGTTTTCTTACAATTTTAATTTTACTCCTTAATAACAAAAATACACTTTTCTGTTGGTTCCCAGAACTTAATTTCAGAACAGATAAATACTAGTCTGATACTGCACTTGGAGTGCTAGTCTTTAACTTGATAAAGCTACTAGATGTTTACAGTGTGTTGGTTTAGGGTAAATTTGGAGAGGGGACTTCTTAAAGAGTCTCTTTCAGAAGACCAGATTTCAGCAGCCCCCCCTCCAAACTGGTTGGGGAAAAACTTCCTTCAAGAAAAGTGGAAAAAAATGACTTATTTACAAAACAAAATGAATAGTATTAAACAAATTGAACTTTTAATTGTTTTGAAGAGTTAATGAGTTAGAGAAATCCTTCCTTGGCTGCGGCTCAGTCAGACTCAGTCCCTTCAGAGCTCAGGCCTGGTGCCCAGGCTGGCGTGCTGGTGGCGGGGCAGCCCCCAGGCAGGTGTCCTGATGTCTTGGACTGGAGAAATCTCAGAGAAAGAAACTACAGTCCAGGTAAAGTTCTTCTTGTTTCAGTCAACGAGGAAAAAAAGCTAGAGAAAAAAAAGCTAAAGGAAAAAAACCCAAGTAAAGGAAAACTCCTTGTCTTTTGTTCCTTGTTAGAAGCCAAGAAAAAGAGAGACTCCCAGAGCGCAAACTCTCCCCTCCTTCTCCACTGTCCTGCTGCTGGAGTTGAAAATATGTAAACAAAAACAAAACCTGTGTCAGCTCTCTCCGACTGAATTAAAGGGACAAAAACTCATTTCTGAGCATAGCAGATGATATGGAATATATAGCATAAAATACATAACATAAAATCACTCTAGGACACACACGCATACTTTAAAACTCTGCTTCCAAAACAGTCACAACGCACCTCATGTTTACTACAGGAAAAGCAGGGGCTGGGAAGGGGAGGGAAACAACAATTCTTTGGGGCCTGATTGCCTTGATCATGATGACTTCTTTGTGTCAGAGGAACACAAAAAGCAGGATCCCTGAACAGCTTCCTTCATCAGACGCCTATGTAATTCCCCATCCTGATGGCAATGGTGGCACTGAAGAGGTGGCCCAGAGTATCAGTCTTCATGGCCCTAGAAGACACTGGCAGCCACTATGAATCAGATTTATTCTCAGGCATCTGAACATCTTAATTTAAAAAGTGATGCTTCTGAACAAAAACCATAAAGTATTTTTGGAATTTTGGAGAGAATGGGGTGGGAAGGGGAGGGGAAGGGAAGGAGGGAAGGGGATGGGTGACCCCAGAGCAGACCTTCTAAATTACACTTGCTATGAAATAACAATAAGCACAAATCGGCTTTTCAAATGGTTACAAGAAAAATCTTTCTGACAGAGCCTGCCAAAAATATTAAGGCATTGAGTTTAAAAAGCTGATTCATGCAGAATACCACCTTTGCAACAGGGGAATGTTTGCACTGATAAAAGAAACAAGATTTTAAACACACACATCCTTAGTAGACTGATACAGTGGCAAGCAGTGTAATGTTTTCTAGAGATCACTAGATTTTGGCATTTAAATTTTATAAACCACTAAGGTTTCACAGATTTGACTTACACCATAAGACTTACGTTTTTGTTTAAAATTACCATTTTTATGCATTTTGTGCATAACACGTTTGCATACCTACTTGTGATTGCATACTTTCAGATGATTTCCAACCATTCTCCTATATCCTTGAAGATTTCAACATCCTCAGCACAGTCTCAATATCTATCAATTAAATTGTTTTAACTGGTTTTGTAGTTTATTTTCACTTGCTGCTTCAGCTTCAATGATTCTTTCTGCAAAAAAGTTGCAGACTTCCTTCTAAATTCACCATTATTCTACCTAATGTAAATACTATTTCCTCTAATATCTTATGGAAGAATTTATATGAAAATCATTATTAAGTGTGAATAACATCACAGACTTTGTCATGTTGCTTCTGAAGATCTTCTTGCTAAACCTGTTTCCTGGTAAAATGCAAAACATACAGACCTGAAACCTGGGCAGGCCAGGTGATTGCAGCTCAGCACCCTGGAGTACAGAACAACCTCTATCCTAACCCTAGGCTCTGAGCTACACGAGTTACACTGTGAAAGACCTCAGTCCTGTGAAACACACTGTGATCTGCCTGCTCAGAACACAGGTTTGTTATGAATAAAACCTTTGGTGTTCTGCTCTTTTCTCCCAGTCTCCTTTGACTAAAAAGTCCTACTTCACACCTTATGTGAATTTGCAGAGACAGATGAAAATAACTCATTTTTTTGTATGCTTGTCTTGAATTGTGCCTCTCTCCCCCAGCTCTAACAATAGACATATAAAAGCTTGTGAATCCAAGAGAGAGAATTTAATGGAGATTTCCCTTAAATGAAACTCATAGAGCTCCCTCAAAGGAGAACAAAGCTATAGAACAAAAAATGGGGTAAAAACACCAAACTTCATCTTCTCTCAGTATACTGTTTATGCAGTAACACAGCTCATACACTCCACAATGTGCAGCACTGACTGAAGTTTTAGCCTATTTCCTACCAGTATGAAAAGAATTATTTCGGTGGCCTACATCAAAAGACACAGCAGTGGATCACTGTTCATATTACTCAGTGATTGCATATAATTTGGCATCACTGAAACAATTGCAGCTCTGAAAAGGTTGAGCTCTGGGCTATTATGAAGGCTAAATTAACTCTCATCACTTGAGTGAATGATCCATTCACACCAAGGTCAAAATCACTAGTTGAGCAGCACGGGCAAGATGACACTATAGCTGACTGACCTGCAGTTGCATATGGATAAGACTTTATTATTCTCTCAGACAACCTGAATATTACTGAAAACATTAGTTATTTACTGTAGAAAAAAATAAAAATCTCCATGGAAAAAGTAAGATCCAACCTATTTATCTTTCCCCTGCTCACTTTGTTCCTTGGGTTCAGACAAAAGTATGAATACTATGAGTGTGTGACTGAAGTTGCTGAGGCAGGAATGAAAGTTCAGGAGGCAAATGAGGTGAGACTTTCCTTGGTTTCCTCTTGAAAACTCTTAAACTAGCCTGTAGATCAGGCACTTGAGTGCACTAGCAAGACAAGAGAACAGAGAAGAAAGGAGGTTAGCAGGTGCTAAAGGGATACTAGAGTCTCCCAGAGAAAACAACTTTCTTTTTCTGGAGGAAAACAGTTTTCTTTTTATTAATTTTTCTTTCCCTCTCTATCCCAAATTTGAGCAGATCAAATATGAAATCTCCATGTCATAGAACAGTCTGATACTGGTTTTTCTGAATGGCAATTAATAGTTATAATAAAAAACTTTTTTCAGAACAAAACTTTTTTTTTTTACATAGTATCCCAAAAAAATCTTTCAACTTCTCAGTTAATATTAACCTCCAACTTTTGAGTCAGTATTAATCTCTGCATCCATCTGCACAGTCCTAAGTTAAGTTCTGATCCTCTGTGGCTCATATTCTCCAGGCAGCCTATATTCGGACTGCACACTGCTGTGTGGCTGCATTCCATCCCATTACTGGCGGCAGTGGCTGAACTACAGGAAGACAGCATGGTGTGCCGTGGGATACACAGTCCAACAGAGACTCAGGTTCCGCAGGGGAGGAGTGGGAAATAAAAATAACTAGCTGCAGTTTCCAGTATAGGCCCAAGGGAACCAACAGCATGAACTGTGGAGCTACTTGGTCACTGGGACCTCTGCCTCATGCCACACTACAGTAACAACTCAGTCAAAAGCAGCTGCTATTTTTGACTGAAAATATATGGTTTCATTTACTTTTCTTGACAGGAAGTTTACCCAAAGCATCATTTTCCCACAGAAAATGTTAATGTCTTCCAGGGTTTTTTTATTTATTTGTTTGGGTTTTTTTCTGGTGGGGAAAAAAATTTGACTAATTATTTCTTTATTATCCTGCTCCTCTCAGGACTCCAGGCTGCATGTCAGGCAATTCTGTCTAAACCTCAGTACACACTTGTTCTGTCTCCGAACCGTAGGTGGCTTTGGTTACACTGGCTCCTCAAATTTTAGTTATTTCATTTCCAGTGTGTGAGGATAGTTTTACTTAGAAACATAAGTCTTTACATTCTGAGATTTCTAATTCAGCTCCAACAACAAGATTTCCATCATCTTTGCATAAAATTACACTTCAGTGAGCCTCAAGGGGAGAGAAAAAAGAATACAGACAATAACCATGCTTTGTGCAATTAGCAAATTGTTCTGGGTTAACAGAATGGACAACAAAGATAACCATTCTCCCTTGAATTCTCCTCAATGCTGTCTAATTGGCTGTGACCTCAGGATCAACTGAGCTTCTCCTATTAGATGTAACAGATAATATGGTCTGGACAGGGAGTCTAAGGTCTGTAGAATTATTTGCTTCATATCTTTCGATTCAGCAGAACATCAGACAAGGATATACACCACTCAATAACTTGATATGTTCTTCACAAAACACAGGGCATTGAAAAGTACATATAATCACTCTCTATACTGCCAGATTGTTATTGTCACCAAATTTTAGGTAACTTTGTCAAATAACTTAAGTACTCTGCAATCTGTTGATAGATGTTGAAGAAACCTACAGTTAGAATAATTTGCATTTGGCGAAGAACAGTCATTAAAGAACACAATAATCTAGGATGAAAAGTTTCCCTGCTTTGAATGGTTACCCTCAGAAATGAGTTTCAGTAAAACAGCTGCAGAGAGGAAGTGGCATCCTGGAGAAGAAGTGGGACTCACATCTTCCACAGGGATCATAGAATCCTTCTGGTAATAGCTTTTTTTAGAACTATTTTTAGAACTACTAGAGTAGGTGTATTAGAAATATTAGTTATTATTGAAGGAAATGAAACCAAAGCAGAACAAAATGAATGTAGCAAAACAGAGCCAAGTCATTATTCTATTTTCTATACTGCAATCATTCTAGATAATCTTACTCGCTAAACAGGTGTTTGACATCATCAGAGGAAAGATGCTGTAAAAATGAAAGTATTTCTGTTGTTTTAAGGTCATTGGCATTTCTAAAACATCGTAAGTCTGAAGTACTAATCTGCAAAACAGCTCCATGTACCAGAACAATTCCCGTTTTGCTGAAATACAAGTTAAGCCATTTGAGCACATAGGCACAGCTGGTCACCCTGCAAAATAAGGAATAGTTGCTTCTGTCTGTTATGTGCACATCTGAAGCATGCACATAACAAAATCACTTTGCTGATAAATGATTCACCAGTAAGGTGAATCCTTTCTTCAGATCCATCTTTTCTCCAGATGGATTAATATTATTTTAATCACAATATTTTCCAACTCATTTATGCAAGATATTTTTGGTCTGCCAATTTCTAAATAAGAAGTTCCTTGAACGTTACATTGTCTTGATAAGATATTAAGGTTGTCTACAGGATTTGAAATTAATTCATTGCACTAGCGACAGCAGACTTGTAATTAGAAATTGAATGTTTGTTTCCAAGAAGGCCTAGTCCAACATTAAGAGATCTGGCTAGGACTTGGGAGATTCGCTTTCACAAAAGTTCAAAAATGTCATTTAAAGAATCACAGAACTTTCAAGTTCTCAGCTGTAAAATAGGGCTAATAGCACTTTCCTATCCACAGGAGCCCATATTGGGGCAAGTAAATATATTTTTTATATTTAGAAAGACTTGGAGATATCAAGATACACAGTAGGAAAGCTTTTCCTGTGGAACCAAAACCTATAAAAAGTTTGTGTACAATTCAGTAGACAGTTTTTGTTCAAACAGTTGGTACTCAAAGAGTTACATTCCAACAAAAGCTTATGATAGGCTCCCATGCAGTTTTCTCCCTCAAGAGACCTCAGCCACTGTCTCACCAGCCTTTAGAAAGTGCCCCAACTACTGAGACATTCTTCAATTCTACTTTGATGTTACCCCACATTGTACAAAATATTTAAATACTCAGTGACCTCATCCTTCTGCCCCAAATCAAAGTGAAATTTTCGTCTATACAGACTGCTTCACAACATTTGGATAACTGACTGATGGTATGTTTAAGTTCATCTAAGTCCCCAATACATGTAGAAATTTTCAAGACAGGAAAGAATGAGAATTATCTTCTACACTTGTTTCTTCTAAGCTAGCAGATCCTTCACCTCCTGATCATTCACATCCCCAAAACACTGGGTGTTTATTTCATTGTTCAGTTTTTAAACTAGGGTATGCATAGAGAGACATCTAGCAGATTCTGGATTATTATGTGTCCAGATGATCTTTAATTCCTATAAGCCAGCCTTAGGATGTTAGTTTACTTTCACCATAGTGTGCCTCCACCTCTTTTTAGTGCCGTTTCTCCTATTGCTTTAGCTATACGTATCTGTTTATCTCACAGCTCCTCTGTGCAGTTGAACAAAGAAAAAGTCCTCCAGGTGTTATTCACCTGACAAACTTTGCCTTGGAGATAAGGCACAAACATTTCAGGAATAAGGTTATCCAAAATTCTGCAAATACAGAATATAAACACTATTGTGCCCATAAGTACTGGGTTCTGAATTACAAGAAGGTTTAATTTCTTAAACTTCAGCTCTTTTCAGATGCTTAATCAATGATTCAAAAGTACATATCCCATGTCCTAGTGCTTTGACAGGTCTTCATTTCTTGCACAGCAGACAGTAGTGAACAAAAAGACAGAAGCAATAAAGAAGGAAGCAGGGTAGTGATTGCATCTTGGAATTTGACTTCTGAATCTTACGTGAAAGCCAGCTGGGTAATTTGCTGGTTACAGAAGAAAAAATAAACTCAGAAGGATATTTTCAGAAGTACTTTGAGATTTGGGAGTTCAATCCTGTAATACTTGTTTCCCCAATTTTTTTAATCCTTTGAGTTCAAAAGCCTTCTAATGAAGGGAATTTAACAAGCTACAGGCTCCTACATAATGCAGAGTACTCAGAACACGAGAGATTATTTCAAGTAGCGAAACACTGTTCATTAGGGAAATGATCACATTTGCAAATCTTCTGAGCTCCATCTCCATGTGCTCATCACTTATTTGTTTCCATGGAGTTTTCATCCAATCTTTAATACTTGTCTATAAAATTTTAAAAATAAACAAACAGCTCCTACTACATTCTAAGCAATGCCCATGGTTTCCAACTCATCAGCAGGTGAATATTTATGAATATGTATGGTATACAAATGCAACAATATAAGTTTCAACATTTAAAATCTACTGATGCTGAAAAGTAATCTTAAGAGGATTTTTATTCTTTGTGCTAGAATTCTGTTTGTTATAGGGAAAGAATCCTTATATTTATGGTTTGATTTTTTGCTTGTTTTCAAAGTTAAACCACATTTCTAAGGTATTAAAATTCCGCAACTAGGAATCAGCTCACTTCTTATTCAATGTCTTTTCAGTAGCATTAATTGATGAGGTGTGTGCAAGTAACAAAAAAGAAAAAACTAAATTTCAAACCTGAGATAAGCCTAAGATAACCTCTTACAGTCATAAAATGCATTGGTTGAATTTGTCTTAAGATTCTCAAAGAAAATTCAATTAAGGTAAGTGTTTGGTACTCAGGGAAAATGAAAGCAAAAGTATACATTATTTACCTGCTTTAGTATAAGCAGTGACTCCAAATAAAACTGGATTTTTTAATGGAATTAATAAAAAAAATCCCAGAAGTTCTCTCTTGAACTTCTCCTGAAAAAATCACCTGGAATATATGTTCAGTAAACAATGATGCATTACCACTACTCTAAGTAACTCACTGTCTGGGTGCTCTACACCACTATGAAGTGACTTTATTCCTGAGAAATTACTCCACTATGCAAACAACTGTAGTAGACATTTGAAGATGATGTATAACCATAAGTATCTCCCACGTGTAAAGCAGTGGACTAGAATGTAAAAAAAAAGTCCACCTAACACGCAGAGACATATGCTTTTGCTTTGGGACTAATGATTCGTTGAATTCAAAACTTCAAGTAAATAACAAGTATAAACAATTCTCATTAACAAAAATCAGTTAGCTGCAACACTCCCATTTACAGTGACTGCAACTCCATTGCAGTGGTAAAATTATTATGGTACAAGATACTAAACCCAATAGAATGTATTAAGCTTTACAAAAGATTTGGGTTCTGTAAAATGAGTTCAAGCTCAAATCAACCTACATTTAAAAAACTGAACAATGTTTTGCTCACGTAAAAACAAATAAATAATAAAAATCAGGAAGATCTTTTGCTTCCTAATCTTGTCAGGCACTCCGTTTCATCAGAGCAGAAGAAGCTCTTCCTATTCTTCCACAACAATAACTTCATCTCTGAGGTAGCTGTGCACTCATGGACATTAAAATAAATCTTGTCCTCCTTTGGAGACCGAATGGCTTGTGTACAGCTGCAATTACCTCTGAGGAAAAGCTGATGAAAAGAGAAATCTGTGATGACCACTGAAAGGGACTCCTGACATTGTGAACAAATGCAAGAAAAGCTGGATGCCAGATTAGTGACTTAATCATAAAATATAAGTCAATAGACAGGATTCTGTTATAATCCATCCAAGGCCAGGTTTTCATAGTTCTTATGTTATAAAATCGGACTGCTGCAAAGGTTATTCTTCTAGAGGATTATTAAATGGCCATTTTGAAATCTCCTTTCTTTAGGCTAAAGAAATATAGAAGAAAACGAAAGACAGTTGTATAATTTCCTGAAAGACACTACGACAAACTTATCCTCACCGGGAACCATCTTATCCATCTGAATCTCTAATAATGTGCATTTAGGTTTGGAACTCCTCCAACTTCAAATTGATTTGCCGAATTTCATAAAAAGTAGTGAAAAAATCACTTTGTTTCCTCCTTGACGACCCCTGAAACACATTTCAGCCTTGGGCACTTTTTAAAGCCATGCACAACAATTCAGAATAGAAAAAAATGACAGACCCCATACTCCAGCAGTGCCTGTAAATACCATTGCAATAATGTTATCATTCACTGTCAGATACTGAAAAGGTACAAATTGAGGCAGACACTGTGGGTTTACATGGTACAGTGTGAGGCTTTTTCTTCTCACTATTCTTCATTGCTTATTCGTGCAGACACCACTAATGCATTTCCATCCAAAGGAGGGTTATGATAATGAGCTATTAGTGTTTTTTTCTACAAGGTGAGTTAAACTAAGTCTGAACTCTAAGTTTGTAGTTCACAGTTCGCAGACAGAATAATTTCAGATTGTTTCTGAGACCATTTGAGAACAGAGTTCATCAGTTCAGAAAACCTGAGCAAAACCCAACCAGCATTATTTCAAAGTTCGTTCCTCAAACATTCATTCTGCATATGTGCTAAGCATGAGGCATACCCAGAGCCTGTTTTGTTTATGACATATCCCCATAACTCTGGGGTGTTTCCTGATCCTGACCATTCAAGGACTGAGCCGCAGGCCTGGGAATCGAGCCAGACACTTGTAGCACACACAACAGTAGCAGGCCCCTGGAAAACTGAATACTCTGCAGTCACTTAAAGCCTATTACACAATACTCCATCTACACTTTTTTCCCTTTTTTTTTTTAATCACAGCTTATGTCTGTATTACCTTGTTGCTAATAAGCCATGTTTCTGTGGCTTTAGTGCCATAAACACCTTAAGTGGTCATCTAAAGCTTGCTTAACTAGGTTCATGCAATTATACAGGCATGGATTGTATTTATTTCTTTGAAATACAAGATGAAGAACATAGACCATTAACTTGATTTTGTCCAATAGAAAAGGGCAATTCTGCCCCGAAAACTGAATTTTAAAGATCTGTCTGGATGTTCCCCCACCATGATTTTTATGCTCTAAATCAGTATTAGTGTAAATGAGCTACATTTCCAATAACACACAAACTTGTGGGAATCCTTCAACAGTCAGGCCATGTCTTCAGAGTTCCACTGTATAATGAGGTGCCTCTGGTCAATGCTACAACCCAACAGAATTGCTGCCCAGTGCCCATCATCATGGTAAGTTGGATTCTACACCTGTTGGTCCCCAGTCACCACGAAATCACCCTCAACATATGAAAAACCTTAAAATTCAGAAAGCACTGTATTTGTTGTTAGAGCAGTATCAGGAAATTCACTAAGATCATAGACCAGTTCTATTTTTTTTTCCTATTATCTAGCCAATAGATTTACATTTTCAGATAATCAAAGATTTACACCTGGATGTCTATTCACACTCAAACATCTCCTCTGCTTCAAGGATTTCCTGTAGTTCCTATAGCCTAAATCTGGATACTGAAGCAAATATTAACTCCCTTCACTCTACTTTCAGAGGTGTTAATAGGTAAGGAAGAGCCTTTTTGTATGCAAAATGTAAAGACACATGCGTTAATGATATCACATTACTCTGCTTAATTATTAATAAATTCTATGCAAACAGGAAATAAACATTAAATCCAGCTGTTGAAATAGGACAGGAAGGGATTTAACTCACATTTCATCACATCTCCAAATCTGGGTTTCATATACACAGACAAGCTTTGCGTGAACCAATGAGGAAGACTAATGCACACAACTGTGTCTTGATCTGGATGCAGTGGCACCCAGAGAACTTTGACATGATCACAGCTTCACTTGGGTTTTGAAGTATAGCGTGACATGGACCCAGTGGAACTTGACACTGCTCCTTATCACTGACCCTTAGATTGAAATAAGAAAGAAATTCGTATGGACTGATAATCTTACCAGAAAGGGCAACAAAGCCTTCTATGTAAAAATGGTGTAAGACAATGATTAAACACACAATACTTGCTAGCAAAAGCAATAGCACTTTCTGTACTGACCTTCGTCTCTTCCTGCTGTGTCTTCCCCTAAAATGCCTGTGGAGGTCAGTAATGCATAAAGCGAATAGGGGACTGTGAGTGCCAGGTCCCTGCAATGTACTGATGATGGAAATTTTTTCTCTGCAAACAAACAAAGGTCTGCTCACTGTTAACACTTCACAGAAAATTGCTGGACCATCAATTATGCCACTATAAACAAACATACAAGCATATATGTATTTAGACATATACCCGTACTCTCACACACACATTTCTAAAACCATGAAGCCTGCAAATTAATATAAAAGCAAGGCAAAGCAGATACTCTCTCATCTGGACAGCTTGTTGTCCAATCTAACAGCAAAAGTGGCAGACAAGTGGGAATATTTCAAACACAGTAAGGGATAAGAGGAGGACAGGTTTACAGAATTATAAACATTAAGTAAGTTTTTTGAAACAAATCTGCATTTGGGAGTCCCAAGTGAGCTTTTCATTTGTTCATTTATTTAATTAGAGGTTAATATGTGCATTTGGCCCTAGGGAAATGAACTTCTAGGACCTACTTGAATTACACAAGATATTAGGGCAGAATTTGAGAAAGTTATTCCTCTTTTGAATCATCTTTTTTCACTCCTATTCACATAGCCAATTGCCATCCTCAGTAGGTCACACACTTAGGTATCCACTTGGCTGCTTAACAGTGCCATGAGACCACTGCCAAGCAAACCAGTCAAATAAGAGTTTTCCAGGTAAGTAACAGCAAACCAATTTGCATCTTTAGCACTGGAGGACAGATGTAAGGCAGCGACACAAAAAGAGAACTATATCCATAATACAAATTAATATAATTTTATGCTGTTTTATTATAAATAAAATGCTAAACACCACCTTCGTTCTCCAAGTGTACATATATAATTTTATATCCTGAGTTTGTCATTCAAAAGCATCCAGATCAGGCTGCAAAAGTTATCTACACACAAATTTGAACAAGCAACTCTCATTCTTATTTTTTTGTTCATGATTGGGTCCTTATTAGGAACACAAATGCATTAATCTTTTGCATGAGCAAAGGGATAAAAGTTTACAGCAGAGTCTATTATATGAATGTTAATAAATAAAGTTAAAATCTGTACATGAATGTTTAAGCTAATATTCAGCAGAAAATTCTACTGTCTTACATCTGGCTAGTTAGCTAAGTTGATTTAAAATGTAATTAGAAACCATTTTACAGTCAGAGGATATCTAGTTAAGAGTCAGCAGTGGATAGCTTGTAACCCATCCTGTCCTAATGCGCATATCCAAATAGGTCAGATCAACTGCACCCAGAAAGTCCTCATTTCTCTCCATTGACTACAAACATGGTCTACACTGACTAGTTCAAGTGTCAATAACTGTCTTTAATTCAACCCTGCCAATTTATAGGAAGGTTACAAACCCTCTTGCTGTCATTTAATACTTGGGTACTCCTATTCTGTAAGGAAACAAACATGTTCATTCCAGAGTCTCCTTCATGAAGAAGCAGAGATGCCATAAACTCAAGAGAGTGCCAATACAGATATTCAGTCTAAGTGTGAACTTCCCTTAATTTGGAAAAGCTCGCAATTCAAACTTTTCTCAATGGTTTTGCTGTTTAGGACAAGACAAGGCCTGCTTGGATAAGCAGGCAATCTTACTGTAACAGAATGAATTCACAGAAGATGACAATTCAGGTCAGTTCAACATGGGGCTCCCTGCTACCCAGAGGACTAGCCCAAACCACGCTGGGCTAGCATGGGCCCATTTCATCAACTCTCTCTGCTAGCGTGTTCAAAAGAGGACTAAGGCTCTCCCACAGAGAAAGAACCAACAATCCTCAAGAAGCTATTTGTTCTCTGCAAGAGGCTTTCCTGGCTCTCATACCAAACAATATACTAAACCAGCAGATGTACTCTAGCTAAACTTTATGAAATCTGGGGAATCTGTGAAAAAAAGTTGCAGCAGCATAGCTATGTAGGCTTGACAAACCCCAGCTCTTGGGAACTCTGGACCAAATCCAGCCTATTACAGTTCTTTTCTATCTAGACCTATCGTGATATAACGTGGTGATCTGGGTTCTGTTCTGCAGTTACAGGCCATGACCATTTCCCTCTGAATTGAGAGGAAACATCTGATAGCTAAGAAGTCAGGCTCCTGGATTACCAGCTACTTGTGTCCTTATGGCATTTATTTTTCTTATTCAGCATTGCTGTTTTCCATATGAAAGTGTAAAGTTATTTAGAATGATTTGACACTCTCTCAGAGCATTGCTTTTCAAGGCCAAGTGGTAGTAAAGTCTTCTTCAAGTAGGATTTAGGATTATTTTTTGGAAATCACAAGAATGATGCTGCAAACTGAGATTATTTTTATAAAGAGTTTCCTTCCACACATGTTTTCATTACAGCTCTTGCAAGCCTAAGCAAGGTGGAAACTACAATAAAACAACACATACAAGGCAAGTTGGTGATCTGACAGCCAGCACATTTACACTGACAACAAACTGTGCCTGACCAATATGGTGGCCTTCTATGAGGGAAGACAACATGATGTCATCTACCTGACCTTCTGTAAATCCCACAACACATTCTCACAGAACATCCTTATCTCCAAATTGGAAATGGACACGGAGGTGAAGGGTGAGCTATTCAGTGGGAAAGGAATAGGTTGGATGGGCACAGCCAGAGGGTTATGGTCTGTGGGTCTACATTCAGGTGGAGGCTGCTGATGAGTGGTGTCCCTGAGGGCTCTGTCTTGGTGTTTTTAAACATCTTTATCAAAGGCACAGACAGTGAGATTGAGTGCAGCCTCAGCAAGTTTAGCTAGCCTCAGCAGATTACACAAAGCTGAATGATGGCTCTGTACCAACCCCAACTCCCCTAAAACCCCAAAAAATTAAACAAAAAGAGGGACCACACTGCACACATCACCATCTCTCCCCTAATTTTCATCAATTTGGCAGTCACTGAGCCCCACATGCCCAAACAACACTCCGTTGACAAATCAAAGGACAAGGGGAAAACACAAATAAAAAATTGACTTCTAACTTGAGACCAAAGTTCATAATCAACCTGCAATCTGAATATATTTTAGAATAATTTCAGTGTTTCATCAACTGAATTTTCAAAGAATACAGGTGGATTCTTGATTTAGTTCTTGATCGTGGAATAGAAACAAATCCTCTTTTAAATAATTTATCAGCTGCTTTTATGTGAGACTTTTGAATATTCCTCAATGCAGAGATCGCAAGAATGGACATTCAAAATGCAATGTACTCAGGTTAGCTACATTTTCTCCAAAATTTATGTCTAGTTGGGAAAGCTCTTTTTGTTACATTTTTTGTGGTCACAATGTGGAACACTTGAGAATATACCTTGATCATAATGTTGATGCAGTTTTTATTTTGACTGTAAACTCTGATTAGAACTCCAAGATATTGATAGCGACAGATACGTCATAACAGTTCATAATATCATGGTTATTCTTAACTTATCCATATCCTGGGAAATACTTGAGTATCAAGCCTAGGGGTGACTTTTGATTTTTAAAAAATCTGTTTCTAAACCCATGCTGTTTAACCTGAAAGATACAACTTACTTATTGAATTAGGGTTCCTTACAGGTTAAGCAAGTAATCCATGGAGACTGTTCCCTAACTTTCCTTAGCTGCCGTTCATTAAATATGTTCCATCTCATGAACTATGAGTCATTTCACTTTTAAGCACACTTATTTCCTTTAAATTTACCTAAAACTTTATTAGACTCAGTCAGTACTGCCCTGAAAGACAGCCCACATACATTTAAAACATTCCCAATGGAGAAGAATAAAACATTTAAAATCTGTATTTGATCTGACAACAGCATTATCATGTTTAAATTAGAAACAGATTAGACATAATTGAAGATAGAGAGGACACAAGCATCACTCCCATTTTGGTGGAGTGGGCTTTAAATTATCAGATTCATTCAGAATACATTAAGCAGAAACATTGAACTGTTATCTTTAGACAGCCTTTTCTACGAGTTTACAATTTCTCAGTTCACTGAAGCTTGCCACCAGCTTGTTATCAGAACAAAAAATGAAAAATCATTTGGTTCAGAGCACAGAACTGATCTCACCTTCAAAAGTACACGTTTTCTTCTGATAACCAACACTTCTTTGGACTGTAGAGGTACCGCTTCATGCTTTAGAGTGAAGTCAGTCTTTTTAAGATTCTTCCACATTTCAGGTAATTCCTAACCACATGACAAGTAGATATTGTTTGTCAGTTTGCAGAGCCAGCAACTGCCACAGAGAAACACATACTTTCATTCTCCCCAACTTTCCCTGCTTTTTCCCTTTTCTTGAAAAATATTAGTTGAATTCGTGTAATTCCTTCCCTATTGTTCTTACGCAGTGACTGAGACTCTTTTCTCAAAGTAATTTACTAAATGCTTTTTATGGGAAAGATTAAAGTTTCTTTACAACATCCTGCATTTTCCAGTTAGAGCATGTTTACATATATTAAATTTGAAAATAATCCTCAGGGACACAAAAAAACACCGCAGTGATGCAACTCATGATAAAACAGTTTGATAAATACATTATTTTGACCCACCCATAAGAAGGGCACAAAAATGCACATAGTGACAACTGAATGTATTAGTAAGCCCCAAACATGCTAAGTCCTTTTGCTTAATCTGCTTAGCTCTTAACAACACTGTGCTTGAATTCAGTCTGGTCCAAAAAAATAAAGCCATATTTCTTACATTCCTATTAGACATCCCAAAGGCTCATCTGCTCTACAAGCTGACAAAAGAGGTCAGCCCCAAGTGCAGTTGAATATGGACATGGACTTGCTCACAACAGCACAATTAGACACAGTAGTTTAAAGGCAAAAATACATAAAGATAAATGTTTTTTCCTTGCTGTTGTTTTCAAAAACTTACATGGGGCTTTTGCAAACATTTGTGTTTACTCTGAATCTCATTCAACTTAATTCCACAATTCTGTGACACAGCTGAACCTCATTACCTCCTTGCAAGTTATATTGCTCAGAAAGGTTTCCTATCACTATTTGAAGAAAGTGGCTAGAAGTTCAATAAACACTAGCAATCCTCTGACAATGTGCAAATAAGAACACAATGAAATACCTGTCTATAAATTGTACTTTAAAATGGATATTTCCATACAGGTGAAGTTTCTTTTTCAGCTGCATTAAGAGGCATGACAGATTAGAAATGAATAGTAAAGAAATTATTTGGAGAGATTCCCTGGTTTTATATGCAGTGTAAGTCTTTACATTTCCTGCAAATAATGCTAGGGAAAAG
This sequence comes from Orthonyx spaldingii, assembly GCA_013397795.1. Lineage (NCBI taxonomy): Eukaryota > Metazoa > Chordata > Aves > Passeriformes > Orthonychidae > Orthonyx > Orthonyx spaldingii. Next base: position 667,430 of record VZTJ01000889.1, read on the forward strand.
ATAACTACAGAAACACATGTAGTTATTTGGAAAAATCAGGTTGATAGAAAAGATCTGATTCATAAAAAACCAGCGTTTTACACACTAAAAGAGTCAAACATTATACTGGTGCTTTTTTACTGCTTCAATTCTTGGTCTGCCAACACTCCTCTAATTAAAGTTACATTAAAGAGCATGGCTCAGATTTTCAAGAGGATTACCTTCAATTTGCATATACCATCTCTGCACCTCTGTGTGCAAACAGGCACATACTCATCATGGAGCAGCAAGAGCTGGCTGCTTCCCAAGGGAAGGGGAGCCAGGAGCAGAAAGTTACCCCAGCAGACAACACCCTCATCAACCAAGAGTCAAGTCCCAGAGGGCCTTAAGCATGGCAGCAGTGCCAGTGTTTGTAACTGGGTGCATCAATATTCCCAGACACAGTCAGCAGTGAAATAGATCCTGGGTGCCACCAGCAAGTACAGTCAGGAGTGGTAGGAGAGACAGCAATAAGGGCAGGCAGGAGCACAGGGCCACTTGGTGTCCATCCAGGAGAGCCTACCTGGAGCACAGGTCCGGAGCCAGGTCCGAGCACACCCAAGGGGCAGGGCTGAGGGGAGGCAGCAGGACAGGCACACCCTGTACCTCAGAGAGAGTGAGGTCCCCGGGCAGGGCTTCCATGAAGTCGCCTGGGTGGGGGTGGG
>VZTJ01000889.1:668155-740046 GCA_013397795.1 Orthonyx spaldingii
GAGGGGAGGGTGGAGCCCCAGCTGGTCCTTATTTGTGCACTCAGGACACTGACAGTTTGCACACCTGCAAAGTGATTAAGGTGCTAATTACCTGATCTACCTGCACAAAAAAAGGGATGCCCTAATCCTGCAAGGTTAAGATTACTCTGTAGATTTTTACAGTAATGGGATTTAACATGCCTCAGGTTATGCACAGAAAAACCTTTTAATTTTGGGGCAGAAGTAAATTGAGATATTTTCAGTATTTGTTCGCCAAATCAAAATCATATGCTACCTGTGAGTTTCTTAGCTCAGATCATCTGGAAAAGGAATTTTCATTTAATCAGAAATGTTCAAGTTTCAAGAAATAGTTCGGATGGGCCTTTGAGGGGATGAGTACAGCACTGTGATCCACATCCATCTTTTAGAAGAGTCCACGATTGCTACTAATTTCAAAGAGTTCCTCTCCCAAAGAATGGATCGAAAGTCTGCAAAATATCTGTATTGTCTCATGGCTTAAAGGGGTGGGAGGGACTTAAAGAGATCACAAAATCCATCCTTCTCAATATAAATACATATATATACACACATATAGAGAGGAGGATTACATATATATACGTATACTTGTATATTTGTGCTTATGTATGTATAGATAAAAATATATATTAAAGAATAACTAGAGAAGCTTGACTAAACCTGAGCTGTTTTCCTTAAAATTCCAGGTCCCTTTTTAAATTAAATTCACCAATTAAATTTAAAAAGCCTATGATCAACTTGATTTGAAACAACTATTAAAAATTCTTCTGATTTGAAGATTCATTAACTTATGTAGAATATTGGTCCTAAAAAAACCGCAAACATGATTAACAAGAGATTTGAAACAAGACAACAAAATAATATCATTATTTATATTTCATTAATAGGCACAAGAAATGAAAGCAAAGGAACCTCTGCAAAAATGGAAATACGAGTTCTTTAGAATACAGTAAGTCTCATGAACATTTTGGACCTCAGAATTTTAATAAAATTCCAGCTTCCCTTTACTGAGACATTGCCCACAGACCAGAAACTGCTTCACACATCCAATTTTATCATCAATCCATTAAGTACCACTCTTCGTTAAAGTGTTGTTCCAGAACACAGACAGTGACCAAGTCCCTCTTCCTCGTAGCTACTTGACTTATTTCTTCCAGGGTATCCATCTGATCTACATAATGCTAAATGAACATCCAAGAGTGAAAAAGCAGTGGAGGCAAAGATTAAAATCAAGAAAGAAAAGACATCCTTAAAGCTAAGTCACATGCCAAGACCCAAGACATTGCACCGATGGCAATGACAATTATAACTTGTCAGTTAGCAGCAGGTTTCCTGTCTGCTCCCTGAAACAAGTTAATAGGAAATGGGTGCTTGGATATATGTTTCTCAAGTATTATAATTTATGTTTCATGCATCACACTAACATCAAAAATTCAAAGTACCTACTGTCATCGGCTAGACACAAAACACTGCACTTGCTATTACTTACATCCTCCAACATGTTGATTTAACTTACAACACTTGCTAGTGAGATGGACTGTGATTCAGATCCTTATGACCATCAGTGTCACTTTTCAGTAGAGCTCCAAAAAAATGCAATATTGAGTCCAACTTTGTCCTTTGTTTCCTTTTCACTATTGCAGTGTAACCAATTTACATTTAATATATTTTTGCCTGTGTAAACGGTGATATTTTGATATATTTATTTATTGATATTTACTTCCATCTCACATAAAAAAAACCTGCAAAAGGAAGAAATTGCATAAAGATTTTTGCATGTCCCACTAGTCTGGCAAAAATACTCTTGCACAAAAACTTGCATTAACATTAAATTTCTAGCAAAAGTGTTTCACTGTAATTCACAAAACACTTTTGTCTGCTATCTGTGGACAGTTTATAGAGAAGGACATTATTGCAGATACATAGCTCAGCTGTACTTGCAGATCTGGGAGCAGAAACAGTATCAGGTGTCCTGATGAGAAGTAGTCACCAAGAAAGCAAACATTCAACCAATAATCACAAAGAAACCAGCAGTTCTTGAGAAATGCCCAGTCTGGAATATATAGAAGTTATTTGACACCAAATGCTCAGTAAAACAGACACTGTAAAGTCAAAGACTGCCTGTGCACCATGCACAAGTGAAAGTAGAAGGCAAATTCATGAACCAGCTTTGCAGAGAGTCCATCCAGCTGCAGATTTCAGTGTGTATTAGGAAGGCACTCTCAATCGGGCAAGTGAACCAGAAGAAGTTAAAAAGAAGTTAGCCAATGTCATTCAAAGAATATGTGCTGGTGGCTGATGGAAACGACTGGATACATTCGTAAAACAGGAGAAGCAGAGGTTAAGGAGAGCAGAATATGACAGCTCACAGGGAACAGATGGGAAAAGTCCTCACAGCCTCTCCTGAGATATTAGCCTTCTTGGCGTAAGCTATTGGATGGGGGTGACTCAGCTGGGAAAACCACTGCATTCAGATGCCTAGAGGAAAGGTCAATTGTGACACTTGAAAAAATAGAAAAAAAAGAAAAAAAAAAGGAAAAGTAGCAAAATGAAGAATAACTGAAAAGAGTCTTTTCCAAAGTATTAGACAATCTGTTTACAGATGATGCAGTATCATAGCTGTTTTTGATTAGTTCCCCCATACTATCACAGAAATTGCCATTGACATTAAGTCCAAAGAAGGTCTAAAACTTATTTCACTGTTATTAAGAAAAAGCTACACTTCAAATAAAGGAGTGGATTTAAATGTTGCCTCAGTGTTTGCATTCAGATACTGAAGAAAACACTTGATAGGTTTGAACAGCCCATCTACAATCATGTGTTCTATGTATTCAGCGTAGAGTTTCCATACATTAGAAAGAGGATCTGTCTGAAGCAAATACTGATTGTCCTGGAAAGAGTAATTTAGAGAATCAGTAACAGGGGTTTAGAATTGCTCTTCCCAGTGTGTATTTCTTATTCCAGCTAACTGAGTCCAGGAATAAAGAAACTCTCGCTTTGATGAAGAAAAGCATTCCCACTATTTACAACATAATTACCTTTTCATTGTAACTTTTACAAGTACATCTGGAACTAGTTACTGAAAACTATTTGCCTTTGGAGTTAGCTCTGCATCAGCAAGTGCAAATGTTTGAAAACAGTTTTAGCTTTTACTTAATCCTGGCTTTCCTAAAAGTATTTACACCTATTTAGTGAAAATAGCTACTCCCAGAACAAAATATTTACTGGATCTACTATCATGTAGACTATCTGGCAAATCTTTTCTACTGTTTCTTGAATTGTACTTCATAGGGGTTTTTTTTTAGTCAATGGATAGAAGAAAGGATTTCTGCCTTTTTTTTCCTTGACGAAAAAAAGTGTTTGACTCACTCTATACAACATCCAGTTTCACATTGTGCTTGAATATTCTGGTTCTCTCATTCACATTTTAAGCAAGTTCTCCTTGCCTTTTCATTATGGTCACAGAGATCTGCATTCTGCCAAGTCAGAGGCAGACATCAGTTGTTTGTCAAAACTCTCCAAATCATATATTCTACTCGGCTTTGCAGCACAGTCTTCCACAGCCTCTGGCACAGATTTTAAATACAGTTAAATGTGCAGTATAAGAAGAGTAAGAAAAACTCTTATTCTTTCTAAGGTTATCAGAAATATCTTTCAACAGATTGCTTCCTTCCTTCTTTGTTCAATCTGTTCTGTACCAAACCCAAATTTACTGTTATGCTGCAATAAACTATTACTCTTTTCACTTGGGAAGAAAGACTGACAATAAAATGTGCTCAGTCTTCTAGTTTTAAAAACACCTACTGCCATATTCTCAGTGGATTCAACCTTCTTATTATCATATATCAGCTGAGTCTGCATCCTATTTATACATTAGTAGACAACTTGGCTTTTAATGTAAACAAAAAGTGCCAGGATAGCCTATAAAACTGAGTATTTCTCACTTTCCCTAAGGTGGATGACTGGACAAAAGCAGGACAAGTTTCTCTTACTGCAGCTCCCCCTTTGTCTTTCTATCATAGCTTCCATGTGAAACACTCAGATTTTAGTTCACTGACAATGCAGCCAAACTGGGAGAAATCTGAATGTGGACATTACCTTGTTTTGAAATTGGAGGATATCAGCTTGTTTGTATTATATAACAATCTGTTTTGATCCTAGGAAAGTCTATTTTACTGGCTGTCCATATGCAAACTAGAACCACTTTAACTAAAATCAATCCAACATTGCAACTTTGACTAAAAAGATTCAATTTAACTTTTACAGAGAAACCCAATATGTGTCTGCCTGATACATGAGATGTCATTTACATCAGCAGGAAGAAGTCCCGTTATATAATTTTTTCTTTGTTTCTACAAGGGAAACTCCCACTACTCACCCCAGTTATGACAGTAGTTTTGTAAAATTACATCTGAGAATTGGACTTGCGGTTAATTGATGTGCTGAAGATGTGTTCCATGCCTGAGAAGACTCTTGTAACTCATAAAATCATTTTAAACTGCCTGCAGTCACTGGTGTGTTTTCATAAGATGTATTACATCCATTCCTTAACTTAAACAAACAAAAATACTTATGGTGAGAGATTTCCATTTTACCATCATATAAACTGTACATAAAATACCAAATCCACTCTCAGTGACTAAAGAAGTAGAAGCTTCAGATCCAAAATCTCTACCTCTGGGCAAAATCCCAAGGGCTTCCTGGCACAAGTTGCATTGGGTGACAGAGGAGTTTCAGGTGCTCCACAGAGATGCTTTCATTCCCACATTTGTGAAACAATCTAGGAAGAACGAGACTTATGCTGACTGCAGGCAAGTCTAGTTACTGTTTAGGAATCCCAGTGGCTTTTCTGACAGGGGGTTCCTTTGGCAAAACTTCAGCAGGAAACATGGATGACACTAAAGCAGTGGGCTACAAACACAAATGAAGACACTGTTGTATAGTCATGAGGCTCATGAAGAGGAGAGATTTATGAGACCTGTGTGGTTTGTCACCATGCAGATCTGGACACATATTTAAAGAGCACTGTGAAATCTACTTTCTGCTGCAGCTGCCAAGACAGCCAATTGCTCTTTCTTTATATTTTTCTTAAAGAGAACAAGTTTCTTCAAACTTTGTGCAGAAATTTTCCTCCTCTTCCACATGATCCCTGCAGAAATTAGAGAAATCAGGAGGAAAAGAATTCAGTGAGGAGCATACTTACAAGTATGATTCAATGCTCATTGAACAGATTATAAAAATCAAAAAGCATCCTATGAGAACTTTATGATCACATTTCCATATTTTTCACACATGTCAAAGTATACCTTTAATTGCTTATATAAAAATGTGCAGATCTGAGCTTCTAGAGGTAGGAAATAGAACCAAAATGTCACGGGCTACGTCAGCTTTCTTGTATATCTATGCAATCTCTGCTGTAATTATTTTCTATTGGGATTCTAAAGAACTGGATAAAGCCTGTCAACTTTTTGTCTAAAGTTTAAGTGTTTTGCTTTCACTGAATTTCATCAGAAGGTAATTTGGTTGTGAAGGAAAAAAAGAAAAGAATTCTAAGCATCTGCATGTTCATTTTAAAGTGGAAGTTTAATATCATTTGAATTTCAATGAAATAAGATGAAAAAGTGTTCAGATTTCAAGTATTTTTAAATTTCTCATGAACGTTTCAGAGCCTCCATAACTTGTGTTTTGGTTCACAAGAGCATCTGCTTTTTAAAGCTCTTCCAGTGTCCTGCTATTATTACTGCACTGTCAAGTTCCTTTTTATAGTATCTCCTTTTAAAAATCCTAATTCAGGGAAAAGTGATCTTTCATACTCCTGAGTGTCTCATTTCCACACAAGCAATAGATATCATTACAAACTTGATCAGTAAAGAGAGAATTAAAAAATTTCCATGGGCTACATTTTGACCAGAAGGATTGGCAAAATACAACAAATCCTACGAATGGTATAAATCTCAGAATGAACTCAGAACTCAGAATAAATCATTAAATTCCCATGAAATCAGCTTGTAATCAGGCTAAAAATACTGCGAAAATCTGCTTGCCTCACGGTTTCTTCAATAATTCTAATTTTGGTTTTGTTTGAAAGCCAGAAGAGCCTAACCTGAAAATGTAGGGAAATGTTCCAAAAGCCATGGCAGCATTTGAGAAGATCAGCAAAAACCGACTGCAGGTTTATTTTGATTTCAGTTCAGCTTTCTCCTGAGTCATTTGACTAATTTCAGTATGTGTGGAAATATGTTCCCTTACTTTCTGATTGCTTTAGAAACAGAATTATTACTTCAAAAACAGAGAACATACAAAATTTCATCTCTTATATCTTAGTAATTGCTTAGTAAAGGCTTGAAAATGAAGACACTACTCCAAGCATCTTAATGTTTCTTTGAAGGAGAGAAGTTTTTTAATTTCTATCACCGAGGTGTGAAAGTGAACAGAAAAAAAAATTTCTCTTCTTTTTATCATATAATAGGTACACAAGTACCTACTTGTAGAACAGTAAGACTACTAAAAACACTGTACAGTAGAAGAAAAAAGAAGCCCTTGGAACTAAGCTCCTACAAAAATACAGCATGTGTCTAATGGGAAGAGAGAAATCAGTAGGTATAATCCAGAAAACAGGCAAAGAAAATTACTATGTTCCTGAGACTGCATATAAAACTGTAAAGAATATAGAAAACAATTGAAAATACCTAGCTAATTTCTTAAAACTTATGTCAAACCCCAGTTGAAATATAACATATCTCTTTAGAGAAAAAAATATATTGAACTCTACTAATTAAGTTAGATTAGATTAATTTAATAAATAGTAAAATGTAAGCAAATTAATAATTTTAGAAATAATAATTAATTAAGAAGAGGTGGGAGATTTTTCCTACTTACTGTCTTTGATATTCAAACATCTCTTTGTGGCAGGTAATTTCCTCATCAAACATTGACAGAACAACAGAAAAATTGGGATAAAAGCTAGAACTGGTGGCAAGCCTTTCCAGCAGATTATTAAATACCAGAAATTTGCAGAAAATTCACTGAACAATAAATAAAGAACTGCAATTTTATTCTAAAACATTTTACTCTAAACCCTGTGTTTTCCCCAGAAGTTATTCATTAAAATAACAGAATAATCTGCTAATTAGGGGGAGTGTGGGGATTGGGAGGTTTTTTTGTTTGTTTGTGGCGGGTTGTTTTGGTTTTGGTGGGGTTTTTTGTTGTTTTGATTTTGTTTTGGGGTTTTGGTGTGGTTTTGGCTTTTTTTTTGTTTTGTTGTGGGTCTTTGTGGGTTTTTTTTTTGTTGTTGGTTTGGTTTGGTTGGAGGTTGTTTTTGCTTGAAAAGTAAATTAGGAATTGCATTAGGAAATGTACATAGAGTCCTGGTTTACAGTAACCTTTATTGCCACTTCAAATGCAACATTAACATTTTGTGTGAATAGTAATGGTGTCGAGGAAGAGTTTTTTTGAGAACTGAATGATGGGAACTAATTTAATAAACCTATGAAAAATTAAATATAGAAAACCAAAAATAATGGAAAAATCTAGCTAACTTTAGAAAGAATAGAAAACATGATCACAAAAGAAATGTAACTTTACAGAAATATATAAATAGATAAAATAATATATGTCTTATTTCTATGACTAATTATTAGAATAAACTTTATCTTTGCTCAATTTGCAGGAGTGATTCTGAGAGGCAGTTAAGAATCGTGACTGGAACAGCTGGAGAAAGACCCATATCTTGTGCTACTGGAAATCAGACCAGACAACATGCCCAAAAACACCTCTTAAGAAGGCATGAAGTACTTACATTATCCATTTCCAAAACAACACAGGACACTGGAATAACAATAATTAAATGTGAAGGAACACTGTGATGTAGCACTGTGAGACAGGACTGCAGCCTTGCAAGTGGCATTGGCCAGGAATTGATGCTTTTTAGACATTACCATTTGTAGCTCTTAAGCTACAACAATGGGCCAAAAAGGCAGAAGTACAAAGCTCTACGGAAACCATTCTGGCAGAATACTTGAGAACAGCTGTCCTGAAGCACTGGACAGATATCTGTCATAGTTTCTCCAGATACCCAAACAACGGATTGAGATGAGAAAAATTATTTTTCCTCTGATCTGGTTGTACTTTCAGTTAACACCACTTGGAAAAAAAAAACAAACCCAGGCTATAGAAGACATTTCTAGAACTGTTGTTAACTGCCTGTTGCATCTGTGAAAATCCAGTGTGTCCACATCCAGAATAGGTCTTCATACTATCACAGAACCACAGAACGGCCTGGGTTGAATAGGACCTTACAGATCATGTGGTTCCAACCCCTGCCATGGGCAGGGATACCCTATGTAAACGTAGTTATAATTATTTCCACGACACTGTGGGAAATGGCACTGAAGCTACCACTTCTGCAGATGTCAAGTCTGCAAAAGGCAAATTGCAGATTCCTAGTGGACAAATTCAAGAAATACAACCAAAAAGTTTATAGTGTGGTTTTATATAATTTTTCTCAATCACGTTTGCTGCACTTGAATATGTATTACCAGCAGAAGTCTCAGTTTATGGCAGTTTGTGGTTAAATACCCCATAAAAGCTAACTCACTTGTTCTGTTTTGCACTCACTACACTCATGCTGACAGCTCAAATTACAGTATTTTATTATATTGCATCTTTACTGTGTATTTTATTTATCTCTGTTGTACCTTCTAGTACTTGGCATCTATTCAAAACTTTTACCTGTGTTCTTCTGCTGTTCTGGGGGTTTTTGTAGCTTCTTTTGCTTTGTACTCAGAGCATTATCTTTTACTTTCACACACTACAAAGTTCATTAGTTTGGAGAGCTTATGCAATCTCTCATTGACACCAAATCCCATTTGTTCATCTGATTTGCTACACAGCTGCAAAGATAACCTGTGTATTAAATCACCAATTGTGATCATCTGTAAAACACTGCTTGTAAATATCCTCTTCAAGGCATGAAGCCAGCTTAATGTAGCAGTTACATTTTTAAATGAAATGTCATAGGAAAGGTGTATGTTACCTATAAGCAATCCACAATTCAAATGATTTGCATACTACCCATTTACTGTTTGTTAAAATTCATGTCTTGATTTTTTATGTGTCTTTATAGGTTCTGTTATCAGGGTATCCATAAAAATTGGAACTTTTCATGAGGCATCTAAATGTAATCCCTGCTGCAACAGCTACACTGTCTTCATTTTTTCTGAATTTCTTTGAAAGAATTTTCTTTGGTCTAAAAAGTTTTAATAATGCCTTCATTTGGCAATACAACCCATTGTGTAGCTCTACAGAGTAAGTACTTTGTCTTTGGTTAACTTTGGTTTTCCTCTAGAGTCTGAAATTATGGCCCAATCTCACCAGAGGTATAAAATAACTTTCTTCTGTTCAACAGTTGCATGGATATGAACAGTAAGTGAGCTTTGCTTAGTGATATTTATAATTCTTCCATATCCATTGCAAAACCTTGCCTTCTCCCTAATGTTTCAAAGATGTTTTTTATCAACAAATCTTTCTTTTTATTTATTTCCTTGTCTCTCTGGAAGAACATTTCTAAATAGTAGCTTTTAAGGAGATAGCTTTTCTCCATTTTTATTTGGGTGAGATTTTATAAGGGTCTTAAGCACTTGCATCTTGTAAAACTAAAAGGAACATAGGTAGTAATGGCCCTGTCTTTCTTTTGAAACTTTCTAACAGGTCTGAAATCTTAATGAATTAGAGAATATACAACATTTATATCAGAGAAAATCCTATGTTTCACTGTAATACTTTTTATGGAACGAGTGAGTTATTTTGCTGAACATAACTGCTGGCTAAAAAATCCATGCTGTGAAGACTTTGTTTCTTCCTGCACAAATTACTTTGATTACTTCTTCAACAGAGAGAGTACATACTTCTCAGGCAGCCATATCCTATCAACTGTCTGCTTTCTTCCTCAACCAGAGTACAATGTCCATTTTCTCCCATATTTTCCTTTTTTCCTCCACAGTTCTCCCTTTGTTCTCTCTTCTCCATTACATGTGGTATGTTTATGTGCTTATATAAACTCCTTCTCCTTACTCTTGATTTTATGATGCATCTATTTTTGTTTGTTGTACTTGTTGGGATGCATTTGTACAGTGCTGAAAGTAAACCTCTTCTATCTCAGCAGGAAGCTGTTCCTCACAACAATTATGCCTGATGGCTTTCTTTCCATTTTCCCTCTGCTTCTCAAGAAATTTTATTTCCTGAAACCCTACGAATTCTCCTTTAAAGACTTACACAACTCAATGTATTCAATCATCTCTTCTCCACCCATCCTCTCTTTTCTATCATGTTTTTCATTTTGTTAAATATTTGGCTCATTTACTCATATATTATCTACTCTGATACTTTATATTTTCCATCACTATTTCGATTGCTATTTTCTTAGAAATTTACAGAGTTTACATGGGATCATGGCACACAGTTCCCACTGATTTTAGTAACTGCCATTGACTTTAACGTGAGTTTTGTAGCTAACTCCCTGGCAATTCAGATACAACAGGGTCTAGTGGGTATAATCTGAGTTTAGAATCACTTATTTAGAAGAATAAGCTTTTAAAGGCTTTTTCTGGTTTTGTGGTCTTGTGTTATTACAACTTTTAATAGCTGAGGGAACAAAGCAGACATTTTCACATAAATTAGAGTATTCAAGGTCTGCATGTCAAGATTCAGAAGAAATCAGGAAAGATTAGTCATTTTCCCCTGAGTCACAGTCAAATTTTGCCCTTGCTTTTATCATTGCAGTCTATGGTGGTCTTCTTTCGTCTATTGCAGATGAACACGCGACTTGAATAACGAATGAGTCTATGATCAAAAATATGCAAATCTTGTTCTTCATTTCAGTATTTGGACATATCAACTTCAATTTCCTAAATCCTCTCTTCTAACTCAAGCTATTAATGATGCTAAGACAATTATCTAACTCTACCAGACTGCCTATTGTTCATTCAGCAGAAACCCCTATTTTTACAAGAATGTCAAACTATTTCTGTAATATTTCATAGATCATTTCCTTTTCCTTTCACAGTCTTTCTGTGTCTTAAGTAGTAACCAGGGTATCTACAGCTACATGACAAGGAAGCTTTGTCTCAAAAAGTAACATATTCTTATACACCACCTGATACAACTAAGAAAAACAGGTGAGCGTTTAGATTCACAATCCCTTCATCTATATCTTAATCTTGTGTTCTTTTCAACAGGACTAAAATCTGCTGTTATACTTTGGTCATCTAAAAAATATGTCCCTTTTTTGCTTCTTCTTCGTGTATCTCTAAAGGCAGTTTCACCAAACCTGGGTATTTGTGTACTCATTTTTCATTGCAGACATCAAGCCAATTCTCACATAGCTACAATCTCTAGTATAATTGAAGATAGCAGGTTTTCACTGTTTGTTATATTTGCTTTTAAAGTAAGTCCAGCAGTTTACAAACCATAAACCTGAACATTAGAAATATCTGCTGTAAATCATAGCATGAAGTCTTTATTCAAGGCCAAACTGTGATTATCCTTTATGTAATTTCAAGGGGAAAAAGTAATGGAAGAATTTTATATCATATATATACTGACAGCCAACTGCTGCTGTGATCCTGAACACTTCCAGTGATGGAGGTGTTGGCAGAGTCCTGAGTCACCTTCTCAGACCAGTAAGGAAGTTGGCCATGGAGAAGATATTTCTGATTCCAAAATAGCCAGAGTACCTCAAAGCAAAAAACGATTTGCATCCTGTGTTTCAGAGAGGTAGTACATGCAGTATCACTTACTGTGAGCAAACAACAGGATAACATTCACTGTCTACTGTTGCTTCTTTGCCAAATAAGCTTTGATTGGAGTCAAGGTCACCATATGTCCCTGCATACAAAGTGACTTGCAGCCACAGTAACATCTACATCTATCTGGTCTTCAAACTATTGCAAGCTTGTGTTGTAAACACGTTAGCATTGATTTTTCTTGAGGCTAAGAAGATATATCTCATTTGTTCATATTTTTCACATTTTCTTTTCCCACTTTTTTTTCACTGAGAAGACATTTATTCCATGTGAAAGAAAGTTTTATATAAAAGTTGATAGCATTTATCCAGCAATAAAAGTCTTGGACATTGATAAAAGAATATTTGCCAAAAATATTTATTTCCCAACATTTGCTGTTTAATCATATGAAGGCTGAAAGCTGCACATGAACCAAATTCAAATAAATCTTTAAAAATCAAGCTGTGCAACTACAAAATTAAAAAATAAAATAAAATTAAAAAATTTTAAAAAAAGGANACCTGTAGCTGTGAAAAACAAGCTAACTGCAGCATGGTTGATTTTCATCCTGTCACCCATTCACGCTATATCAAATTTTACCTGAGTCCTGAAAATTGCTCAAGGCAGCTAAATTTTCATTGGAGGTTTGCCTGGAGCCTTTTTCAGGATCAAGGCCTGCCTCATCAGGTGTCCTACCAATATGAATTACACTAGTTCAAAGTACAATTCTAATACAAATTAATCACAGCACGTACTCAAATATTTATCAAAATGTTTCTCAACCCAGTAATTTCACACTATAGAATTTTGAGATATGAAATAGATTAAATATTTTACCTTAGAAGCGGATTCCAGTCCTTTTGACTCTGGAAATGCAGGATTTAATATTGTTACTAAGTGGTGACCATTCATCTGCCAAATGAATCTCACATGATGAGAGAGCTTTCTGCATTACAAATGTATGGAAAGTTCTATCTCAGAATTCAATTACAAATATCAATACTTGCTATTCAGAGCAACAGCTCCAAAATAAAGCTCTTTAATTTCAGATTATAATTGAAAATGTAACCAAATTATTGTATATTCTGTTGCTTTTGACACCACTGACAAATACAGGAACTAATCCTGTACCTGCTACTCATATTATCACTAATGCAAGTAATCCCATTCAAATTAAGAATGTATAAACAAAAATTACTCATGTAAGTAAAAATTATAAGATAGGGTGGATAAATCCCCTGAAATTGAATGATACAATCCATTTATTTAGTTTCTTTTTCTAAGGTATGTGGTTCCACATGCCCAGTCAAAGCTGAAAGTACAACTCAAGAGTACAAAAGCTTAAATAACAGATACAGCACAAGGTGCAGTGAACAGAGCTGATACAGCTGTTGAGCTTACGAAAAAAGCAGCTCTCAGGATCTCCCTGCATTCCTCAGTTCATGTTCTCCCACATGCTCATAGTCTAGGAGACTCCTGACTCAAGCAGAGGGCTCAACTTTATGAACTACTACATAAGCGGGCACCTACTGCCATGACAGTCCCATAAGAGAAAATGAGACAGAAACAAACACTGACAGGATTATACTTAGAACTTTTTCTCCATTTTCCTGCCTCAGTTTTAGATCCTTAGCCCACCACTATTCCGTTACAGCACAGATAACTTACCAAGAAGTGTCATTATAACCAAAACAATAACATCAAAGGAGCATTTGAGTAAGAAAACGTTTTAAAAGTCAGCGCCATCTCATTAAAAAGGATGGAATAAAAATGCTACAGATAAAATCAGTTAGATTTAGACTACAGTTGTTCAAGCTACCTGATACCTTCAAATACTAAAATCATCTCATACACAGCTCCACAACCACTACTGGACTATTCTAACCATACTTCTGCCACATAGCTGAGCTGATGGAGGTGGGAATACACTTCTCAGTGAATTTTCCATGATTTTCAGTCACTCTGAACTATCAATAATGCTTCAATCTGCCTCTGTTGCAACTGGACTTCTTGCCAGCTGTTACTAACAGTCCAGTACCATATGAAATTGTCAGTCTTTCAAAGGCCAAGGTAAAGACAATTAGTTTGTAAGGTTAAAGGCAGAGTTTTGTGGAGGGACATCCTATTTTTATGCCATTTCTTTTAAAAATAAGCAAGCCATATCTAGATCGAGCATGTGTCTTCTGTGCAAGAGTAATAATCACATTTCACCAAAAATTGAATAAGTCTATTGTGTAAATGAAGGACTCCCTAAGCACACATTAACAAGAGAGACCATAGCAATCTATCATCTCAACGATCCCTGAACAACAGGATCTGTAAGTAATTTTGATAGAACAGATTGTGACAGCTTCATAGGAATTACTGTAAGTTGCATAGGCAAAAATCTACAAGATAAAAGGAACAGAAATAGGATGTAAGTTGTTCTGTCAATTCACATATGATCAAGCATTGCAAGTAGCTTTGCTGAAACAAGTATTTTTCTCACTAGAATAAGAAGACACAGGGATAGTACAGGAGTGCCTGAAATGTTGCATATGAGCTAACTATACTGAAAAAACCAAATAAAGGTTTTGTTGCCAGAAGAAAATATAAATAAATCTAAAATATTTCTTTTCATGTTTCAGTAAAAGCAAAAATAAGCACTGTATTTCTCATCATATATAAAATCATTATATATATATATATATATATATATATGTATGTATGTATGTATCTTAGCTTGACTGGCTTCCCAGTCAACCTATCAGTCCTATGAGCAAACTGTAAGAACAGAAAAATCTGGATTTCTTACAAGAAGGTAAGGCCAAGTTATTAATGCATGACACAGGCTGGTATAGGTGGAAGCAAGTGTGCTGGCATTACTTTGGTTATAAATCTTTTACCCTCGCCTCCTTCATTTGTCCTTGTATATTGTCTTATACAGTCACAAGAAATTTGACAAGTAGGGCAATGCTAGAAAACTGCACTATCCTTTTCTTTGAGGAACAACTCTGGTTTTCTCCATCTTATGGAACTCTCAAACAAGGGACTTACAATGAAATGCTTCAAAGTCAGTGAGAGCATGTGGCAAAATACAACCCTCTCATCTCAACTTCTCTGCAAAAAAACTAAGAAGTTGCTGTCTATGAATGATTAGAATTTATCTGCTAGACCATAGCTGTGAATAGTCAGAAAAGAGATAATTTAGAATAGTTCAGAAATGTTTGTCCACAACAGTTCAGCATTTCATGCCAACACTTCTTTTACTACTCATATTAGTGTATCTTGTCAATAGGGAGGTGTTTACAATTTAACAATTTTGCATGAATAAAAAGAAACGACAGAAAGTTTAAAAAGACAAGCAAAGGTAGTATGTCAATGCCCTAGCAAAAGGCCAGTTTTTTATTTACAATATGCTACCTAAAATTTAGCACCTTGATGTTAAACAAATACTTCATTTATATTCTCTCTCCTCTGCTCAGGGATTGTTCCGTGCGTAATGAACAAAAGAAATTCAGATTGATACAGATCATTTCATCAGTACCTCATTGCACTTCACAAAAGCTACTAATGACCCTTCCTCTCCCTTCTATAAAGCTCAGTGGGAGCTTTGACACAACGTTCATGGGAGTTAGAGGTGTCTCAATTCTCAGCACTGTTGTGAGAAGTACGAAAATGGTTCACAACTGTAACACATTACTGGAAACTTAGGCCACAAGATGGTGTTCTGAATGCACATTAGAAGCCAAACCAGCAGATCCCAAAACACCTTAATAATGACTGATTCATCTAAATGTAACACCTCTTTTCCACATTTTTCTGAAACTTTGATGTCTCTCAGCATTATTATTCACTAACTTCAAACAACTTTTGTACGTAACACACACCAAAAATGAAAAAAGGCATATAACTTAGAAAAATGTGATAATAGTAAAACAACACAATATATTGCATGTAACAGTTACAGAAAGAGCTCTATGGGAATGTTACAGCATTTTTATTTACTAACCTGTTGTAATCCAGTGGGCTGTGTTTACTTTGATGTGTTTGCCTTCCAACACCAATGAAACTCTTCCCTCATGAATAAACTTCTTCACTGAACACTTCTGCACTCTGACACCCAAGTGCTGTTTTCTCCAGCTGAGACGAGTAGCTGGTGTGAAAAGCTTTAGGGAACAACAAACCAGTTTGAGACATCAAAGCTGCTTCTATCCTCTTTCACCAATAACATGTTTAATTTTGGCTTCTTCAGCAAAAGTGCCTTCAGTGACTATCAGTGGCTTCATTCATGTGTCACTAACACTGAAAGATGTTTCTGGGTTTTTTACCCAAGAAATAAGTGTGCTAAAAAATGCAGATTGAGACAACCAAAAAGTAACTGCGTGCTTAGAAAAGAGTTTAGGTTAGCTAAAACATTTTTACTTCTGTAAAGGCTATTTCTAAAAGAGCACCAGTGCTGGCAACCTACTTCTTGTATCTTCTATCATATAAAAACTAGAGCACTCAGTCAGGAATTTGAGGGTATTTCAAGTCACACGTTTGTCCCCTATTTGCCCCCTTCAGAGTGCCATCTCTGAGAATTCTCCCCCCCACCATCCCTCAGATTTCAGGTGGGAAATTTCAATAAATCACTTGTTCTTCACTTCCTTTTATTCCGTTAAGCTATCAAAACTCATTTTCCTAATTCAGGCAACCCCCAGCAGATTTAAAAATGTAAGTCTAATTGTAATAAATACAAAAAGCAGAAAAGGTGAATGTTATAGAATGCAAACCTGACAGGGTACTGACTTTATCCTGAAGAGAAGACTACTTGGCACCAGGTCACAAACCCAGTGCAGACACAAAAGTGAGACTACAACAGTTG
This sequence comes from Orthonyx spaldingii, assembly GCA_013397795.1. Taxonomy (NCBI): domain Eukaryota; kingdom Metazoa; phylum Chordata; class Aves; order Passeriformes; family Orthonychidae; genus Orthonyx; species Orthonyx spaldingii. Next base: position 684,797 of record VZTJ01000889.1, read on the forward strand.
GGGTCAGACTCAACAATTTAAGCCTTCACTGAAAATCCAACTGTGTTTAATTTCAAGATACAAGTTCTTCTGCTCTCTGCTTCACGGCAGTCAAATGCAATTCAGCTTTGATCCAAAAACCTTATACAGTCACAGCATATATAAGCTGAGGAAAAAAAGGACTAGAACAGATGTAGGGCTTTTGGTCTGAAGCATTCCGTCCAGAGCTCAGAACTTGTGGCTGTTAAAATGACTCTGCACAGGGAGAGCCAGCTTGATTCACGTGCTTATAGTTAAATGTTCTTTCCAGGTAACTTTGAAACCAATTCCACTGTACTAAAGCTCCTTTTTTGAAACAACCACAATATAATAATGGGATAATTTTGATTAATCAAATTTCAACTACTGCAAACAAACCATTTTTAAAGGCAGAGTCCTTCTCCACAGTAACTGCTAATTACAGCCAGAACATTCTGGCTTTTCTTGTCTCAGGTGAACACAGACATTGTTTTTCTGACAATTAATGCATCATAGACTATACTATGTTTCTAAGTCCACTACTTTTTAAAAAACATAAGATATAAGACATAAAATTGTATTTAATTCTGTATACAGCTTAAATATTAAAGTGATTACCCCAGGGCACAGCAACATTTCAGAAATTTTATTAAACAGAAAATACTAGTGCAAAAGAAAAGTTTCACTGGATAACAGCTGCGCCCTTTTCTAGGGTTCCAAGTAATTGTTGTCTTTTAAATATAATAAATGTTCTTAAAACTTCTGAATGCATACACTTTGCTGGACATTTTCTTTCCTTCTTCTAGGTCTATTTTGAAAATGTCTGCATAAGCTCATTTCAGTTTCTAAAAATACATATAATTACCCTCACAAGTTTGAAATCTTGGCACTTCTCTATTTCTAAACATAAGATTCCTGTTAATCATATAACTGTACAATATCAGCCTGTGATAGTGATGATGTCCCCGTAAAAAAAAAAAAAAAAAAAGAGAGAGTAAAAATTGTTTTGCTTTTCAGTGCTTGATGCATAATAATTAATACCCATTTTGTTCTAGAAATGCATGAAATACAGAAAAACATTTAAGTTTTGACAGACAAACTGAGCAGAGATGCATGTGCATTCGTATAATGGCACATTGTGGTATCAAGATGATCTGTGGTAGAGAAGCTGAAGGAAAGAAATTTCTAGAGCAGAAAAGGAGGCAGAAGTAGCAGTTTTTGGGGGTTTAAAGAAAATCTCTTGTATGAATAAAATCCCATGGATTGGCATCAATCTGCAAGTATTTTCTATCATTCTGAAGATTTTCTTCTTCTTTTTCCAAATAAAGGAAAAATGTCAAAAAATTCCAAAGAAATAACACAAAACCCAAACCAACCAAACAAAAAGCAAACAAAAAAAAATCTTTTTAGAAAAGAAAGCTAAACAAAACAAACAAACAAACAAACAAAAACAGAACGAATACTCAATATCAGATGTTCTGAGTTGTTTGTTTTTTTTTTTTTTATTTTATTTCCTTCCAGACAAAATGCTTTGCCAATGTCGAGCAAAAGTTAGGAAAGGTTTGAATTTTTTAAAGGCTCTTTTTATGATGAGTACACTATGAACAGTAAAAAACATCATCCTACCTTAGAGCTATCTTTTCCTCAACATCGTGCACGATGTAGTAAATATTTACATCCACATGCTTCACTCTACTTCCCTGTGTAATGATATGCTGCCATACCTACACTGTCTTTATCTAACGTCTGATTCATTAATGACTGTAAGGAACACTGAGAAGCTCACTTAAAAGCATAATATCAGAAACAGCTTTTGCAAGGAGCATCATAAATGAAATGTCATTATAATAAAATTCAACTTTTCTATAAGAAAGGGTACAATTACGTTCATATGTATTTCCTACACACTAGAAAGAATGATATTGAAAGTTTCTAATCAACAAAAATGCACTGATATCCACATTTCAGTACAAAAGGGACCATTCAGTAATGATTCTATTTTTAACATCTCATATTTGTGAACTGGAAGCCAAGTACAAGAACAGGCTTAAGCTGATCCTTACCAGACACCAGGCCACTAAGGGTTACAATCTGCACCTCTGCTTTGTTCCTGCTCTCCTGTGCCAAGATGCAACAGAGAGGCCTAGCTCCAGGTGATTCCATGTGCCATATGTGCTGCATTTCCTGCACACACTAGGAGTTGGGAACAGTATTTCCAGGTTTATAGCTAGTCTGATTTTCTTGGTTTTGGCCAGTTTAAGCCTGTCCTCTCCTGTTATTTATACATTTCATTTAATTTGTGCTTTTTTATTTTTCCAAATACCAAGGACAATTAAAAACATACAACAGACAGGCACAGCAGGGAAAATGGAAGTATGCGCTCAAAGACACACAGCCAAATTCAGCCCTTCGGAGAATCTGCTCACAGAAGCATGAAATTTTCACAGATGTCTGAGTAGTGCAAGGATAGCATGACTGACATGTTCTGCTGTCTTTGCTATCCAGAATATTTTTGTGGATGGCTCTAGATGTGGGAGGGGCTTCCCTTGCCTGACATTTGAAAATGCAAATCTACATAGCCTTTTTCAAAAGAGTAAGACATACACTGAGAATGCTGACCCACATGCCGAGCTTTAGCCTCTCTGAGTGGTCCTACTGGCTTTGAAGGGGCCATTCATATGGAAAGTTACATTATTAAGCACAAGCTCAGTTGTATGGCCAGATTTTAGGACGTATGCCAGCTTTGCTGAGGCACCTCAAACTGATTAACAGCTCTGCTGTGGAGGGGCAAAAACGAACACAGGCAGCAGAGACATTGTGGGTCATGCTGCAGCTGTGCTCTAGAGAGCTCCAAGAGTGGTGCTGCTGGCATGGGAAGAAAAAGAACAGGGAGACAAGACCATTCAGACAACAGTTTTGAGGCTATTATCAGAGCAGCCATGCAGCACATCTCTACTAGAAGAACACTAATGCAGAGGGTAGTTCCTCATACATAGACTCTTCATGGAGCAAGCATACTCACCCAGGTTTGCAGAGGAAGTAAGATGGCAATCACTGGCAGTAATTGTCCTCCTTCCAATTGGCATTTGGAGTGATGGTGGTCTAAACACTGACAGGAACAATAGAACAAAAAGATAAATCCAGTGCTACAGACTAATCAGTTCTCAGATTAATTTGGAAATTAAAAGTTTACAAAAGCAACAAGCATTAGTAAACATTTTTCATTTGTTACAAGTACAACGATCCAGATTTTGCCCTCTCCAAACATCTCTATCTCTTAAAAAAAAGTAAAAAAAAAAGACCAAAACATTTTAAAATAAATCCCATGCATAAGCCTATTTTTAGCAACCAAGTCTACAAAAACAGGGCTCAGGGTCAACAGTGTTAATCCAAAAAACACCACTTGCAGCAAAACAATATACTTAACATCACAACCCTATCTCCATGTTCTGGTCAGAAAGACTGTTTTCTGACCACGTTAATGTAATTAAATAACAGTGAATCTTTCATTAAATACAAGGACTGATTCTCATCTCACAAGAACTGATGGCAAAGTTGCTAGCTGAAGTTTGAAAACAACCACACTCTATTTATATCTAACATATATAACATGCTAAGTTTGGGGTGGGAGAAGGTCAGTGTGTTTGTTGCTGTTTTGTGTTCTTTTTTTCCCCACAGGAAAAAGATCTGGCAGTGTACATCTGTTTCACAGTAAAAACGAGATAATATTATCCAGTAATTCAGCTGCTTCCCAGCCTTTGGGCAAACTTTGGTGAAGAGAGCAGATTCCCTGCTTTCATGCTTGTTAATCTGGCAGTTTCCTCTTCAGGAATTTACATGAGAGTATCTTCATTTTCATGCAAGTTAAGAGTCTGGTGGGGTTTTTTTCAGATAGCTTACCAGAGTAATAACTATCATCTGGCTGTAAAGCAGCCTGCACTATGAGTTAAGTGCTGAGTGTCTGCTTAGTAAAGAAAATATGGTAAACTAATATCATAACTGCACAAAATGGAATCCAGATACAAATCCAGACGGTTGAATGCTGATCACTGGGGAAAAATCTAAATCTTTCAAATAAAAACTCACAGCAACACCAGAAAAATTATAAACTAAAAAACAATTGCTTTATGTACTGAAATCATTTACCCCCAAAAGAGGGGAAAGAGCTTTCTTGTTATAGAAACCTACACTGGGATAGAAAATACACTTTCTGAAATGCCAGATGAAATCCAGAAAATGAATATTTTCTATTGCTCCTGGGAGACTTTTTAAATTATCAAGGTACAAACTCAGTAGGAAGCTTTTTAACATGTGAGTTGTATCAATTTTATCTGCCTTTGGAATGAAATTGCTGTCCTTGGCTGCCTTGATTTCAGCCGCTCCAGACTCTCCTTTTGCCAGTTACCATTCTTTCAGTCTATCAGCACAGGTCAAAAGATGAAGACATGCTTACATTCACTATTCCCACACTTGCAGTTCAGAACAAGCTAAGGGAACGCAACATTTGTACTGCCAGGGCACTGGAAAAGGGCCTTTGTATAAATGAAATGCAAGTCTTCAAGTTATGGCCTAGGGGAGACTTAAATAGTGCCAACACCTTTCAGTTACCCTCCATGCATATTCTCAAACCATGGACTGAGCTCCCAATATCTTGTCCCAGCACGCACAGGATTCAGTGTTAACCCTGGAGCTCAGTGCCTGAGAAGACAGCTGTTTCAAGGTCCTAGTGAAGAGCTGCAAGTGACTCTGACACAGCAATAGATCCTGAAAGCCAAAGGTTCACTCTTTCAGTTTGAATGGATGAAAATCCCTTCTTGAAACCAGGACTACAGGTAACCTAAGACAGTTCTCTATCTTAAAGAAAAGGTGAAGCTTGTGAGATATACTCTGGGATACCCAGAATTAATCGTTCGACAAGAAATTCTAACACTGTTCAGAGATGATCTACATAGTTCAGAATATAAGGTAATACACTCCTCCTAAAAGAAGTTGTGACTATCTGGTAGGTTTTTATTACAATTGCTCACTATAAAACACACTATTTAATTATTAGCATGAAAGTGATTCTAGCATAAAGGAAGAAGGTCAAATGAGACCTCTCCACCTTTTCAACAGTTAATGCACTTGTGCACATAAAAGTACAATGCTTTCTCATATGCATTTTTAATGATGCATTGTATTTTCTTAGATTTGTGGGATGTAATTTCTCTGTTGATGTCCTCAGATATGATGTAATACCTAAAGCAATATATGACCACAATATATAATTTAAATAAATCTAGACTTCTTAGGATATTGGTCAAGAAAAGATTTGTGATTTTATGCCCAGCTTGTCAGTCCACTAAATGACATATGGCTAAGAGCTCAACTTCTAAAACAGACTATCTTTCCTAAGACATTTCGTGTTGAACTTCTAAGATAAGACAACTATTTCCAAAATGCTGAATTAACATTTCTACAAAGCTGTGTATAATCTGGAACTTTACATTTTTTAACCAGACAACCAGACTTCCAAACATCCATTCCTCAGGTACTGTAATACAGTAATTGCCAAAATAAGTAAACTTACGCAGCACATAATGACAGAAAACCAAACATTTTTAACAGACAGTGTCAGGTTTTCAATAAAATAGAGCACAAGTCAGAGTTTGTTACAAACAGGTATTTTTAGTGTGCATCTTAGAATCTACAGTGTGTACATCTAAGTGTATATGACCATTCAATATTTACATGTGCTATCAAAGAAGCAACTGAATATAACGTGAATTTTCCTTACCCTGACTGAAAACTCTTGTACCAGGACAACCACATCCACTGGGGAAGCAGAATTATTTGGAAAGAGGCCAGATCAGACAGATGGCACAGAAAAGGGAATCAGTGAAATGTTCAGTGTTGAAAAGTTTCAGCAGCAATGTAACATGCTAAAAGACAAAGAAATCGGTTGATCTCTTCGTCTTGTGATATTACTAAAACCAAACAAAGGTATAGCATAAGCAAAACATATTTTTCTAAATTAAATAGAAATAGAAATAAATAAACAAAGAAATAAATATAGTCATCTGTGGTTTTGAGAAAATTATCTGAAATATTCAGTGAAATAAGGTATCAAAGAGTACATTTTTCTCTATACATATAATCCAAAATACATTCCTGTGTTTTCCAAAAAGTATGCAATGTATAAAAAAACCATGCCCCTCAGCGACCTTAATTTTTAACATTCATTTTTGAAACTAGGGTAATCTGGTTCTTATAATTTTTATGAACTGTATGACCACCTGTAAGTTCCAAATTTATAGCTTTGATAAAAACACGACAGATTTAGTTCAGGTGCACAATCAATAGCCTACACCCTTCAAGTCACTGGTCTTTATTTAATGTAGTGCTGCTCACAAAACCCCAAGATAGACACCGTCTGCTTTCATGTTTCATGCACTGAGCTTAGGGATGCCCAGTGTAACCCCTAAATTAAAGATTTAACCAGATCTAATTAAGCTATTAAACAAAGATTCAAGCAGATCTGCTTCTGTTGCAAACAACACACAAAATGTTGATGTGGTTCCATCATTCAGCCACTTTTACTCCTCACTTGAATAACTCTGGAAGGTTGATAATTTTGGGAATGAAGCTTTAACTACTACAACTGCATCCATAGTGGTCAGGGAGATAGGTGGCGGTGAAGAATGCAACAAGCACCTGCTGAGGCACTGGGGGCAATCCTCGTGAACTACAGTGAAAGCAGCTATCATTTAGAGACCCTCTGAGCAGTTCAAGGAAAATATTTTAGATAGCCACACTATTAGGGGTCCTGCAAACATTTTTGTATTAAACACAAGTCATGTAGCTGTACATACTCTCTGTATCTGCTCCGATCCAGCTCAAACACATGGACAATATGGATCCCACTGTGATAGTCATCATGCCATACAACTATTTTCATTTGTGCTGGCACAAATAAAGAACTAAATATAAAAGTGGTACCTCTGGTATGAAATCTAGTTTTTGTTGTCAAGATTATTTCCTTGCCCAGTGACAGAAAACTGATCAGTATGCCATTATGTGGATAAAACAATTAAAAAGTTTCTCAGAACTAACTCTGTCATCTTGGACAGCAAAATTACTGCGCAAGGAGCCACCAGCACATTTGTTTTCATTATAATCAAATGCACCATCCTTATCAAAATGATAATTTGACAGGGATTTTTTGTTCAACTCATGACAATTTATCCATGTCAGTATTTATTATCTTACTGTCATGAAAGCTCCTATCCAGACTGCCATTTCATTATCCATACACGAGTTTAAAGCAGTAGCTTGCCTGATCAGAAGTGCCAAGTAGCTTATCATTTTGTATTTGCCAAAATTATTTTGTAATAGGTCACTGGGTTTTTCTCTTAGAGAGCAATCTGTACTGAGTATTTTCTTAAAATATTAGATAGCCAATGCCTCTACTGGATTACTAGAGTTTGCTGGAGTATAGTGCTATTGTTTCAATTGAATATATCTTGGAATGAAAATTTTGGCTAGTTGTAATGAAAACAACTATCAATTCTCAATCATATTTTCTATTTAATACCTCTGCAAATTCTCAGAAGTAATCTCTTTTGTCCACTTACAAGAATATAAAGCTGGAAAAATGTGAATTTATTGTCAGCAAAACACCAAGATTAATAAATGCTGAGTCTCAGCAAAAAATCTGAACATTTTACATACTACTCTGGGAAAGTAACAAAGGCACAACAAAATGTCCCAACAAGGGTATAGCCATGTAACAATATACAGAAGACTACATTAGTGATGAGTATTTCATTTATAAGGGAATTGGATTTCTGGCTGTAGTTTGTTCCTTCAAATGTTAAGATATTCTGTCTGTAAAAAGTCTTCTTACATTCTCTGTAAAACATTTTCCTAACCACCACCAACCCTCAGTATGTTCACCTTTGCATGATGTTGGCATGTACTTTCTAAAGTTGTTTCCATCTCGTCTGTCTGAATTTTTCCTGAGGTACACTATCCCCTGACTTACTGAGTTGACCTCAACAGTTAGCAACATTCTTCTTGATGCACTGATCTTTCTTAACCAGGATTTAACATCTTCTTTTATTTCTAGTATCTGCCCACCTTTGCAGGGACTCTATGGATAAATTCCTGTAAGCAAGCCCTCCAGTTTGCCAGCTGTCTATCAGGTGTTTTGTTTTCTTGTACTCCTGTGTCTGCATCTGAAGTCTCTAATCTTGCACCTACGCTGCAATTTCTTTGGGGCTCTGTCTTAGTGTTTCCCCCACCTCCGGAAACTACCTCTTTTGACTTCAAATATAAAACTCTAGTGTACACATGGCAACACAAAGTACTTCAATTCCCTAACACCTGCATCTTTCAGTGCATACATTCTCATTCTTTCTCCGACAGCCCTTTCTGGATCACTAGCTGAGGATCATTGTGGCTGAAACAGAGCTGTTGCTATCCTCACCCTTCTCTCTCTCTCTCTCCAAGTTAATTTTGCACAAGGTCTCCTGTCATAGTACTGCCATCCTGCTGATCCCTCAAACACGTAATTCAGATATCTTCAATTTAGACTTCTCTATAGGTCTTCCCCTAATAGTTATATACAATAATTACAGAGCCTTGCTGCTTAATGCATGAAGTAAAGTTTTTCCCAACCATCCATACAGATAAAAGTCTTCTCCAAGCTCTTATCATCTTGGTTTCTGCAAATCCTGCCAAATGCCATCCTGTTAGATGGTCAGATAATAACATATATATCTTAGCTACACTGCTCTTCATGTTTGGGAGTAGATTTTCAGAAATAACTGCACAGGATCATGTTATCTTCAAATCCTTCCTTCAAACTTTCTTTGGTTTTGGTGGTGTTTTTTTGTTTGTTTGTTTTTGTGTTAGGGTTTTTTTTGGAGGGGAGTTTGGTTGGTTGGTTGGGTTTTTTGTTTTGTTTCGCTTTTGGTGGGGTTTTTTTGTTTTGGTCTGGTTTTGCTTTTTTTTTTTTTTTTACAACTGTGTCAGTTAAATGCTGAGGAAACCACTCTGCTATGCTCCCAGACCTGCACTTCCATTGGGTCTTCTGCTTCCTGGTTATACCTACACTGGAAGGTCTTTGGAACAGGGCAAGCTTCTTGTGTTGGTGCTGTGCCACCCACAGCAAAGCCAATTTTACAACTAGGACTTCTGGAGGACATCGACCAGTACGGCAAACCACAGCAAAGCATCACTGTGGTAAGAGCAGCTGTCTCTGTCAGCATAACTTTCCTTGCTGCAGAAGGGAGAGAAACCCCAGCAGACCTTTCTTCCCACACTCGTCTGCTCCAGCTTCTCTTAACAAAACAGCGTCTGCTTGACTTGGAGGCAGTTTCTCTAAGGGACACATCAGTGTCTCCCCCTTTGAAGCCTGTCTAGCAATCAACCAACTCTTTTTTCCTCATCTGAGAAAAAGTAACGTAAAACTTTAAGAGACAGAGGAAACAAAAACTGTCAACACAAGCAGGGTTAGATCCAGAACCTGTTATATTTAAAGGAAATGCTAAATTTACTGTAACGGGCTTTGACCAAAGTCCCCTGTTACAAAGAAAAACAGGCTGAAATTGGCCGAGTCATCACAGTAAGAGGCAGAGCTCTCTTCCAAGTCCCACCACTGAGTTATCCAGCCATTCCCAGCCACCTGCTGGCAGTTCACACTCCCTCTCCAGGCTGCCTTCCTGTGAAACTAACATATTCCAGCTGTTCTGCGGTCCCAGGCCTTAACCCTTGCTTCCCCTTACTAAATACTCACTGTATTCATCTGCGTCTGTGTTTTTCCAAAGGGATTTCATGTCATGGTCTGTATGCAACTCTGTGTTGAGGCCTAAGAGTAAAGGTGAACTGTTTAGATTGCAGAGTAAAATAAATAAATAAGCCCCAAACTGGGATCGTCTTCCTTTGAATTCAAGCATGGGAATTCTGAAGGGACGAATAAGATGAAAATAATGATCTCTTCTGGATCTGGATATTTTGCAATCACTTGGTATTTTAATTCTAATGAGAACATAAAAGTAAATGATAAACAGGCCTTAAGCACTTCCCTTTCAAATTTATATCTCAGGAACTAAATTATTCCTTGCCATCCAAGTTTTATATATATACACTCTATCCATACTTTTCATATATATATATATATGGATATAAACTGCCTTATTCTAGTTCTATAGGAAAATTGCTGCTTTGGAAAATGTATAAAAAGCAGTTACAGCTTAGTACTGTTGACATGTCTTACTGGTCATCATGAGAACAAAGTTAAGGAAAAAACTCTACAGTTTCTTTACAAAAACAAAAGAAAGCCTTATTTTGATTTCACAAAACTAAACAAAAAAGCATTATGAGAATTTCGTATGTGTCTTCTTGTCACACTCATAACCAGATACAGTATCAAGAATGAGAACTTATTCTTCAACTCCATCTGTGATTCCCTGTGTAAATAAGTTCTTGCTGCCATTTATTCTTCAAGAAGGTTGCTTTACTTTGCAGCTTTTCAAAATATATATTCACATCCTCAGGTACCAGCCATTGTAATTGTCTCAGTTCAAGTAGAATCTGTCAGTAAGTCAAATGCAGGGACATAATCTAGGTTCTAAAACATGAATCTGGGAGATGATGGGGGTAAAATACACTTCTGAAAGAACCTCTCAGCAGTAAGAGGTCTACAATGACTGTACAGACACCAGGATAACATGGTAGCATGCATTTAAAACCCACCTTGCACTCTAGCTGTTCACATATGAAGAGTCAGGTCACAGTCTGTATGTTGTGTCTGTTTTGTGACAGGACACATTACAAAGTCATTAGCTGATATACCTTATTGCAGGACCAAGATACTCTCAAATGCTTGCACATGGAAAGAAGCACTTGGGGCTGCAGTGAAAATATCCATGAGGGATAGCATTGACTTGCACCTTATCAGAGGTATTTACATAAGGCAAGCCAGCTGTTAAAAGGAGAATGCTGAGTCAGAGGTCTCTATAAGAACTTAAGACATTTTGAGAAATAGCCTCAGTTATTAGCAACAACAAGGTTTTGGTGATCATCAAACATCCTAACAGGAGGCTAAAGTGCACCTGGGCCTACAACTGAACTTCTATGTAATTGAGAGTCCTTATCAATCAATAAAGTAAAAAGGATTGGAATACCAGTTTTTACTGCAGAGAAATAAAGCAACAAAATTAATTCCAATTTTAATTTTTTTTACTTGTATACAGTGATAGATATCTACATTCTCAATCTTCAAAAATAGTTTTTTAAATTATATGTTACTTGTAAGGGTATCAGAAACTGTACAGCATGAAAAGCAATTAGAGCATTGTATATCCATAGGAAGTAGTTCAACAGATAGATGTAGAGAAAGAGAAATAAAATGGGCTACCCTAAAGCATGCAGGAATTTGTTCAGAAATGTTTCCAAATTTTGCAATTCAATTCTGAAGGCAAATATGGGAAATCCTGTGCAAACAACAAAAAAAAGCCTGTGGATGAGGACTAATCTTCTCTACCAAGACTGTATGCAGAGGTTTTCCCCTGCCCTTAAGAAAGCAAAATAATGAGATATGGAATAAAGTTTGGATGTTTATTTCTAGATCAAATATAAATTACTCCTTGATTCCTTTTGTCTTTTGTAATTTGAGGGGTTTAGACCCTGCCTGTTAAGTTTTCTAAACTCAGAGTCCATCTGAAACGTTTCACTATGATATGAGCACCCTGTGAAAGAAGAGAGCTGGTAGTGTCTATCAACCTAGACTACAACTGACTTTCGAGATAGCTAAGATGGCAGTCACAAGGGGTTTGGTGTATGCTCCATTTGAAGATGCCAAAATTACATGTCTGAAGAGTGGAAATTTGAGAAGTATTGATTTTAACTCTGAGTTACAAATCTCTTCAATTTATTTTTGTATTGACTCTTTAGGGAGACTTATAGGGAAAATGAAAACATGAATTTCCTACTTACACTTCTTTTTATGTAAAGTGGTCTGCCAGTAAAATAGCCTTCAGTTGCCACACCTTTAAATTGCTGCTGGAGGTCGAAGATATGGGGACACAGGGCAAGAGACATAGCTTTGTCTATTTTTTTGAGTAACTGGTGACCTTCCTCTAACCTGTGTCTATGTTGATGATTATATCTTTCTAATACACTGTATAAGAATGATATTTAACAGAGATGCTTTAGCCAGCTCTTGCTAAGCAATGTATCAATTACCAAAAGCAAAAGCTGACCAGTCTTTACAAGTTACTAAGTAAGGTGCTTAGAAATATTTAAAAGACACAATCTCTAGGCTAGCTGAAAATTTTCTGAATATATTTTCTAATTTTTTTCTTACTCAGCTTCAAATGGTGATTTGGGCAGCTGGAACCTGGGGGCATATTTGCTTCATTACATACATTATTTTGTCAGCTGGAGCTGATTTTTTGTTAACATACAGATGGACAGAGAAAACCTTCAAAGACCTTACAAATATATTTTGTTTTAAATGTAAATACCACTCTGGTATCATTAATAGCCAAGATAGCTTGTTTGTCTTAGCATTCTACACCTTATATGCCAATATTCTCAGGGCTTTATTTTGCCTGATATAAATTTTCATTAAGCCTGTGGAGGGTTCTTTCTGTCTTTCCTGACTGATTCAGGTTTAATTGGCCTCTAAGGATAGTAAGCTGCTTGAGGGTTCTTTCAGAATCTGTGTTCCTCTGCTTCTTTGCCAAATATTTTTTTTAATTTCATCTAGCAATTTGTTTCTATCAGCCTCTTTTCTCCATTTTTGCTGCCAAAGCCGCTACATTTTTTTCTCTCATAATGTAAGCACTCCCCTCCATCAGTGTTCTTGGAAGAAACACCATTTTTCAGGTAGCTCCACCTTTTCTTTCAAAGTCCAATGTTATGTCCTAAAAAAGGTTTAGTCATAAGATTTTTTTCTATTTGCCTCTACTCCAGTCTAAGTGGATCTCTGTAATAGATGTGTGGGCTGGCCATGCCATTTAACTTCGTTCCAGCAAGGCCAAACTGAGTATAAGGAAGTCAGAACATAATTGAATCTAAGCTAGAGACAGGATAAAAAAATAGAAAACCAAAAAACCCTATTATATATGAAATTCAAAATTATACAGCAAAGTACTGTCTTTCTTAATAACCACGTAACATTCTTGACACTTCTTTTTCCTTCTTTCTATCATGGAAGACTAGGATACTTGTATGATTTCATTCAAATTGAATCAAAAGTTTTGCTATCCTTCTGTATTTTCCTGATTTTTCCTTCTCTCCTGTGTGGATATAGAAACCTCCATTTTAGAAATATTCTATTTCCATAAAGAGTACTGAATCTATTATTTGCTTGCCATACCTGTAACTGTGCTTTTATAGTTTCAGAAACAGTTCTGTTCTGCAACAGCAATTAGCAGATCTCTAAGCTGGTAGCTCACAGGTTTTGGGCTGCCTTTGTAGCCAGTACTTCTCTGTTCCTCTATGCAGCTTTATTTATTTATTTAACAGAATTTCCAACCATAAAGTATGTAGCAGTCAAAGCCATCTCTCATAGGTGGGCACAACTTTCAAGTTAATGGCCATTTCATGTGGCTGAATACACAGAGAGCCAAGCTTAGCCTGAGATGGATTCTGATTTTTCACAGATGATACTTGGTTTTTCAGTAGTGCAAACCCCAAATTTTAAACCATGACATCCTCAAATATGGTCACATGTTCATGTCATAGTCTGATGTTCAAAAGTCTTTTAAAATGGAAGAGGCAACTTCTTCAGAATTTGGTGAAGTTCTGGATAGTAACAGTAGAAATTTTTCAAAAGGAATCTAGCAAAAGTCAATAATGCACTGTGCAACATTTTTTATGTGTAAAAACTAAAAATCGCTCAGAAAGGCTAAAACAGTATACTCTTTATATTTTCTACAACAGGAGAGAGAAAAGACAAGACTCCAGAGAGATAAAAGTTAGGAGAAAGAAATAATAGGGAGGAGATAGAGAAACAAAATGTTAAGACAGAGACGTGACTGACAGAAACAGTCTGCTTCTGATCCAAATGTAGCAGATGCTTCCATTAAAGCAGCTGTCTCAAATTAATAAACACCTTGTATGAAATTCTGCATCTCCTAAACATCCAGGGGGACAAGATTCCACCACAATCCTTGAGACCAAATGAAATAACTGTATAAATGTTTAAGACTGCCATTAGCATGCCTTCTGTAGTCCTTCTTGAAATGAAAAGAATGAGAGAGAAGAGCATAGGAGTAAAGAGTTTAACGGTTTCATGCAAGTATGTATGCTTACCTGGCTGAAGAGAATCAGGAAAGTATGTACTCCTAGCTCAGGTGCTTATTTGTAGCTAGTCTTGGACTTTTTCGTTTTTCTTCCCTAGCACATAGGAAACTTTTATGCTTCAATAAATAGGGATCTAAGTTAACAAGCAATGATATATTTGCCTTAACAAGTTTACAGATACATAGGATATATGTCAATGGGTACAAAATCTCGTTTATGAACAACAAAGGCCCACATTACCTGACAATCCTCAAATAGAGTACCTATTTCTCAGCCTTGTTTTGAAGTCTTGGGATTGTAAATTCATATTTCACTTGTCTGCTATGCACAGGTCATCAGCACACACTAAATGAACATATCAAAAAGTGTGCTGTTAAACACAGAAACTAAACAGGAAAAGAGTAGAAGACTTTTGGCCTCTGTGGCATTTTCCAGTTATGTTACTTCAAGTGTTCCTCAGATTAAGCACAGGTTAAAATATACTCAAAGAGAAATGTCATTTAAATTGCAGGGATCACTAATGTGTACTGAACAGTGCACTTGAAAAACAAATCACATTTTGCATGCACACACGAGTCTTTAAACATTCAGATTGCAGACTGTTTATATTTGACATGCCAAGTGTGGGGGGGAGGGTCGGTGTTAATTTTTTAATAACTTAGATAACTATTAATTTTTTAAGAAATTTGTTGTAATCTTTTACAACTGTTTACATGCTCTGGTTCTGAAATCTACAATTTTCTTACAGTATTTGGTGCTGAATTTCAAAACTAATCTCTTTCTTGAGTATGAGAAAAGTCATGAACATTGGGAGAAAATTTAGAGCTCTTACTCAAAATAATAAAAGTTTTTCACCTGACTTATTTTTGTGGCATAACACTGAACCGAGCTTTAATGTGGCAATCCCTTTATTACTTTTGTCATAAAACTTACCAAAACAAAGGAATATAACTTGTGTGTAAGCAATAAATTATTTATTAATTTGTAAACTTAATTATATATTTTTATAGAAGTAAGATTTTTTTCTAATTGTATAGGTTTTATTCCATGAAATTATATAGATGGGATAACACAGTCTTGAACAATTTTTGAAACCTATGCAATGACTGAACAAGAGAGATTCACAAACAGCTTTTTTTAACTTAACATTCCCAGATGTAAAGATCCCTTGAAGTGACATCAGGTCAGTTAACCCTGCCCCCTTTTCACGTGTTCAACATTCAAGAACAGGGTCCTCAGTTTGTTTTTTCACACACTGTCTCACTCATAAGCAGGACAAAACAAAGTCTTGACCATTTCTACCCCAAAGCTCTCTGCCCTCCAGAAATAAACAGACAGGAAACATCTGTTGCTCTTGCTTGAAGAGGCGGGAGGAGCAAAGAGGCTTCTAAGAAATTTGGAGAGCTGCAGAAGAGGGGAGTATTAAGTGACACTGAAACCGAAGGCAGTGAGAGGATTAACACTGGGAAGTGACAGTTCACCTCCCTTACTCTGCTCCTGAAGTTTGAGCTTGTCCATGATTATTCCCACTCACTAGTGTTCCGTGTTGTACATGTACTGAACAGGAAAACTGTAATATTTGCTACATCCTTCAATCCTCCTGAATTTGAAATATTTTTTTGTAGCTACTTCTTTCCTCTGAGGATTGTTAAGACTTTCAGGGAAGCTAGAAAACACCCCTGTCATGCCAAATCTCAGATGAGCAAATACGTAATTAGTCACATAAAAACCTAATTAGTACAACTGAAAATGGCACTATTTTAATTCTTCAGGTAAGTACTGACTGGGGAGGTCATTTTTTTTTAAGGAAATGTAAGAAAAACCCCAAAATTACATTAAGAATTAATATAATTTTAAAAGGTATGTTATTTACAAGAAAAGACTTGAATAGCTCCTTTGGAAGCATTTCAAGCTGTTAAATAATTATGTATTTAGGACACATTACACGTAGTAAAAACGGCCACAAATGTACATGAAAAAATTGTGGTTAAATCCCATTATCTCAGACGGCAGATTTGGCACAAATAACCCCAGAGAGAACTCTGGATTTAAAACAGGAACACAAGGCTATGACACCCGTGACTGCTACGACACCACCTCACCTCTCACTGGCATGGCAGCACGCTGGCCAAACATCACTTAAAAACAAAGGCCTCCAACGCCACACGGTTGCACCCAAGCCCATCCCCGCCGCCCTCACCACCTGCTCACCCTTTCCCTTCTCAGCAGGACCCGGGCAGCCCTTGGGGATGGTCCCCAGAAGCAATAATGCTGCTCAAACTGTGCTCCGTGTGCGTGCCAGCGTGCGCAGGCCTGTGGCAGCCGCGGAGCTGTGGCCATGGTGGGGTCTGTGGGCCCCGCGGCCGCCAGCAGCGGGGCCTGCACCCTCACAGGGCGGCTGCAGGAGCCTGGGGACCAGCCCTCGCCACAGCGGGGAGACAAGGCCTGTGGGGCTGGGAAACCCGGAAATAACCTTTTCCTCAGACAATAAATAAAACCAACATGTAAAAGAGCTGCAGAACTGAAGAGGCAAGCAAGCTTGGTGCTGCCACAGGACCAACCCCCTCTCCTGTTCTTAGTTCCTGAGATAGACACAATATCCTTGTATTTCAAATGAAAGGATTCAGCCAAAATGTGGCCCAAGCAGCACAGTTCGAGCTTCAGTGCATATCTGTTTTTCTCCATCATAAATCACCTATAGTAGTGCATATTTCCAAGTACAAGTTTCATCAGTTCTCAAGCAACAGTGCATACTATGGCAAACAGTCTAGTACATGGGCTTCTGCTGGGATTATGGTATGTATGACCTAGCAGAAAAATAACAAGATAGAGAGGTGCACAGGTCAGTAAAGAACCAAAAGATAATGACTGCTGTGAAAGCATCATGAATGTCAAAAAGCTTCATGCAGCTCTCAATTTATTTGTTTGGGCCCCCTTTTTCTTGCTTTGTTGCACCTTGTCCGATTCATCAGCAGCTCCTCTCTTCCTCCCCCACAAATGGCTGCAGTCACACTTGACTGGAACCCAGACCCCAGAAGGTTTCAGTGGAGCACCAGGGATTAGGATTCATAAATTATATTAGGTCTTACTATTGTGTGTCTACACAGCCTTCTGCAACCCTACTCCGCGTCACTTATCCAACCCATCTGTTCCTACCTCTTCCCCACCATCCTCACTTTGTCCTCATGTTCACAAGTCTTCCTACCAGCCCACAAGAGCACTCTTTTCTTACCTGCTTGTTCAGTGTCTGGTCCAAGCTGCTTTTTACCAGGTCATGTACCTCAAGTCTTCTTACCCACTCCCCCATACTGCTTGAAAAGCATGGCAAAGTGCTGCCATACAGCCCTGTGTCTGTCTGTTCCAACCGCACGTGAACATTACACATTTATTTATGCAAGGCTATACCTGATGTCCCAACAGGGATCCGAGTTTACATAGTATGGGATATGGCTGTGCCAGAGTAGCTTGTGCTCAACACCTCTGACACAGGCCAAGAGTACAACCAGAAACAGCAGGAGCTCAGGAAAGTAGAAGGTCCCAGTGCAGGTTGCAGCCAAGCTAATAACACAAGGCATGGCTGCTTCACTTTCAAGAGCCATCGTTGTCAACACTAAACCTTCCAGCAGTACCATCTGTAGTACAAGAATCAGAGTATAGTACCTTCTTCTAGGGAGAAGAATGGCTGACAGAATAAAAAAAAAAAAAGTCTCCAAAACCACAGTGGCAGGAGCAATAGGATCTTTTTGTATTCTACTATTTTCCTGGTACACTGATAATGATTCATGCAGTGACCTAGACAGAGGACAGAAATCAGGAATCAATTTAAGCAGTAAATGTAGAACAGTCCCATCAAACATCATCATCATGTCTCCAGCACAAGGTAATCACATGCACAGAATCCCATGGATTTTCCCTGCAAACCTTATGTCATTTCTTCAGATAGCAACATAATGGAGTAGACTGTTCCATTCTCCTGTGTTTGTCTGTCAAATCAAAACATGTCTTGATGGAATAAAAACATCCAGTTAGGAAGCAACTGTGATGAAGTAGCCATTTGTGGTATTTGTGCATAAATTATAAATAAAATTGTGTGAATACCTTACACAGAGGAGGAGGTTCCATAGAAAAATAAAGGAGAACTTAAAAATGTGGGTAGGTGGGTGGCCCAGCATACGTGAAAGTCAGGGATTCCTTCAGATAATGGAAAATTTCGGTGATATTTTGACCATGCCTGGAACCCAGCTCAACCATCTCTCTGATGGTTCTTTTCTAGTCAGGGGCCACATGATTCTTACCTGAAAGACCTTTCCAGAGAAAGGTGGTTTGGATTATGTGATACCACTTATCAACTAATTTTTGCTGTTTGAAAATTATTTGCTATGGTGATCTGTCACCCTCTAACCCTTGCAAAGGTATTGTTCTTCAACTAGTTTTGTGAAAAATGCAGCTATGTTGTAAGATATACAGAGAAATAAATTTGGTTATATCTGTAGGCACGCCAGGAGCACAGTCAAGATTTGAACTTTTGGAGGCCATAAGAAAAGCTGTGCTCAAGCAACAAAAATAGTTCCAAATATTGCTTTGGAACCTTTTCCTGGTGGTATCCATCTCATGTTGAGCTCAAAATCTGTGTAACTGAGTCTTCTGACTAAAGAAAGTTAGTCAGAATAGCATAGCTGAGGAAGGAAGGTTATTTCCTTGCAGGTAATTTTCATAGCATTCTTCTGCCAACTCAGCAATATGGCTTGAGAAAGGTACCAGCTTGTCCAGACAGAGGCTTGGTCAGTGTCAAGATGCCAGAGTGAGCTCTGGAATTACACAGACTCTGTTTTGAGTCAGAAATGGCTTTTTTTTTTCTTTAGTTCCAAGATGAAAGAAGGAACTGTATGTAAAATGGCTTGTAAAAAATGCTTCCTTTTGATACAATCTTTTAGAAACTAGAGCACAGAACAACCTGATGCCAACCACTAATACCCCAGTGTTGTGGAAAATGGCTACTATTCCTGTCTAGTTAAGTCAGCCATGTCATCTTCTGCCCTTTTCTACAGCACATACTCCACACTCCTGGTGTTAATGGTAGTGGTAAAAACCTGGCGGAAAGACAGCCAGCTGCTCATTAGTTCTTTACTTAAAGAAGCCAAGAACCACTCTGGACAGGTGACTATTAGCTCCATTCCTTCATTCCCCAACACCCAAAACAACTTGTGAGACAATGTATCAGAGATTTCCTGAAGCCTTTGGGAAGGCTTATCTTACTGATTCCAGCTGCTCAAAATGCCTAAAATCAAGGCCTGATATTTCTTGTTCAAACAAGCCCAAAAAAGTGCTCTGTAGAGTCCCTTGCCAGAAGGAAATCTGCATCATCAGACCAGAAATCCTGCTCCTCAGAAGTCTTTCAGTGATGATGATACTGTCCTTAGTTATATTGCTCCTTGACCTGGTAAGAAATGATCAAAAGCTCTTGTTCTCTGCAACAATCAGTGTTAGTTTGTAACGTGCAAGGATCAAACCATTAGTTCATTCAGGAATGAACCCAAGAACACTTAGATTACAGCAGGTGTATGGACAGGCCTTGTACTTACTGAAAGTTGAACCACTGAAATTGGTTAACAGCTCATGCTCTCTTGCTCACGCTCTCTTGCAGACCCAGTTTTAAGGTCTTCTTAATTAGTGATTACATAAGACTGCAAGAGATAAAAAGCATCCAAGGATCTAAAGGCTACTATGCCAAGAAACTATACAAGTTTAAAGCCTGACATGAAAATAAATACGTAAAATAACACATACTGTGCCAGTGAGAAGCAAGAAGCACACCAAGCAACCATGGTCAAGAACCCATGAAGAACTGGAAAGCATTCTACAAAATGCACACTTTTGTCTTGGTATCACATGAATGCCCAGAGGACCAGGAAAGCAGCCCATGAGGTACCACCAGTCCTAGACACACCAAAGATCATGGGCTTGTGAATCTTTGCCCTGGAGGTGAGCAGGGAGCTTTCAGAAGTTACTGCCCCACAACACAAACACTATGGCTGTGAGCCATTATTCAGACAGCCCTTAGGCTGCAGGCTTTCCATGAGACTTCCAGAGTTACTTTCTTCCAAAACATCTACCTTCTGAAGCTTCTTAACAACAACATATCTTTTTAAAAATGTACTTTAAAGTAACCACTTGATGTAGCGAGCATCAAAGCTCTGAGAAATAAAGCAATCTCATCTTCAACGAGGCGTCAAAACCCTTGACACCAAAACACCTTCACCCACAGACGAACATCAGTGAAAGTGTCATTCCATAAAACTTGTGAAAAGCAGTTTGAATCAGAAAGTAGCCCTCTTCCCTCCCACTTTAAATAATGCACTAATACAGCTACTGATGGCTAAGAGATGAGAAACAGAACCTAAGTATCAGAAATATACTAATATTATGTATTAGTATACTAAAGCTGTATACTAAAACAGCTTTTGAAAACCAAGCCCATTCACCTGCCTAAAGGAAGTGGATTCAGAGTACGTTAATATATTGACAACATCCACGGAACACTGCAAGTCTAAGCAGAACTGGCTTCCCTCAAGCTGCTGCTCTCATCCCAACCAATTCCATTCTTTCATTTTATTAAACAGACGATTAAACGGATGGTGAATTAACTCCGTTTTCTCTCTACCTATCAATTCCTGTTGCTCTGAATCTCAAAAGATTTGCATTAATTTTTTTTTCCACTAAACTGCAAATTCAGAAAATCCTTCCTACATGACTGCCAGTTCTCATTTTTTCTAGGCTGAACTCTGTCTGGTTTATCCTCAATTATCCTAGTCTGTCCTCTGTCATTTGATACTCCAAGACGTTAGACTTCAGAAATAAAAGCTTTTCACTTTCATTAGAAGTATCATATACAACCATTACTCTCTTTAATCTCATAGTTCTCACTTAGTCACAGCTCCTTATTAATACTTTATGTATTGTGCATGTGTCAGAGGACTTAAATGCAACCTATAGGATGGGGCCTACATATTCTTCATGCCCTGCTCAGCATAAGATCAAATAGTCTCCACCACACCAACACATCACATTCGTGTCCATGCACATACAGATGGGGGTTTTTGAGTGAGGAGGTGGAAAATTACCATTTCCATGACCATAGGGAAAGGAAACACTTCTGCTTCCCACCACCTAGTGCAAAATAATAAAACATCTCAGGCTATCAAGACATATTATGAAATCACACCCTGTTGGTTAACAAGAAGCACAGTAAACTCAAGTCAAAAGAAAAAAAAATAGTGTTTTATTAACTACCACACTGTTATAATACACTTTAAACGTACAATAAGGTAGCCTTTAAATTTGAGGTGGTTTTAAGAATAACAAATGAACAGATTTCCAAATGTTTGTAAATAGGTGAACTGCAGTAATTATTGTTGTACATTTTTTGAAAATGGTATAGCACTTACAGACTGGCTATATAACTTCATTTTGTACATTTTCTATAATTGAAAATATAAACAGTAATTAAAAAATAAAAAGAAAATTCAGCATAATAAAAAACATATATGTTTATCAGTTAAATGTGCTGGATACATACAATTTTTAAGGGAAGAAGCAAAAAAGGAAAGATGGCTGATATTTAAATGCAGATTGACTAACCAAAAACTAAACAACAAACAAATAAAAACCTCATAACCCCCCTAGTTCACTATGACTATATCCATATGTTTGGGAGTACTGTCAATATGGAAGTGATTTTTCTTTTGTATTTGCATATGTTATATTTTACTGGTAATTTACATGATGGCTTTTAAGGCCCTGGCAGACAGATGTTTTTTTGGAAAAAGATTCAATAAAAATCACTGCTGAGACGCAATACACCTTATTTTTGGTCCTCCAATGTTCAAAAGAAGGGATATACTTCACTATAACATTTGCCTTACCACCCAAATGCTTCAACCTATACATATTTATTTTTCTTAACATTTTAAGCTTTTTAAACATTGGTTATATTGCCCACCTTGGTTATTGAAAGAATATTAACAAGACATCATTTTGGCAAATTAAATCTTAAACATGGCTTTTCAATAGGATTTAAAAGGTGACTATCCCTAGAGTTCCATGTTAAAATGTAGTTTGCAAAATCTTACAAGAGTAATGCTTAAAATATTGTACATAGTTAACCTAATTAAAATAATTAGCTTCAAAATGACAAGTTGATGAGCTAAGTAAAGCCTACACTATGTAACATTTGCTTGGAAACTTGATTTGTCAGTTATGCATAATAAAAATTCCAGTCATCAAGAAAATTACAAAATTTCTTTTATCATAATGTGATTTCTTTTCACCCATCAACTTCTTTTATCTTACAATAGATAAATACCAACATGTTCTCATTTTTTTTACACTAAACCACACAGGATTGATGCATTTGGTTAGACTACCATTTCCATCGTTAAATTCTTTTTTTTTTTTTTTTTAATATAACTTGGTAAAATTTCATCTCTTCTAGATTTCAAAAGTACCTACAAAACCCATGCAATTTTACCATTTTAATATACTATGGAATATCATACAAAGTAAGGCATTTCAGTGTCATGTATAACCAAGTTACTGTCAATCCAAAAATTTTTGCACATCAATAAAAAGATATCTAAGAACTTAGGAACAATATTCTTCTCACTACTGTATAAAAATAACCACAATTAATAGGTATCTTGTGTAATATTTACTCCATTGTCTCGTTTCCCGAAACTGTGACAAGCTGTAAAGGTATTTCAGTGTTGGTAAGAATATCCTGATTGCTGGTGCCAGATGTATTAACAGTTCCTATTCCTGAAACAGAACCTTGTTGAATATTTGCAAGGATAAGTGTTGTTCCTCCTGCAGTAATCAAAGTATCATCAGACGTTGCTTCTACTGATGCCAGCACTGTACTGCTAGAGTGAATACCTTTTTTATTCTGATGTGTTTTAATGTGTTTGGCAAGATGGTCACTTCTCATAAAGCGTTTTGAACATTCTGGACAGACAAATTTCTTCTCACCTGTCAAAGAAGAACAAAAATATTCAAGAACATTAAAAATTAAACCTACTGCTTTTTAGAGTTAGAATTCTAACAAGAATTATACTGAAGAAGAAAGCGATCCAACATGATAAACTTGTGTGTTACATTTCTTGACACCCATACAAATCCTTTATTTAAGAACTGATTTAATTTTCTGTGTGTCACCGAGTTTGGGGAGCTCTTTCAGGCATGCTAGAGACCATAGCCACCATCTCATATCCTCAGACTGCTAAGTTTCACTAGAATTATTAACAATAAATAACTTCTGGGAGGAGAACAAAACCTAGCAAATGATGGGCAGGGAAGACTGTATGACCTAGAGCAGAATCACACCTGAGACTGACACATAAGATCATAGGGTAATTCAGGCTTGAAAAGACCTCTGAATGTCTGTGTTCTGATCTCCTTCTAAGCAGTCACCTATGAGATCAGATCTGGTTGCTGAGGAATTTATTCAGTTTTCTTGAAAACCTTCAAGGGTGGAGACTGCAGGAAGTCTATGGGCATCCTCTTCTAGTGCCTGGCTATTCCCACAATTATAAAGGTTTTATTTATAGCTGTTCTGAACCTTTCTTATTTCAACATACATCTGTTGTCTCTCATCCTTCAATCAATGCACCATCAGAGAAAGTAACTTTGCCTTCTTCATGGTGGCCTTTGTAGGTAAGTAGAAAATTACTACTAAGCTCCCCCCTGCCATTACTGTTCTCTTTGTTCATCTTAATCCTACAGCCTCTCCTCATAAGGCAAATGTTCCAGCTTCCTGATCATCTTGGTCAGTCATTAGTGAACTCAATCCTGTCATCAATGTCTTTCTTACACTGCGTGCTGAAAACTAGGTGCCATAGTCTAGATGCAGTCTAACCAGAAGAGGGGGATGATCACTTCCCTGTGACCAGGGTCTTTGCTTCTGTTGATACAGCTCTGGGCATCATTGCTGCTGGCTCTTGATCATGTTCCACTTCTCTTGTGGCTCCCAGGTACTTTTCAATAGAGCTGTTTCTAATCTCTCCATGCTTAGCCTGTGTTACTCTAAGTGTTAATTCCATCCCAGGTGCAGTACTTTGTGAATATTCTTGCTGAACTTCATAGGATTCCTGTTAACCCATTCCTTCAGCCTCAGTCCCCTTGAATAGCAGCCTTGCCATCAAGTGCATTGACTGGTCACCCCACTTTGGGGTCATCCACAAACCTAAGAAGAGTGAACTCTGTTGACTCCTCCAGGTCATTAATAAAGATTTTAAAAGAGGTCAAAGGATAGATCCCTGCAGTTCCCTACTTTTTACTGCTAGGCAGGTACACTAGGAGCCATTAACCACACCCTCTGAACTGGATCATTCAACTCGCCTTTTTCAAAAAACCATCAGTCTGTCCATCCAGACAAACTGTAACATCCCAGCTTGGCTTCAAGCATCCAAAATGTCTACACAAAAGCACACTATTAAGAACAACATGGAATATTTTTCAGAGACATCCAAAGACATTTTTTCTAGGCAATGTAAATGCTGATAAGCACAAAAATTATTTATCTATGGGTTTTTAAAATACTATGATTTTAAAAGCTAAACATCCTGTAGAATGCAAATATGGATTTAGTTTGTAGGAAAACAGGTAAAACAGACAACAGATTTTAAACTAGCTGCACCTTTAATGTACGTATTCCACCTTTTCATTTCTTTTCTTTATATTAGACAGAAGGGGAAATGTGAAACTGAAGTCCCTAATGGGTGGTCCAACCATGAAGCCAGAAGATGTAGAATGATGCACCGTCACATACTCTTCTTTGATTTTATGAATGATAGCTAATCTCCAGGCCACCTAGCCCCTATTTTTCTTATTGAAGTTTTAAGATAAAAAAAGAGTTATAAGCTGGTTCAAACAAATGAAATGCATTGCTCAGCCTGAATCAAAGTATTCTGATTATGCTATATTAAACATTAGCTTAAATGTCAGTTCTGAATCAAGAGGTGGCTGTTTTATCTCCTCAGACCTACCAAAGATTCCAAAGTGTTTAAATATCAGTAAGTATTAGCTGATTTTAGAAAAATCACACTGCATTAAAATCAATCCAATTCAAAGATCTGTTCTCCTCCTAAAAGTTATTTATCCAAGCCCTCTCCATAGCACTCCTTTAGTTAAATACAGCAGAATCAAAGACTGGAAACCTGTGTGCGTCCTTCGGTGTCGCTGGAGCTCATCGCTGCGAGTGAACCTCTTGCCACAGAACATCCAGTTACAAACAAACGGACGCTCTCCAGAATGCCAGCGGAGATGAGCTCTCAAATGCGAAGTTTTCCCGTATACTTTGCCACATCCTGGTATGTGACAAATGTGTTGCTTCTTTTTTCCCAAGTTGGAGCCTCTGTTTAAAAAAAAAAAAAAAAAGAAAAAAGAGAGAGAGAGAGAGAAGTTATTAATTCTAGTACATTCCTCCTAAATACTGGTCATACATATACATAGGGGTACAAGTACCACAATGGATCTGCAAACCAACCTGAGCAGCTTCATGTTTTTGTTTCAAATACAACTGGATTCCAGTACACTCCGTTAGAAGCTGAAAATAAATTCTATGATGCTATCCCAACTCCACAACAAACCATAAATTCAGCTGTGTGTGAAATGTATGTGATAGAAGTATAATCTCAAGAAGCATACATGTATATGAAGTTGGAAATACAGTTATTACAGCAGTTTGTACCACTGATGCTGAAGTGCCCATATTTTACATTTCTCCAAGTTTCAGTTTTTACCACATCAAAGAGAGTTTTGGCAAAGACAAACACAAATTACTGCAACTGCCAAAACGGACACTGGAGATTTTGGCAGTTGGGTAGAGAACAGATGGGACTTTTGGCATCTTGGGGAAAAACCTGAGAATCAGTTTGAGGTTTGAAGACAAGCATAGTAACCTGAATGCTTTCACTAAAAGTGGTGGAAGCTGACCTTGCTGACATTTAAATTAATTCCCTGGTTTTTCAGTTAAAAATCCATCACAATGAACAAAGAATTCACAAATCATATAATCCAGACTAAGCTTGATGCTTATTTTAAGATGCTGTCTCACTGAAATGGCAGGTGATTGATTCAGGGGAAGCACCTGATACAACAGCCTATTTTTTAAATTTTTTTAATCAAATCACAAGAGACAGATAAGTGAAGACCCAGAGAAAGAGAGCAGTCTGGCCAGTGCAGGGCATCATGATTGATTTTAGCCAATTTAAGTGTTTGCTATTGCTGAACGGGGCACTTGAGGGAATGGGTCTGGCTGACAACACAGCTATATGAATGGTAAATGCTGGTACACAGGTGGAGTTTGGAAAATGCAGCCAGGCATCAGGCCACCTTATTCATCAGCAACGTTAACTTAGAACACGTTAAGTGGATTCTGAAATAACAGTCTTGGGCACTCCATCCTCCATGACTGATCATAAAACTTTCAGTTGCCTCCCCAGGGCAAGGTTTTCTTTAAACTGGGTGCTTTAGCTTCTGGTTTACGTCTAACGAAGGTTCAGGATAAAGTGCATACACGCTGCAAGGAGCTAGCAACTGCAGCAAGCATTTCTGAACATGCACAGAAATGAACTCATTCTAAAACCTCACAGTCTCTAAAGGGGATTCCAGCCTAATCACATATGTACCTAAAACATCACAGACAATCCAGAAAAGTAAGGAGATAAAATCCCATTAAGTCCTCGAAACTGTTTCTAAGAATTCTCAATATAGAGCAATATTCATAGTGTTTCATTAGTCATTTTGTCTGAGAAGAAAAAAACATTACTTTTACCTACTAATAATTTGTCATGACAAATGTAAGTTTTGATTTCAGAACAAATTCAATGGCAGCAGAAGCAGACTCCAGAAGGCTTTTCATCCTGCTGTTGTAGCAGGATAATCATATGAGGACTTCATCCTCACACATTCTCCAAATATACACTAGTGTCTTCCCTTCCACAGTAATCTGTACAAGTATTTTGTAACTTGGTATGATACAGTACATAAATTGGATGAAATCACATCAAAATTCCCTTAGAATAATTTTAAGATTCCTAAGTCAATCATTTGGAATTGCTTCATTGCACCTTTAGTCTAGACTGAAGGAAACCAAGGTTCAACTCATGGTCATTACTGTGAATAGGTGGTACAGAACACGTAATTCTAAGCACCTCACCTAACTGGTGTCAGAATTCCTTAGCAGACTCCGAAGTTCCAAGTGACAGGAAAGTTAGGGATCCACAGAATGAAACTCACAAGATTACCATGAATTAGCAACTGAGTGTATTTATTCTACACAACTTCATATGGGCACCTGCATGTTTGCTTTCATGTGTGCTCTAAACTGACAGGATACAAGCCAAATTCTATCTGGACACTTTGCAGCTGTGACAGTCTGGCACTATGCCCTAACACATCACGCTAAGATGCCTTTCTTGCTGTACTGGCCAATAGCCATCATTACTGAATAAATGAATATGACTCCAGCCTACTCCTTGAGTGGAGTCTTAAAATCAATTAATATTGAAGTGTTTCCATAGTACATTTTAGCTGTACAAAGATTGGAAAGGACATTTCTCGATAACCAGGCAGACTGCAGGAAACACCTCCATCCAATGAGAAACTGGACTTTATATTCAGTAGTATTTCCAGGAACAACATTAAGTATTTCAAGGGTAAAACACTTATTAGTTATTTTAAGAACGTGGTATTTAGAGTTACATACCTGAAGTGGTACTCAGAAGCACAATTCCTCTACAGATCAGACAGTAGTAGTTATATCCAGATGTAATTGTTAGGAGGGTGAAATCTCTAGATGTAACTGAGAGGAGACTGAACTTTCTACTTAACTTCAGACACCCTAACTAGAAGCCTAATACATTCTGTTTGGAATCAGTCATCCTTTGAGGCATGTGTGTCTCTCTCTCCACTTGCTTATTCTGCACTTACTATATAAGCTTGAGGCTAAAAGGTGATTACTTACAAATCTAATACATCGTCTTCTTCCTTTCCTACTTCCCCTCCCACCAAGTAAGGCAAAGATAGTAGTGGCTTCCCACTTCACAAAACTGGTACAAATCTGAAGACTGCAATGCAGTTCAATTCCAAAAGCCAACAACAAAACCCAGAAAGAACTTCTCAACTCGCCTCTGAATCCAGAAAACAGAAAATGCAAGAAATACCAAAACCAAAGCTATGCAATAGATGAAATTATGATGAAGTCTGCATATGTGAAGCCATGTACTACTTCTTCCTACTCCGTTCAGAGCATAGGAGCAATAGTATTAATTGAGTGAAACACTATTCAAATTTTCACACTGATTTAAAGTGCTTTTCTTGTTTTACTAGTTACATATTATTTATGTACTACATTAAATACAGAACTACTCATTTCTCTGGGTTTTTTTTTCCTCATCATGGGTACTGACAACACTCACTCACAATATCTAAGCAATTCCCAAACATTAATGACTTTATCATCTTAATATTTCAGTATGGTGAACCTGAACTAGTACGTTCACTTTGTACATCCAACTAAGAGGCAGAAAGAGATTAAGGCCAAAATTGTCAAACACCCACCAGCTTGAGGTGTCAAGTGCAATATAAAAGAAGCACATTTTCTTAGAGTACTGTAGATGTTCACAATCTCCTCAATCAACTTCTTCATAGGAATGAACTCAGTACTTCTGCAGTGGAAAAGGTGGGGTATATAGACACACACCTCCAAAACCTCAGAGCCCTGTTGCTGCAGTCCTGTATCTCATTCCCTAAACACCTCCCAGTTTCTGCAGTAAGTGAAGCAGGTGACAATCATTACACAGCCCTGATTCACTCCCTGTGTATCAGCCACCCCATCCACTGAATGGCACTAATGCCATATGAAAAAAATGGTACGCAGTCAAGTAACTAGAAACCAAGTGATAATGTATATGCACAGGGAATTAAATTAAAGTTGCTCAGGATATCTTAATCTAAGCATTTGTCCAATTTTAAATTTTGTAACTTTTAATGTAATTTTAAGAATTATGAATGCTATCTGAAAGAATTTACAAAAGCAAATGTCTTACTATCTGAAACTCTGCAAATCATCAGCAGTTGAAAGACAAGTGAAAATTCAGAATTCCAGCTGGGGATAAACAGGTAATTCTAGCAGCTATGGAACATGATCAACACTCAAATATTCCTCCAAGTGGGATTGTTCCTTTTTCCTAAACTCTAAAGGAATTCTGCATTCTGGTGGTGAAGTTGCTCTAGCAACTGTAAGCACTTTCACTCTTTTTCTGTTTCCCCACCATTGTCTCCTTCATTACCCTGTTTCTCTTCCAGTTCTAATTCTTCTCACATCCTGACTTCTTGTCCTACTTTTCCTAGTTACTTTGTATGTTTGATGTGTCCAGGCCTTCCTTTACAGTGGATTTCAAATTCTCATCTACTTAAACTCTGTCCTAGCTCTTATGTCAACTCTTTCCCAAAATCGCACATCTGAATTTTCAGTCAGACTACACCCTTCTCCACACTTCCCAAACCACCCCTCAAAACAATTCTCTCTTGGGCTGAAACTTTAAATTTCATTTTATAGCAATTCCACTCAGAAGGACGAGGATTTTACAGTACAGATTTCTAAATTAAAGCCACTGTAGTTTGGAATAGATCTTTGAAAAAGATCAAACATGTGGAATCTCTGTTTTCTAAGAGTACAGGCAGTGCAAACCACATTTTCAGTGTGTCTCCTGAAATGAAACAAATCTCAACCCAAGGTGTACTTTGGGCAGATTTTCATGGGAGAGCCAGAGTTCACCAAGAACTCAGAAAAGTCTGTGCCATGTTGCAGTGAACCACACATAGCAATTTTAAAATGGAATCGGATGGACAAAGATGTTGTATAACCTGCAGGTATTATCATTAGCTTTGTTGGTGATGTAAATGTATCAGAGCTTTTTTGTCTTAAACACTTAATACTTACTCGGCCTGGCTGCCTAAGATATTACCTCCCTGTGCTTGCAAGGAAGGTATCTAGAATTGACAGCAAGAACTGACAAGAGACTTCACAAGAGAAGTAACTCAGCCAGTGCTATTAGAACTCTTAGTGCCACTGGACACTGACAAGTTCTTTAAAGACATTTTACTAATTTACACTATAGTTCCCAAATAAATAAAGATTTCCATTTTAGTGAAGAAACTATTATCAAAATTGACACATTTCAGTGTATTGGAAAGAAGCCCCTGCACAATTCTATCAAACACAACTAAATATTTTCACTTGTTAAAGGCAGCTTATTATCCCCTTTTCCCTTTTATATCCATAATCAAGATGTTTAAAATTAAGTGTTTTGAAGTAGAATAAAATCTTTATAATAAAAAGATGAGTAATACTTTAATGAGATGCACAGAAATAAAGCATAGGTTCCAATGCAACACTGAAGTTTAATGAATTGGATAATAGTAGTTTTTTAGCTAGTCAAATCTCACTAACTTTGACTGAAAACAGTTAAAAAATTGTTCTTTAGAGTTATACAAACCTCGTTTTCCTAGGAAATCAGTGAATAAAAAAACTAAGAAAACTGTATTTTTGTAACACTCTGAAGCAATTAAACTGTGGAAAAACTGCTCAGTCACTGAGGAAATGAAGGAAGACAGGATTTAATCAAGTTCTTGACATATAATAGGAAGCCAATCACAGATGTGCATATTCCAAAATATTTCATTTTCATATTTTTAGGGCAATGTTCTATCCCCCTCACTTGTACTAGGTGTCATCAAACTCCAGATTTTTTCAACTAATCTCAGTGGAGTCAAGGATGGAATAATCTGCTTTTCCATCTGCAAACCCAAAAATTGAAGTGGTAGTCCTTTACTGCATAAACTCTTCTACATAAGCCTCTAGTTACCTCTCACTGCAGACAATTGTTATTAACAAAATCTCTTTTTTTTCCTCGCCCATTATTTGTTTGTCATCACTACATGCATTATATGACACTGAACTTTACATACCTTCCACCACCTTCTTTGCAGTTGGGACATGTACATGCTACTCGTCGCAGTCTTTTTCCCTCCTGATGTGGTTGGTCCCCTTCGTCATCTACGACCTGTACTCTCAAATGTGTTAGATCATTAGTATTCAGTGTAGAATCACCACTGAGCTGCCACTCTTCTGGATCAGGATCCTCTTCCTTAATCCTAATATCTGAGAAAAAGAACAAATGCAGATCCATAAGCAGCCCATTAAACAGACAGAAGGAAACCATAATGATCAAATCTTTTTACTCTTGAGAGCACTATGTCAGTCAAAAGTCAACATCCTTAAGCGCATACTGACATTGTTTCTATGCCCTTGTAACCTGTAATGTATTAAGTTTATCTTATTATACATTTCAAAATGGAAGATAAGCTGTAACGAAGTATTATATAAGTTTGAACTGTTCTTGGTGAGGAATGCTGTCACGAGGAGAATATTGCTTGCTTGGAACTTGGAAAAAACTGAGGAACAAGAGGTTGGACAGAGGTTGAAGAAAACATAAACACATGTTTCAAATGATCCTGAGTAGCCATTTCTGTTTCCACAGCATTTCTAAATTAGTGTCACGTATAGTAGAAACAGCCTTCCTCAATGGTCTTCAGAAGTTTTCAGTATGCACAGAGATACATAAAGTAATGTGAGAAATCAATCCAATAAAAGGTGTGCACCTGTGAAAGACTGAGATACCTATGGAAAACAAATAAATTAATGTTTTTGTTCCATTTTCCCCTTTTCACCTGAAATTTATGTCTTTTTACACAATATATAGAAAACATTTAGGGAAGAATGTTAGACATGGATAAGCAACACATGAGACACTTCAGCATTTTGATATACCAGTAGTGAAAATAAGTCTTAACAGTTTCCTGGATGCAAAACAGCCTCGTAATTATTCCTTATAGGATGGACATTTGCAAGTATGCGTACCCTCTCCCTACAGAGCATTCATTCAATCTAATCCAAGAATTAATTACAGCATCATAACAACTGTTTTAACAAATTTACATTTTAATAGGAACATTTCTCCCTCAAACACTATTCAGTATTCCCAATGGGCTTAAAGTCTGGATTTCAAAAAGAGACAGTTTGTATATATCAGTTTAGAAAGCTCAACCCCAGCCCCTTCTTTGGTTCAGAGGAATAGTTTACTTTGCATGTTTTTCTGTGAAAATGATTAGCCACTAGGACAAACTAATAAGCAAACAACCATAACTTAGGGGTTTTTCTAATTTTTTTTATTTATTTATTTTTTTTATTTTGTTGAAGCTTCAAACTAACATCTGTGTGTCTTTCTGGACATATTCAAGAGACCGCTTTTTCATCAAAACAAACTCAATTATCATGCAGACTTTTATCCTTAAACACTGAAACCTTAACTGAGTACTGTGGCCACTCTAAGTTCTTTCTGGGAGTCAGTACATCAGCCATCATCTTTATACAAAGCTGCACAGATTGCATGGTAAAACATAAGAAAAATTGTGATGGGTCATATGATAAAAAGAATCCTGTCCCAGTAGAGATCAGGAAAGAAACCAATCACAAAATATGTGAAGAGTAGTAGTTACCTGGTCTACCTTCAAAATAATTTCCAGCATTCATCTGTTTAGAGACAAAGAATAGTGCTGCACAAAAATTTGCCCAATGCTAACAAAGTCTCAGCCTAGTCATCCCCAACACCACAGTCTGCCTTTCTTTTGCACACATATAACCACACACAGGATGTCCTGTACCCTGCACCACTGACGTAACTACAGTTAAAGTAATTCTCTAGGAAACCACTGCATTGGCAAGAGAATTCCAGGTCAAAACCAGGGAAGTCTAGAATGTTTATCTGGTCTGGCTGCAAAAGTCAATGCTAGAAATGAAGTTTGTGTGAATATGACAGGCTCTGAGCTGTGGCAATGCGGGAGCAATCACTTCTGCTGATGTTTTACACACTCGGTACCACTGTGGTAAGCTTGCCCAAAGCCCCCAGCACACTGAGCTTCACCGTTACCGTAACAAGTTCATAACTTCAGACAGCACCATAAGAAACATCTTTCATGTGAAGAACCAGAAAACCAGTGGCAACTTCTGCTCTTCTGCATGAGCCACCAAACTACCTTTCCTACCACATTAAGCAATTTTCTGAGACTCAGCTAAAAAATGATTTTATTATCTGTATGTTATATATAAAATTAATTTTATATAAGCAAACATTAAACCACCATAAAACAAAGTTTATAGAATTATCTTTCAAATAACTAAGTATACTAATACATTCACTTAGAGCAACTTTAGAAAAAAGCAAAAGCCTGATTCACTCTTGCACAAAAGGGCACATAATAGGAATTTAAATACAGCAAGGCAGCACGGCTGCCCGCACAGGCCAAAGCAAGTCTCCAAGCAGTCCTTTAGGATTGCGTGTGTTACACACGATACTCAAAATTCTTTTACCAATCAAATGTAGCACAGAACATACACTCTATAAATTCTGGCTTTATTTAAAATAAGAATTTAAGTACTGTTAGTAACGCACTATTTTAAGAAGATAATTTCAGTATGATCTCACTAATATTAGACACTGGCATATAGTGTGCCTACAAAGTCAGTAGCTGAATCCAGTTAAGACTGCATACATATGCTTCAAAAGAAATATGTCCTAGCAATGATGAATGGAACACATTAGGGTATGGATCTGTGCTCCCAAGACCCAACTCCACTACTGAAGTCAAACATTCCATTAAACATATGATTTCTCCTATTATACTGACCTCCCAAAGTCACACTCTAATAACAGAGATATACCTAAGAGTAGAAGCATGTCCAAAAAGTCTATTACTGCATGCCAGCATCCATGACTTCCTACCTTCTATGCAATGTTTGTTTCACTTTACAAACTTTTGTCATGAGTTCCTTCCACTTTTTCATTAGTATCTCTCTATTCCCAGTTCCTCCCAATCACCACCATTACTGCAGCAGCACAGAGACTTATAAGAGTTTTATAATGACAGAGGCATAATTGAGAAAGTTATTTGGACCAAAAAAAAAAGAAGGGACAGACAAAACACTCCTAACAGTTGAGGATACTGGAGAAGATAACAATTTTCATAGATACACAATAGTTTATAGTATTATTTTTAAAAATGCAAAACTGAAATTAAGACAAATTAGTCCTGTGTTTTTAATTTTGTGCTGTGTCTTCTGGTTATCTTGGTCAGGCAGACACTGTAGCTATTGCTTTAGTTATTCATCAGAAGGACTATCTTCTACTCCAGGCACACAGAAAAGTACAATATAAACTGGCAATTTACAGACAGGACTTTTAATACTTATCTATGTAGACTACACTTTAAGCAAAACACAATTAAAAGAAATATCAATAGATAAAGTGTTTATCTAGCCTCTCCAGGATGTAGTATAGCAAGCAGAGAGTGGATTGCATCAAAACCCATAGCGAATGGGATTGCTTTAAATGAGGTCCTTAGAACCAAAGTGTCTGTTGCCCTCCAAGTAGGTTTTACATTATTGCATGAGATAAGGTTAAAATTCCACAGTATTTTTTGGAGGGAGAAGGGGTGCCACTCATGAAGATGTCTGAAAGGGCAAACCATGGAGAAGAGCTACAGATTACGTCGTCTTCAATGCAATGGCATTTGAGATCATGAAAATTCATGTAGATACCAGAGACTACATTTCTCCCCTGGTGTTATTCTAGATATGCTCTGTTCTAATTCAGCCTCAACTGAGAGAATTTACACATATTCTGCATAGAAAAGGGCCTAAAAGAATTTATATAATCCCTAAAGTCATGACAAGCTGATGCAAACACTAGCAGATTTGAGGCAACTTTTGTCTTCTACCAATTAAATATAGGCTAAATGAAGGTTACCTTTTCTTCACTACTCTTTTTATTTCCATGCTTTCAAATTTCTATATGCCCTTGCTTTTAAAGCTCAAGACTTAGTTCCAGGTAAGTATGAAAGTGAATTTTAGACAAATATATCGTTTCAAACTGCCAACAGATTCTGAAAAACATATATCCTGTTCAAGTTCTGCTTCCTGTCTAGTGTGCTAGATTTGGTTTAGGTTTGGCTTTTCCAAGATGGAAACTGGGATCTTGGTGTACAATTTTGTTCCAGAGGTAGTATTTCATAGTCATAGAAAGCCCAGACCTGGCTACAAGATGGAACAAGATTGAGTGTATTTGGCAAATAAAACCAATAACTGTGATATTTGTTTAAAGTGCTTCAGAGAAGAGTAACTAAATTGACAGGATGAAACAAAGCAGATGTGAATGCCATTTAAACTATTCTTGAGTACATGTGAACTATAATCTAGTGTGGAGAGAAATACTGTTGCCCACTGATACACCCAGGTCATTTACCTACTTCACCAGGTATCAGATGACTGCAGCAATTAAGCTTCACATTATATCTTGGTCTGTTTCAACCAGGACTTGGGAATATATTCTTTTCTTCATCTATGGAAAAAGTTATTAGCTTGCCCAAGAGCCACAGAGACAGGGATAGATATACTGAGAAGGGAAGAGGATGCAGATTTTTTTTAATGTATCTGCCTTTGCAGAATGTCACAAAGACACATCAGTACTACATTCTAACAGTCTGCAAACTGCCAGCTTCTAGTTTAGCTGCTTTTCTAGATGCTGAAAGCCATTCTGCCTTTTTACTCAGCCAAGCTTTACAAGCTCCTGATCTGAGAAGCAGAAATATGGTCTTTGAACTGAAAACAGATTTGCAGCAGCACTGCACATACCTTCACACCTATTTCCTCACAGAATCACAACTTGACTGTCTGCCATTTCAATTGTTTCTAATGGTTTATTTTTCCAAATAGATGCTTCCCTTCCTACCTTTCCCAAGAAAACAGATGTTAATTCCCACTTCCTTTCCATCTTCTCCTGTTAATTCTGTTTTCTGTTTTCTCTACAGTTCAACCCACATACCCTTGGAATCTTGACTCATCTTGCCTTAATCTCTAGATGTGAGGAAGCTTTAATAAAGACATTTGCATTTCTTAAGACACTGTTCTTGTTCCTTCCCATCTAAACTAAGCTATCTAAATTAAACTCTGTCTCCTAGTTGACCAGCTGAGCAAGTCTTTCAGACAAGAAATGCAACAGAATTAATGATTTTTACTCTGATTTGCCCCCAAATCTTAAAGTGTGAGTTGAAACATTTTTATTACACAATAAATTACAAGGCAACACATGGTACACTGCAAAATGTCATCTTGAAATACTGGTGAACCTCAACTCTGAAGAAAGACTGTCATCTAGATTCAATAGCTCTAAATCAGATTTTAATTTTCTAAGGAAAAACAACTGTTGTATTAAAGTCTAAGAGCAGGACCTTCCAGTACTTAAGCCGTACCAGCAAAATGATTAGAAATACAGCAACGGATTTTTGTCTTGCAAGAAATGCCATATACTGTATCTCCAAGTGATCCTATACATTATTCTAAAGCAATTATCTAAGTATTTGAATCGTGAAAGTACTTTACTCAGTGCTACCACAAGGAACACAACATGCATCAAGGAACAGTTACTTGCCCTACAGTAACTGTACTCTCTTGAGATCTGCAGTCTACAGATTCAAGATTTTGGATTCTTATAGACAGCAATGCCTGCAGCAGTATGCACTTACTTTTTCTGTTCTTCTTGCAGCTGAAAATCTAAGAGTTAACTAAATAGGGGGAAGAAGAGTCAACATGCTTAACACTGAAGGAGCCAGAAATTTCAGAAATATGTAAGGAAAGCAAGAGGACACAGAGAATTCTCTGACGAGCAGGGCTAAATATTTCTACGTAGAAGAATATCAGAATGCTACTATGGTCAAACAACAGAATGTCAGCTGTAATTCAGGATGACAGATCTGTTCAATAAGTGTTTCTGTCCTGTATTTAGGTAAAAGCCAAACAGTCATCCTACTACTAGATGACAATGAAAAGCTTCCCACTGACAGTAAGTCAGGAAGATGTAAAAACAGCTACCGAAGTAAACACTTAATAAATCAACAGATTAGGATAATTTTCATTTGGCACTTTTTAAGAGAAGGCTGAAGAGCTCTCTGCAGTTTTAACGCTGCGAGCCTTTTGACCATGTGAATGCTCCAGTGGGTTAGAAAAAAGCTAGTACTGTGATAATACTGAAAAAGAGTAAACAAAGACTCAAAGAAGTAGGACCAGAATTAGTGCACTCAAAATGTGATTATGGGAACAATTAGATTAAAAGCTAATTTTTTTATTTAAATCAATGATGACACCGTTGTTGATATAATATACTTGAGAGTTCTGCACAGCAAGTGCCTTACTAGGATACAGGAAAACACTTTGATTAAATGAAGTACAAAACATACTTGGAATACATGAATTAGATACTGGCATTAATTTTAGATGCAGATTGAGAACTATCATTTCTGTATGAAATTATGACAACATCATTGACAATGTGTATTTTTATCTCCTTTTGCTCTTGAAAATCACTATCTTTAAAAAAAAAAAATGTCTTCTACAAGCAGTAAAAGACAACCCGCCTATAACCCAGCCTAATCTTCAGGAGGGCAATCACAACTAGGGTCCTGGTGAGTATTCCTGGCATTATAAAAAGACTGTCGTTGTTCTTGGTAGAAACTTCAGATACTTTCTATGAGCCAGATGCACTGACAAGTTTGGTTCTGATCTCAGAGATCAGAACTAAAGTGTGCGATCCTGCCAGGAGGTTCAAAAGGCAAGAAAACTGCACAGAACCTGAAACAATGGCCCTAAAGTGCTGAGACTGCAAAAAGACAGAAGACAAGTTTCCAGCCTTCTTTTTAAGTTGTAGCAGTACTGGAAATAAAATCCCTTCCCTGTTTCACTCCCTGGATACCTGCCATACATCCCCACAGGTGTATGAGAGTTTTCATTTTGTGTCAGGAGTATCTTGTAAAAAGAGCATTTGAAAAATGAAAAAGGAATGCGTACCTGAACCTGGGTAATACATTCTTTTGTGAACATCCTGAGGATATCTGAGACTAAGGCAACTCAGGCTAACCTCCTTAACTCTGAGAATCTAAGTTGCATCCCCAGACACTCAGCCTACAGACATATATTTACTTAGGAGTAACATCTATGCAACAAACTTTCACCTGACCACACCAGCTGTAAGAATATTCATTAATGAGCTGTTTTGGAAGAAAGAGCAGAAAAGCACACGAAATACTAACACAGAGGAAGGATGCAACAATTCAGTATTTTCAAGAATTTAAAGAAAAAATGTAATTCTATTCCACAACAATAGATATTGCACTAAAAAATTAACCAGACTAACTGAAGTTCTGCAAACTTGAAGTGAGATAATTTACTATGTGCTGTTACAAGCATGACTGTGAAACACATACAAGCCTGATCATCTAATTCTTCCACAATTTATTAATTTCCTTTGAAAATGATGCTAAAATAAGGAATGTAATTTAAGCATGCTGACAGCAAACTATTTACACAAAATTGGTACATAAATAGCTCTAATTCCTGCACTAACTTAAATTCATCAGTTTCCAATTTAATTTTCATATTAAAAAAACAGTGGGGAGAATTGTTTTTAACTGTTTTGATTTTATAACATGCAAACTAAATGCCTCAAACGAAAATTGGATAGCTGTAGACAGATGTTGTCAGATGAAAATATTTACTTAACATCATTGCTTCAGTTTACTTCAAGCATTTCATAAGACTTTTTTATTTCTTTAATCAGATTCTATTTCACAATGATACCATGGCCTTGTCTCAAAGTCTTGATATAAAGAATGACTTAGAAGGAAAAACTGCATAATTGAAATTAAAATTAATAAGGTTAAAAACTGAAACTTAAAAAGAAAGCGAAAAAACTAAGTTGTGCAACACTGAAAACCAGCCAACACTTTTAAAAAAGTTCTAGATGCCAGGAGAAAGCTATGCTTTAAGTAGCATTCTCCACTACTTCATCAGAAGCACTGAAACTTTGAAACAAACATCCCAGCAAGTAAAACTGTGAATACCTCATTTTTAATTTTGTTTGTTTCAGCATTTAGACTGTTTTAGGAAAGAGATATTAGACCAAAGTCTCAGAAGATACCAGCAGATGAAAGATAAATTGTCACTTGGGCAACTATTTACCTTGCAAATTGCGAGCCAATTTTTTGGCCAAATTTAGAGTAGCTAAATTACTCCAGCATGACAAAGACATCAGATTCCGGCAGGAATGGAAGGAAGTTGCCACCACAAACAGCCAACCACTCCCACTCACTACCAACTGGTGTAAGTTACCAACAGGCCTGACTCTAAGGGCAATGGCAGCAGGCAGATGAGTCCTTAGGTAGCTGTGTACACTCCTGCAGAAAGGAGCTGGGAAGAAAGATGTAGAAATGGAGACCTCGGTTTTGGAGTGACACTTCAGTCAACGCTTGGAAGGAATCCCTTTGACTTGATTCCAGCTGCAGACCAATCTGGAAAACTGTTTGTAGGGGTTTTTTTCTATTTAAACAAATGAATCTTCCAGCTGAGTGTGTCTGGGTTGATAAGCAGCAAAGTCCATTCTCAAGCCAATGCTACTTTCTTTCAGGTCATTTGCTAGTGTCTTCAGATGCTACTGCAATGGTCAAAAGAAGTATATATAAAAAAATTATCCAGCATCCTGTAACAAGTTATGCAACCTATATAAGACCTGGTAAAATTGCCATTTTTTTCCCAGGAAATAGCCAATCCCAAACTGATTCAGTACATTAATAAATTAGCTGAGACACAATTAGATTTTGATTAACAGCATTAAGTTTCCTTCAGCTGGACAATGACTTGGGGGCAAGGGGAAAATCCAGTACTTTAAAAATTCTTCCAAGCTGACAAAACTTACAGGATCAGAAACATGAAAGTCAAGTTGGTATATTTCAGTTCCTGATATTTTTCCAAAATAAACACTACTTTATATGAAATGTTTGAAGAAAAAATCTATATGAACATGCTAATAAAAAAATTCACCTTTCTTGACAAGGCAAGCCACCAAAGAGTAATGTGAACTGTGCATGTAATGGCTCTTTTTGTTACACACAATGCAGTATTTTATTACAAACTGCCAACAAAAGGAGAACACTACTAGAGAGCTTTCTCAGGTTTAATTTCCTCTCAAGACCAGAAGACTGAAGCCAAAACACAGGTGAGAAAGGCATCTCTCTGCCAGCGCTTAGTATAGATTATATATTATCCATACATACTTATCTATAGATATCTATATATACACACTTACTATATATTATATAGTATTAGTATAATATAGTATATTTGATACAACTTTTTGCTTGAAAAGCAATGTTGAAGTGTTTCAGCTGTGACTAACCAACAGCCTTCCCTTGGTCACCACAACACTAAGCACAATGAAGAATATGAGTTCTAATAATCATCCTAAGACAAAATAAGCTCGGCCAAGACTGTTCAGAACAAGCTCACTGCAATGTAGGTCTATGCATATGTATGCCTGGTGGAATGGACATTTTGGTAGAAGCATACTTACAGGACATCTTTCAAAGAAAACTGTACATTTACTGGACAAAGCTATTAGCTTTGCATTAGGGTTTCAATGGCTTTCCATTATGTAAACACAATGCAGGACCTAGATAAAGACATTTTTTCCCTCTCACACACTCACACGCACAGTGAAGATGTCCTCTGCTGCCTGCCTGGGGAGTGAGCCTTGGAAGAACACCTCTCACACAATGGGCTGTAACAACAAAAATATAAAACCTGTTTTCACTGCTACACTGCTAACAGAACAAAGTACATTATTTGGACTTCAGATAATTACCAGTCAGGTCTGACCGAAGACTAGGAATATGTTCTTTTTATTTTTGCCTCAGGTAGACAAATTTTCTTAAATGAAAACAGAAAATACAGCCTCACTCTGCTTGGTATGAAAGAAGTGCATTATCCATCTTGGGGGAGAAAAAAGAGGGAAACCCTTCTTATCTTTCTTCAAAGCTTGTTGGTAGTTGGCAAAAAAAAAAGGAATCAAATAGCTTCACACCCTTTAACTTCTCATTCTGCTGTCTCTTCCACTTACCCTCCTCTTTCAGTTTAAAATTAAACTGTTTCTCCTTCTTTGCAAAAGAACAATATACTTTCAACTGAAAAAAAAATTATGATTCCATAATCTGCTTCTAATTGCACATTTATTCTCCAACCTGAAGAAAGGGTGCCATACCATATTGTGAGGGTTTATAAATAAGAAGGGGAGGAACACCACTGAAAAAGATTCTCTCAGACAACTCTGATATAGACAAAATACCAGATGCATATGGAAAAGACAC
This sequence comes from Orthonyx spaldingii, assembly GCA_013397795.1. NCBI lineage: Eukaryota > Metazoa > Chordata > Aves > Passeriformes > Orthonychidae > Orthonyx > Orthonyx spaldingii. The sequence goes on from VZTJ01000889.1 coordinate 726,455, forward strand.
TGAAAGTCAATCAAGATAATTCAGTCTGATTCTGTTAGAAGCAGTGTCACACTGATCATTACAGTGGAAAAGTGAGTTTCTCCTAACATGAAGGAAGGACCAATTACATTCTCCCCAAATTTAGGGAATGGCAGTTTTATTACCTTCCAACCCATTTATTATTCCTAGACAAGTAGGAAAAATGTCACTATAAATCTCCATCTTATCTTTAATATAACCAGGTGTTTATAGCTATGCATTTCAGGCAATAGTTTCTGCTGTTCATCTAGTACTTCTGCCTATTTAATCACATTTCATATATCCCATTTAGTCTCTTGCCTTCCCATGTGAAATTCCTTATAGGATAATACAGTTAAGGAATGCTTGATGGAACCTCCTTGCATTTTATTATAAACCATTGAAACACACTCAAGAATCATCAATGGACAAAATGATACACAGCACACTTCAGACTCAACTTCTTTCTCATGTGCCTAGTTGGGTTTTTTTTCTTCCTTTCTCCTTTTCCTTTCTTTCTTCTCAAGTTTCTGCTACATTACTCCACAAGCAATAACATTAGCTACATGATCCTATACCAAATATAAATCCCAGAAATAATCCTCATTGTATTAGCCAAAGGGCCAGTAATAATTAGTAAAGGGCCCTTTTTCCAAGACTTAGATTCTGACATTGAGTTTAGCTGTATTAACATGAAGAATACATGCTTTTTGTTACTGATGTCTAGACCCTCACAGGTAACAATGTGCGATGGAGAGAAACCAAGACTTTCTGTGGTCACTGTAAACAGAGAATTCAAGAATCAAGATCAGCTAGCAGAGCAAATGCTGTGAGCAGTGCACATCTGTTCGATGCTGTTGCCTACAAGCCAATGAAGAGCAGGCTTATCTAGATCTGAATAACTTTACTTGATGGTAAGTTCATAATATAAAAGTCAATTCCAAACCAAAATGAACTAAAAAATATCCCAGCATATTATTTTCAATTCAAATTTTAGATTACAAATGGGAAGAATTTTAGATTTCCAATGGGAAAGCAAGCTTCTTGATGTAGAATACAACAGTATCAGTAACTATATAGGTATTATAATCAGTGGCCTTTTGAAACAAAACTCAGCAGGTCTTCTAGGCATGTTGCACTTCACTGCATTCTTCTCACAAGCTTAAACAGACATACAATACAAACCACGTATGTTTTACTTAAATATTTATGCTTCAGTATCTTGATGAACCAGAGGGCTGGATCACATGATTACAGTAAAACAGTGATTCCCAAGCTACTTTGTGCAACAATTCCCTCCCAAATTACCTCTGCTGCTCACTCTGCCCCTCATAACTAGCCTGGGCACAACCCAATAATGCATTTAAATGGCTTCTGGTATAGCAAAATCTCCCGAACCACAATCATCTCTTATTCTTTTTGTTTAGGTAGTTATGTTCTGAAATTTGGAACACACTGTACCAAATTTACCAAAACTAAACAGGCATGTTTATTTTTTTCTCACATTAAGAAACACCTATTTTAAGAAAATAGTATTTTTTCTCCGTCAAGATAAAATATTGATACTTATAATTAATGATTGTACTTTGAAACATAATACAAGTAAGCAGTACAGAAAATTCACACATATTCTTAAGTACAGCCTCCACTTCGACATTTACATGCTTGTTTCACTGCTGCTTACATGAGTTTCCTACAGCATAGTAACACTGATAGTAAATCAGTAGGAAATTAATTTAACAGAAGAGCAGATGAATAACAGCACCTCAGGGGGTATGGAAATTTTCAGGGGTAAAAGACTGCATAAACAGAAAAATTTGGATTTTCCATAGAAACCTCATCGATTCAGGGCGAGGTAGAATGGGTATGTTATTGATACTGATGCCTTAGAAGAGTGCCAGCTGATAGCCAGATTTCCCCCTTTTCAGTTTAGTACACAGATCTTCTCCATGGTAAGACCTTTAAGCACAAACACTGAAGTGCTGTTAACTAATATGACCACTTGGGAGTTTCATGAGCTTATACTAAAAGGAGTGAGGTAGGACTATGTTCTACCATTACAGTTTCTAATGGAACAGCAGTTTCAAATAAAATCTATCATCACCATGTTTAGCCCAATGTGTTTTGTAGGCTTCGATAGCAATACAATGATGTTCTCATTATCACCATTTAAACCAACAACATGCAGTAATAAAAAGCAATTTTTTGCAAAAGGAGTAAAATAAATACCTGCAGGACTGCCAGCATTTTCTCCTTGATGCAGCTGAATACCAGCAGAATCTATAGAGTTTACTGTAACTGTCTGTAGATTTGGCAATTGAGCAGTACTTAGACTAACTGGAGTTGATGTCAATGCACCACCTGCTGCAACTTGACCGAGAGTGAGAGTCTGCACAGGGGTCAGAGTTATTTGTTGACCAGGCGCATTCTGAATTTGCAAGTTCTGCAAGTTCTGAACTCCTTGCACTTGAAATGTCTGCCAGGTTATCTGCCCAGAAGGGGTCACTGTTTGTGCCTGAATTAAGAAAGTTCCAGGATTCAGCTGCAGTTGAAGATTTTGAAGAGCCTGTTGAGATATACTTTGACTTGCTTGAACACCATGGATTGTCTGTTGCGCAATACCTTGTACAATCTGGGCTTGACTGGTTGGCTGCTGCGACTCTTGTAGCTGTATGTGTTGTACAATTGGCTGTGCTGTGGAGACCTGAATATTCTGAGCCTGTGTGTCATCAGAGACTGATGTCTGGATGTAATTTCCCTGAAGATCAGAACCATGAACCTGACCACTAGTTGTGGTCAAGTCATTTGCATTTTGTTCCAATATACTTGAACTGTCTATGGTAACGGGCAATTGTGATGAAGATGACGTTGGCACAAATAAGTCATTATCAGTGGCAGTTTCTGTAATTTCAGGAGAAACTTGCTCACCAGTCCTTTCAGAAGTATCTGAACTATCCATGGCCTGTCCAGTATTTATCAAGTGCCCATCTGCATTAATGCCTGCTGTCATGGTTTGAGAACCACTGCCGAGTCCCAGAGAATCTAGGTCAACACTATTGATGGGTACAAAAGTAATATTTCCTGGCAGTCCAAGAGGGACGTTAGCAACTACTTGTGCTTGGCCAGGGTAAGATGAACCACCAATTGCAACTCCCTGAACCTGGACTTGACCAGACTGACCAGATAAGATATTCTGAATATTAGCTGAAGATGTTCCAGAGGCAATGATGGTTTGATTAGAGCCAGGAATGATCTGAATTTGACCAGTTTCTTGATTTATACTGCTATTATCAGAAGAGGCTGCAAAGCCAAGTTGAACCTGCTGACCATCCGCTGTCTGGATCTGGGGTATTACTTGGTATTGTACGTTAGACACTGTACCATTCGACGAATCTGATCCTGGTGCAACAGAAAAGATTTGTTGATTTTGCAAACTCTGAATAGGAAGGACATACTGCCCACTTGAAGTTACTGTGGCAGCACCTGGAATCTGTACTATATTACCAGCTTCATCCTTTAAAGTGGTAGGAGCTGCAGACAAGACCTCCCATCTGTTTGGAGCTCCGGCTAATTGCACAGAAGCCAAATCCCCTGTCTGAATAAAAAGAAAAAAGAAAACACAAAATTAAAACAAATGTCATACAGACTATGTGTTAGACCAGTCACGCAATTCAACACTAGATACTGATACACTACTGGAAAACATGCAGTACAGCTCATATGACCATCAGCAATTGGATCAAAACTATGAAATACAGATTTTATAAGCAATCTAACGCCTAAGTCAGGGTAGCCAGCCTGTGGGTCATGAGGGCACATTGCTCGCAAACATGTCAAATGCAGCTCCTATGTCATGGCTATGTCAGGTGACTAGCAGCAGGGTTATTCTGGTGGCAGGGCTGCTGGGTAATCCAAACCCCTGGCTGTGGGAAGGAGGGAGCTGGCAGGGGCTGCTGGAGCTCTCATCACCAATTTACCCTGGGACTCAGAAACACTCTTTACCCAGCCTGGCACCTATTGCACAGAAGTGAAGGAATCGTCGTGAAGCCAATGTTGCCTATATCTCCTGGAGCCCCACTGCCTTTCAACTCTGTTTTACATTTGATACAGCTGTGCATGTTGTGATTCTCAGCAGTACAGAGAATGTTAAGAGGTGAGGCAGTCACACAGTTGGAAAGACAGGACAGCCTCAGTTTGTTACACATAACACAAAGTTCTAGTATTTATAAGCTTGTAGGAGGTAGCGTTTCGCTAAGGAAGAAGACTTCTAGACTAAGAACTTTTACACTGAAATAATGTTTGTATTAGTCATAGGCATCAGTTAGGAGGGAAAAAAAAAACCTATCTTCATTAAGTTGGAACAATAGAAAAGGCCAATGTTTCAGAGCAGACCCCCATATGCTTAAAGCACCTATTATGCATTTGTTTGTTATTCAGTAAAGAAAAGGTAAACTGCACTTACCTTTCTTTACCAAAGCAAGCTTTTTCAGAATAGAGTATTAAGAATTAGATTTAACATCCTGCAATACTTAGGACAGATTTGCATAGTCAACCAACCTGGTACTGTAAATAACCATCAATCTAAAAAATATTAAGTTTCTCCTTATCTGTTTTACCATACTACAGCAAACCAATGAAATAATAATAGCAACAAGAAACTAATTTGGCTTACAACCAATTCAGTTCTGTTAAACAAATCTAGTCTCTCTCTGGCAGAGTTCAGAGGACATAGAAAGAAAAGCTCTGGTTTGTCCTTCTGCACTGATTCTGTGATCACTCCTAGTAGGGAAGTCACCAAAACATATTGCAACTTCGTTCTGATGCTGCATTCTGACTTCCTTTAAAACAAAACCAGGACATGCAAAATACAGCATACATCTAATTCTTTCCTAACACAGCATTGAGACCACCCAGTCTGAAAGAATCATGCAGTATGCACCCGAGTGAATTTAGCCCAGTGTTAGATAGGACTTTGCTAGTTTCACATTCTTGTCCTATTCCAGCCCATAACAATACAATGTTTACATGTATAAGAAAAACATTTAAAGTATGTCATTATAAAATGATGGTATAATATAATGTGCTGATAGTAACTGTTAGAACAAAAGAGAAAAGTAATATAAACCATTATAGGTCTGACATAATTTCTCACTGACTGAAAACTATGTACAAGAAAATGTTGAAAGCTTAGGCTAAAACTGGACTGATCTAATACGCAGTAACACATCTGTGTCTACTCATATATAATACACATGAATATCCCCCACAGAAATACTTCAAAGGGAACCTGTCTCCTTCGTGATATGGAAATGACCTACTTTACTCTTTTCCCAAAATATATGTTGATTTCCATACTGGAATTTTCATGTTAGGCACACATATCACATTTTCATGATCTAGTGAAATCTTCCCTGTAATCCTGCTCTGCAATGATTTTAGCACCATAGAGCCAGTCTTTCAGTAGATGCACTTGTCAGTTCATGGAGAAGTTCAGGGCAGCCATGCATGAGGATATGAAGCTATGCTACACACACAACATAAAATGCCTGTAATTCATATTGCTCTTACAGCAGGCTATATCAGACACCACCAGATGAATCATGTGGAGGGAGGGGCAAAAAGAGGGTGAGGCTTTCAAGAAGCTATCTGGCAGCTATCAAAATTACTAGCATTAAAGCATGAAAAAAACCCGTATGGTAGAGTATTTGAGAATGATCTCTAACCTCAAATGGTCATCAGCCTGTCATACCCAGATTGACTGCTATGCTCTTTCTCAAAGTCTGTTGAGACAAGACATTTCTTGGACTCCTTTTCCTACTAACTAAAGATTAATCACCCTTCTCTACATCCTCAGGCAATTAAGCACTTTTATAGTAACTCAGAAGTTCTGCCACTGATATACGAGCAGCAACATCTGCAGCCCACTCGCTTACTGAGCTTTACATTCAAAATACACCAGTTTGTTCGCTGTCTCAGCCATCCCTGAAAATTACTTAGAGGGTAGAGATAAAGCAACAGTTTCCTTATCAACTGATACTCAGGCAGCAGTTATTTGGAAGCTGTTCCTTTAAGAGAAGGCCGGACTGTTTCATTCCAAAGGCTCTGTTTCAAGAGGAAGGGACAAAGATCTGAGGAAAGTTCAGCACTACTCAGCCAAGGAGGAGAGAACAGGAAGCAACAGGGAATTCACTGGAAGCAGCATCAGGAAACAAGAAAAAGAGACGGGAACAGAGCAAAGAGAGTAGCTGACACAAGGCATAGGATGAATTAAAATCAAATGATATGTCCACCTGAAGAAAGGTCAAGTACCAACAAAGAGTGGAAGCAACAACCACTGTTCAAGCCTGTCTTTTGATTCTTTAACAGGCCTTGTATAATTTCCAGTGGGTAAAATAAAGAGATGTCTGTGACACAAAGGTCTCATCCCTGAAGAATCATGAGCCATGACAAATGAAAATCTAGTAATTGTCTCATTCAATATGTTTAGAGAAAATTAAAGCAACATTAAGTCAAATGTGGAAGGAGATAAGAAAAAGACAGAAGAAAAAACACCTTTCAGAAGTGATCTAAACCATACTGAATGACAGGACTTGTGTTATAAAAAATAAAATATGCTTCATCAAAGTAAAATAGGAAAGAGGAGAAACATCCCTGTAAGAACTGGTATCTGTTGTAGATACCTGCATCTCAACATGGCAAATGGACGCATGTCATTACCCATCAGTCTTTTATTACTAAAGTCTAGCAAACATTTATCTGTGCTGGTGGACTGCTTTTTACTGCACTTTTCAGAAAGCCACTTTTGCCCCATTTAGTCCTGGAGCATAAGCATCAGCAAAACAAGCGGAGGTGGGCAGATACTGAGTCACGAGCTCCTAAACATTTAAAAATCACACACCTAATGAAGAAGATTGGACACTGCCTCATCCAAATTGTTGTTTTATGAAAGAGTTAGGGTTCTAATGCATGGGTTTAATAATACCATGTGTTTACCAAGCTACAGTAAACTATCTGTGCATTCTTAGGTCATTACAAATACAAGATAAAATGCACTTGCTTCAACTCTTCCATTAAAGTATGAGCTAATACATTCTATCTTGTATTTGCCATAGGTTAAAAACATGTTCAACATCAGTCACTGTGGTTCAGCCAACACAAAGCTGTTTGTTAAGGCAAATTAATTCTGTTACACGTTTGAGCCCTCTGCCAATGAAGTCACTCAATTCAGAGAAATACTTTTGCCCAAATAAAATGTTTGGATAAACAAATAATGTTTCAGGGAAAAAAGTATTATCTGGGGCTACTTCAAATCTTATTTTAAAAGAAACTTCAATCTGGTGAACTATATCTAACTGTGTCTCAATTAAAGAATATCTACATCTTTTTGCTTGACATGGACAACTGGAGCCAAACTTTAACAGCTTGTTATCAATCAGCAGAAGTTCAGAACTTGTCCAAATTAAGAAAGTACAATATCCCTGACCTTAATAGAAACAAGGAAGCTGAAGTACTAAGGAATGATACATGGCAACAAGGAGACATTTTTAACTGGCTTCTAGGTAACTTCTTTTGTTTATTAATCATTAAATCTATATATGTATATAAATCTTGATATAACTACATGCCAAACTAGCATTATGTGAAATGGTTTGTCTTCCTTCTGCTTTCAGCTCAGGTGCTGAAGCGTCTACCAAATCATCAAGAGAACAAGAAAGAGGACCTGGCATCAGTCAGCCTCAACATGATCTTTGAGAAGGCAATGGAGCAAATAACCTTGAAAATAACCTTGAAAAATTAACCCTCAAATAACCTTGAGGGCAAAAAAAGGCAGTGTTCAGAAGCGGTCAGCCTAGACTTAGGAAAGGGAAATAATGCTGAAATAACTAACCTCACTAATAATGCTCTATGATGAGAAGACCAGCTTGGTAGATGGGGTTAGGCAAGGCATATTATTTATCACTACATTAGTCAGGCTTTTGACTCTGTCCCTCATAATGTTAGAAAAAGCCTTTTTTTTTTCCATACTGTATGGGTTATCAAACACTAGAACACACTGCCCAGAGAGACAGTGGAGTCTCTATTCTTGGAGGTACTCAAGCTCACTGGACACAGCCCTGAACAACTTGGTCTCACTGACTCTACTTTGAGCAAGGAGGGGTAAACCAGACATTCTCCAGACATCCTTACCAGCCTCAACTTCCCGTGAAATCTTAGACTTTTTACTAATGTTTAATATTAGAGAACATTTTTGTCTAAGCTGTTTTTAAATACGGAAATGTTTTAAACTGTACATTTTCTTACTTTCTCCAAAACTATAACGAGAAATAAAACAAATTTTTTTAAGAAAATCCCTAAACCTTCTTCTAAAAGAACTCCTACACTTGTTCTGATCCAGCACTAGAAAGACATAACTGGAATACAAAAACCAAAGAACATTTCAAAAGGCAGGCTTCTGGACAGCAGCAGGGCAAATATACTGTTTGCCATCGCATTCTACTGAAACTTCTCTGTTTTGCAAAAGTATAGAACAGAGAGAAGCAAGACAATTCCAGGCAGACTTTTCTATTGTGGTTGAACACATTCTAGTGCATCTGTTCACATGCAGAAACAGAGCATCAGGAAGCTATCTTATCACCTACAAAAGCAAAAATAGATGTCAGAATAATTTTTAACTTCCTCAAAATAACCATATAGGCCAGAAAACCAAGTAGGGTGGTTAACTCTTACACATGATTCATGCATATTTTTGCCTAATGGAAAACACAAAATTTAAAATGCCTTCCTCTTTCTGCATCCTGTCAGCGCCATTCCTATTTCCCCCTAAACTGAGTTTAAACTAGGTGCATCTCAGATGGTTAATCTCCTGAGCCATAAACCAACTAGAATTCCAAGGTTTCATTAAGTTCTGTGAAGCACTGATATTCAATTCTAAACCTCAAGATATGTCACAGCAGTCTTAAAACACTCCAGCCATTACTTGTAAAAGATACAAAGAAATGCTTTGCCTACAGCAGAGAAATGATACTCATCTTCCCCACATATGCTAATTATTAACCTGTCCAAATGTTTTCCACATCTTATTGGTAAGCAACAACACAGGTAAATCATATAAATCATTCCTCCCAGCTTTTTTCTCTTCTTTTTTTTTTTTTTAAGACTAGCGAATCAGTTCAGCCCACATCACACAAGATGCAACTACACACCTCAGCTGGGGCAGTCATCCTTGACAGCTCCCATTCTTTGGTGGCTGTCAGAGCCAACAGTTTTCTCAGCCAGCCTGCCACTCTTCCCAATTCACCCCCCTTCCAGATCTCCCACGCAACCTCCCGTCAGTCTTGCACTGTATCCTCACCTATCCAGTCCCACCCAGCACAACCCTAAGAATGGCCCTTGGGATCATGAGAGCTCCAAGACAGCCCTTAGCTTCGCATTACAATGAAGTAAGAGAACATAAACAACTGGTTATCATCTCAGCTTTGTATCTTCTTAAACAATCATCTGATCATGTTACAATCATACAGCTGACCATCAAGGCTCTGTTTGACCTAAATCCGTTTGCTCTTTTGTTTCCTCCCTGATGCACAGCTTTACCACCTTCTGCTTTGCTTCTCATTTTCACCTAATGCTAAAATCTTTGCAGATGTTTAAAGTGGAATGAAACTAGAGTATTTGTAACTAAATGAAAAAGAATTCTAAATATGAAAGTTTGAAGTAGAATTATTAGTCAAAGATCAATAATGAAAAAGCAAGACTCAAAAAAAAACTTCTCCAATTTTAAACTCCCAAGAGAGAGAATGACATCCTGAGAGGCCAAAACATAAGCTGTCATTCTCAGTCAGGCAGTAGCACATACCATCCCAGCAAGGCTCTCACGCAAAACCAGCAGGCAGCAATTTTCAAGGCAGAGTTCCCATGGCAAGTGTTCGAACCAACCACAGATGTAGCAGTATGGCAACCAAGGAAAAGATTCTTAGGTAAGCAAGCCACAAATTCAAGGCCATCTACATTAATACCAAACACCATCAGGCAGCATACAGGTGTTGGATGATCATTAGGCAGAGTAAATCACGGTGTCAAAGCTGAAAGACTGCAATCTTCACCCATGCACAAAGACAAGACCAGCAGTAATGCCTGCTAGTGCCTCTCATCCAAAAGTAAATACAGTTCTAACCAGAATCCTGGGCCAAGCTGAAAACCTTGTGGTCTAGAGACAGCCTGCCAGGTCACTGACAGGATGGAAAGCAGAAGAGGGTTTAGTTCTGTCAATTGTCTTCTTCGTTTGCTTTTTATTACAAGCAGCTGCCATTTTCATTGGTCTTTTTACTTCCTCACTAACCCTTTCAGTGGTGTAACAGCAATGTCTATTCAAACAGTAGGTCTGGACTCAGATACCAATACAGAATCATAGGATAATTTCAGCTGGAAAGGACCTCTGAAGGTCACCTGGTCCAAGCCCTGGGCTCAAAGCAGGGCCAACTAGATCATTACGAACACAATCACATTTGCTCCAGCTCTTCCCCAAACCCCAGACATGCAATATTCCCTGTGCTCCTATGGGAGTTTTGCTGTTGCTTTTAAATCATACTGCTGGTCTCTTGGGGAGCAGCTGCAGCATCCCATTTCAGCCAGAAAAGCAGTATGCTAGCCCAGCATGCTGGCTCCAGCCCTGCCAGTTTCTACCAAGCAAATATCAGTAAAACAGTAACAAAACAACCCCAAAACAACAGCATCACAATCCCTTTACATGCAGGCTCTTCAAGCACTTCTAAGAGGAAAGAAGCACATAGTTTGACTTCTACTATCCATTTGTATGGATTGAAAGTTCTAGCAGATGTTCAGCAGTCAGAACTACAGTCCAGGTATAGAATACAGCAGGAAAGAGCTGCCTTCCCATTGGTACATTAGGCACCATCACCTATGCACAGATATCAAACTGATTGATCTATACTCCTGGGAAAGGGATGAGCATCACAAACTGCAGGATGACAATTATGTCTGTGCATACAGACTACATTTTCCATATGACTTATGAGGTACCTACAATTTAAGCCTTTTTAGCTTCTTCCTCCTTCTTCCACCCTCCAATAACATAAACACGGGAGACCAGAAAAAAAAATCTTTATTGCACTAAATCTCTTCTGCTCTTCTGTTTTTCACAAGGAATGTATTTCAGGGCCTTCAGTCTCTGCCCTCTCTTTATTAAGGTCGTCTTAATTAACTCCAGTGTCTAGTTCAGCTACTGTTAGGTATCTCCTTCAATATATATTTAGTTTCCACCCAAAATATTCTGAATCATTCAAGAGTTATGTTGTAGGAGTGTAAAAATTACCAGAATGCTATAACCTAACTCACAGAAGATATGTAGGAAGGGCCTATCTGCATGTATGGAAAGCAGTGAGTGAGTTTATATTCATTTAGTTTTAACTAAGATTTTTGGTTCTCTTGAACTGCATTTGCTTTCCCCTGAAAAGCCTCTAAAACATAAAAACAGATTAATTTAACAGTAGTAAAGAAGTACCACATCAAAACTGCTTTGCCCCTTTGGAACCATTTGTCCTGTGCCAGCATTCTAGTATCCTTAGATGTAGCACTGCTCATCCAATCAATCAATCCACCCCCAAGATGCACAACTCCAGCTGTACAACGAGAACAACCTCAGAGGTGGATATAGGAAAGCAAGCAATCATTTAAACATCACTTACTTTTCAGTATGTTTATGCTTTTCAGCACTGTATGCATCCCATACTATGAAACAAATCTTAGAGGTATCAGGCACTTTACAACATCTAGGAAGATTTTTAAAAACATACTGCTTGAGCAAATAAATACGTTTGGCAGAAAGGATGCTTGAAAGGGGTTGGAATCTTAATATATTTTCAAAATCTGTCATTAGTCTACACGCTGTATGACCTCAGACAGCTATTTTGCTTCAGCTTCCCTTTATGTAAAGTAAGCTGTAATGTACAGATGAAAAGTATTTTAAAGTTTAGCAAGTATTTAGAAACTTCTATCACTAACACTTTGACACATGTTAAAAGCTTGCCAAAACCACTTCATCCACCAGTATAATGCTTTGCAGTTTTTCTTCCTATTCAGAGCATCCTAAAACCATACAAGGCTATTGTACAGCAAGTTTAAAACACAAGACTTTCTTTAAAAGAAGAAAAAGGCTTTTTTTTTTGTTTTGCTAATTTTAAAGATATTTTTGTTAAAAAAAAATTAGAGATAATATGTGTAATTTTCCAAGGGCTAAGGCCAAAAAATTACATCATGTCATTTTAGAAGATATTTTAGAACTCTCTTTTAATATACCAATATTTTTAGGTGTCAGTTATTTAGAAATGCATAATCTCTTTGAATTTTATGAGCATATGTCAACACGAGATTTAGCTAGACCAATTAAGGAACATGTGAGTTTTCATTAGGCTTTTGTTATGCGGATTGTTAAACTAGCTTCAGCAAGAATACGTTTCTAGTCTGCAAGATCCATCTCATCACACAAGGTCCCAAGGTCATCAAGGCTCCCTTCAGAGGCGACGGCGCACGAGAGATAAGGACAGAAAATGCTACGAGGAACCGCATGATAACTCTCCCTAGAAAAACAGCGTCGATACAGGAAGCAGCTTTCCACCACCGCGTTCGCTTCTAAACAGCCATTTTACTTCACTACATCCTTCCCTACAGCCAGCCTTCATTTTGTGTTGCCGCCTGGCTGCGCGGCTCCAGGCTGGCAGCCTGGCGCGGATACCGGGGGCGCGCTCAGGTGGAGGTGAGATGCCTCCCAGCCTCGCCGGGTGCCGAGCGAGCCGTTCCGGTGCCAGGGTCGGGGGAGGGAGACTTCCCGCCTCCCCCCGTTTTTGAAAGTAAATGAAGGCGCCGCTCCCAATGGCGGGGGAGGGGGGAGCTTGGCTCCCTCCTCCTCCCGGGAGCCCGGCTCCTCCTGGAGAGGCAGGGGAGCCCGGGGACCCCTCTCCTGGCAGGTCGGCCCTTCTATCGTCCCTCCCCCCGGGCGGGCAGTGCCGTGTGTCCCGTCCCTCCCCCCGGGCGGGCGGGCTGGCTGTGCTGTCTCTCCCCCCGGCAGGCCGTGCGAGAGCGGCGGGGCGGGCACTCACCGCTCCGGCAGAGTGAGAGGCAGCGGCGGCGGCGGCGGCCTCATCCTCCTCCGGCGACGGCGGGCCGATCTTGCTGCAGGTGGCCGCCAGCAGAGCGAGCGGTGACGGCTGCGCGTCCTACCCACAATGGGCGGGTTCAGGGAGAGAAGGGGGGAGGCGGTTAGTGCGGGACAGCGACCGGGCTCCTCGCAGACGCGCACACAGGAAGCGGCGGTGGCGGCACCGGCTCCGCACCCGCTCACAACGTGTCACCCGGGGGAGGGGGGGAAGGGGCCCGGCCGGGCCTGCGCTCACCTGGGGGGCGGCCGCCCCGGCGGAGGCCGAGGCGGCGCCGTTGCCGTGCTGGAGATATTCGCTGTGGCTGCTGCTGTCCACGTCTAAGGCAGCCATTTCCTCTTGTTTCACGGGCTTCTCGGGAGCTGCGGGCACAGCGGGGAGGGGGAGGGGAGAGTCACTGACGGGAGCGATCACCCCCCTCCCTCT
>VZTJ01000889.1:740916-802101 GCA_013397795.1 Orthonyx spaldingii
CAGGGCTGCGATCTTTCGAAGTGTCCCCGCCGGGGCTGTCACTCAGGGCTGGCGACAGCCGGGGCGACGGCCGAGCAGCGCCCGGCCGGCAGACAGCGCCGCCGCGCTTTGTCCCTCCGGCGCTAAGATGTCGGCGCGCCGGCCCCAGGGGAGCCGGCCCGCCCGGGCGAGCCCTGCCCGGAGGCTGCCGCGGGCCGCCCCCCTGCCGGACGGGGCGCCCGGGTCAGCGCCGGGAGCAGCGCCCGCCGCAGCGGGGCCACCCCGCCGTGCCGCCGTTGCATAAGCGCTGTGCCGGGCTCGCACCTGCCCGACCCGGGCGGGGGAACCTCAGACCTCCACGGTCTCTAATGCAGAATAAAGCCCGTCCAGGATAAGGCCGCGAGTTCGATGTTAGCGCGATATGTCGTCCCAGCGGGGGTACCTGCCCTGAGCTGGGCGGCCGAGCCTTGGCACGAAACGAGCGTTTGTGCCAGCAGGCTTTACTTTGATTATGCTAAGGAGAATTAATAAGATTCCCCTCAGCGCCAGTTTGCTGGTCTGTCTCTCATGTTACGCAACACAAAGGAAACTGGGAGCTCTCAGATTGTTAAACTAAGGCAGGAAATATGTTTAAAACGTTACATAAGTATATGATGATACAGGAATTATTATTAGTGGGGCCTGTTTTGCTGTTACACCATGTAGCTTGTGAAGGGTTCCTGTAAAGGGGAACAATTTGGGCTTGGCCTTACCTCACAACTGAGTGCATGTGCAGGGTTATAGGACAGTGCGTAGACTGAGGCACTAATTTTGACAGCTTCTCCTGAAGAATGAATCTTTCATGGTTGTCCTTAGTGTGGTGTTCCAAGGCGTCTGAATGAGGCCAAAAAACCTCAAACCTACTTTCCTGTTACAATCTTTAATGTAATTAGAACTGAGGATTAACTAGGAGATACAGTGAGCACAGTCTCAATATGTCTACAGTTCGGCTGAGTATGTGGAGTCCCAGGCACCTGAGATAAACTCATGGCAAAGTTAGTAACTAGGAGACCCAAAAGTCATGGCAAAGGTAGTAACTAGGAGACCTGGAAGTATGGTCAGGGTTTTCAACAGCCTGTCTGAGCAGAGAATAAACAGTGCTTTTTAATCAGTCCCAGCACTATGACATTGCAGTAACTGCCCAAGCTTAACTTAAAAACTATTACAGAACAGGAAAAAAACTCACTTGGAAAATGTGAATTTAATATCAGCAAGTTATGATGGAGGAAGATTGCAGTATTTCACTGTCAGTGGAAGATTGTTCTTATTGGGTGATGTTTAGTCTTATTTCTAACCAATTTACTTCTGCTGGTATGTTGAGAGTACCTTCATGTGACTTAATAGTAAGTTGTAAATTAGTCCCAAAACTTTTTGTCACAATTCATTTTTTTCCAAGGTAGTTAAAAAAAAATCCAGTCAAACACTTCTGTTTGTTAAATGTCGGTACTTGTTTACATAATCTCTTTTAATTCTACTTTACAATCAGTTGTTGGCAAGGTAGATAATACAGCCATAAAGAAGAAGGGTTTTTTGCAATTTGTATTTTTTATTTTAATAAGAAGCAAAAGTTGTAACTAGGAATGGAAGTCAAGGTTTTTTTAAACAGTGTCAGAAATAATTTTTAGCTGGTGAAACCCAATATACACAACATTTGAAAATGCATCAGTATACATACATAAGGACATTTCAGGAAAAAATGAAAATGCACAATTACCTATTACAGTATTTAAAAGAAAGACTTCTGCAGCTAGTATAGAACTTGCAGTTTGTTTGGCAATATCAGAAGTTGCTAGTGAAACATATGAGAGTCTGTCATCCTGGAACCAGAACTATTTCTGATTACTTCAGGGTTTCAATAACCAAGATGTTCATTTAAAGACTGATGTGTAAGAGAAATAATTCCTGTTCATGTGCTGTGAAGGGGAAAATAATATTAAAAAACTGGCCCTTGCTATTTAGCAGGGTATTGCCAAATACTGACAATGGCATTTTGCTTTAAGAAGATTGTGTTAGGACTTAATCTAAATATGAAAGTTGTTCTTTACAACTGGGTGCATATTGAGAGCTGTCTGACTTAAGTGGGATGTTCGCAGTAGAGCAGTTTAACTTACATGGATCTGATTGCAGGCTTGGGACATAAATGCAGTGCTTTAAGACAGAAAGATTTGAAATACCAATAATTGGATTGAGTTTACATATAAAAGAGTTTTTCAGTGCAATAAGACTCAGACGTAATTAGGCTTAACACTAGTGGAGAACACATCTTTTTCTAGCCAAGTATCTAAACTTAGGGGGGACATTTTATGGTATTATTAAATTCAGATAAAGAACTAAACCATAATATTAATAGATTCTCTTAAAAGTAGACAAAAAAAAAAATCAAGATAAATTACAAGAAAGTTGCAAAAAAAGATACGCTATTATGAAAAAAAGGTGTAAAGAGACTCAAAATTGTTAAATAGAAACTGGTTAGTAATAGAAATCACGTGTGTCTGTTTACCATTTCCCAGTAGAGATTAAGAACACATGAGAAGAAAAAAAAAAAAGAGAAAATGAGAAAGACATTATTTATAGGGTTTTTTTTGCTTATCAATATACTAGCATTAAAACACTCATTAGAAAAATCCTGGCTATATGAGGGAGATGCTGTATTGGAACTGAACACCTGAGTTGCTGTAGGTGCCGGTCTTCCTGCGGAGTTAGCACTGTGACAGCATCCCCAGAGACTGAGCTCCATGCCCAATTAGAGGAGCTGTTGTTTTCTCTTTCTTGAGATTGTCTGCCAGATGTACTGTGTCTGTATGTGATCTGAACAAATAACCATGACCAGTTTACTCTTAAAAAGCCCTTGCCTCCTGCTTCTGGGCTGTTCCTGGTTAAGTGCAGGTCCTGGGATGAATTCTCAATCAATTTGCTGAAAATGGTGTGTTGTAATTTGAGCTATGTAAATACAGAGAAGGTAATGCTGGTCTGTAAATAATAAGAATACCTCTACCAGATACCAAAATGTAGCAGTTTCAGAACTGAGATGCAGCCTTTGGGATAAGTAGCAGTATAATATGGGAGAGGAAACAATGTCTACCAGTTTCTGATTAAACTTGGGAGGTTTTGACAGAGGAACTAAGATGCAACTTGGAAAGAATGCTAAAACTTAATACCTACCCTGTATTTCAGTTGTAAGCTCAATGCTGTATTTGTCCACTGTAACTTATACCTCATTGTTTTAAGTCCTGGAGCTCAGTCTCTGTGTCAGTTCAGTAAAATCCAGAAGGAAGTGCACTGTCTAACACAACTTTCAGGACAGTGTCTGCTATACTTGGAAATAGCTTTTCTGTCTCTGTAGTCCTTTGAAACTTTGGAGTTATGACGTGTTACTTCTGTCTGTAGTGGTCCCTTCTATTGGTAGCCCTGCATTTCTTTGAAGAAATATATTATTGAAGGATTGTTGGTATGTGGTCCAGTTCAGTTTTCACAGCTGTGGTACACCATTCCTCTGTAGAGTGGTGGTTTTGCCATGCTGAAGCTTAGAATGCAACTGGACAAGACAGACAGGAATGCATTCTGCTGTGACAGGATGTAACACCAGGAAAACTCAAGCTCTGGTCACTTTAGTTTGAAAGGCTGGGTCTGAAATGCCATGAAAGAATCAGTAGGGATTCCATTCAATAATCTACCTTAAAACATGTCCTTTACTGGAGGGACAACAAGCAGGATTATCTGTAACTCATACTTCAGAAAATAACTAGAACACCAAAAAACCTAACCATTCAGGAGAGGAATCTTTTTGAATTTGAGGTATTTTAGTAATCTGTTTAAAATTTCAGTAGAATCTGGAAAGCTATGTTTCCTAAGTGTTAAACATGGTAGTACAAAACCCAAGATAATGACAAGGTTTTGAATCACAGCTCTTAAACTTCATAGAATTCAACTTCATTCTGAATTTCAGCCTTCCTTTGCAGTTTAAGTCTTAGTAGACAAGAACAAGAGTGTAGCTACCAGTCCTGGATACTGCACTCTTAATTTCTCCATCCCATATGGGTCCATTTGCTTAACAATATTGGGTCATCTTTACATAGGGCCACAGACAGGAGTGACAGGAAGTTGACCTGTGAGGTTTCGTGAGTCAGCACATAGTGGTTGAGGTAGTTGCATGACTTGAGTTCATCAAATAGAGAAATGAGCCCTTGCCTGGTATAAAATCAGTGGTGGTCAGAGAAAAGTGTTGGCTGGCATTGTCGTCATCCTCCAGGAAGCACCTCCCTGTTCTGACATGAGTGGCTACAAGAACACAAATTTTGCAGAGGGGAAGCAGGCTTTAGCAGTAGGTGTGGTCTACCCAGAAGGTGAGCAAGCCAACCTAATAGCTCATGGACATTGCCATAAAAAAATAAACCCTGCAAAAATAGTGCTTCCCATATTGGAAGCTAAATTGAGTCCATCTAGACACAGTGAGCAACAGAGCTCCATGGGTGGGAGTATGTGAGGAGAGGTAGGACTCCCTTCAGCAGCTGCAAGTAGATTAATTCAGGGTGTCAAGCTTGCTGGACAGCACAGGAACTTGCTTTTGGCTATGTTTTGTGTAAAGTGTCTTGTCAGTGGGCCAGGATTTCAAGCCTTTAGAGGAGCACAAATGGTACCTGAGAGCATGTGAAATATCAAGGCATTTTTGTAGTCTGCTGCCTAAGTGTGATGGTATCCAAGTGTAACCGTATGGAAGACAAACAATACTTAGTGAAATTGGATTTTAGGAGAGCATTTTTCCTCTCCTAAAAATGGGGAAGCAATTCCTAAAATACTGGTCTCTGCTTGAAACAACTCCATTAAAGAAAGGTGAAAGAGACATCTGTGGTACCTGGATCCAGCTGTTAGCAGGGGAGGCATTTGATTCCACTGTGCTGCTCGCATACAGTAGAAGGTGTTGATGGGATAAAGGCAGGCCTGGCAAACTCGTGGGCAGCACAGCAGCCACAGCAGGAACATGCCAGCTCCAGGCTCTTCGTGCACTTCACTGGAAGTCTGAAACATGCTGCCTGGGAAGAGGAAGAACCTGTGAGTAAGTAGCCTAACAACTCAATCTGTGCAAAAATCTAAAGGCTGTGACTCTTCAGCAACACAGATGACTGATCTTCAAGGAATGGGGCCAACAGAAAGTCTGTCCATATGTACGAGTATGTGAGGACAGACCTCTGGAACATTGTTTCCAACCTAGTCATTGTATTTATGAATTTTTTTGAGCAATTTAGATAAAATAAGTCATGTTCCTTTTTAGTCAGAAATTCTTCCTTGTTTGTTACAGCTGTAACTCTCCCCAGGTGATATATTTCTGTATATTTTGCAAATTTTCAAATTCTCTGGAGACATCTAGTATTTGGTAAACAAGTTCTGTTCTTAATAATGTTAGAAAAAACTCTTTCTGCTGTTTTTTCTTTCTTGTGTTAAACTATGTCACTACAATAGGGAACAAGGTTCAGTGTAATTGCACAAAGGGTTTTTTCCCATTAATTTCAGTAGCTTGGTTTTAGTTGTGTAAAGAAATAAAGAGTGTATTTGTTAAATCTTCCTTGTAAAATATGTGTGGTTTTTATTCAACTGGCAGCGAAGTCCATCTAAGTAAGAATTTTTTTCATTAACAATATTTCTTTCTTATGAAAATGAAACAAAGTCATCTAATCTCCCTCCCATTTGGGAAGAGGCAGCAGGAAAAAGCGATCAGTACATAGCTGAAAACTTGCCATTTAGCAGGTTAATCATTGTAGACACTCGTTTCACCTCTCTTAAATGAGAAGTACATGTCTTTTTTTTCAAGCTTCCTAAAAGTGACTGCCTTTGGGCCCTATCATTATCCTGTTTGTTTATGCTTAATTCCTGGCCTTCAAGGTCATCACAACAGATAAAATCTAATTTTAGAAATAATTGGGGGAAAAAATTGTAGATCCTTTAGGTAAGTTTAGAAAAATTGTTCAGAGGAAGAGGCCACATAACTATGACTTGCAGAAGCTGTAATACAGCATCTAAGGATCTTCCTCCATAACTCATCACAAAATTGGAATGGAAGTAAATAAATAGATACATCGGTAAAGTATAAAGTAATGTGAATGGAAAAAAATGTCTGGTGTATTTCTTGTCTAGTGTAATTCTTTCTCACAATTTGGCATTTTATTTTTAATAATACTGAGAGAAAAGTGGGCCAGTGAAATGAAAGAGACTAGCAAATTGTCTACATGCACATATGTTTGCTGAAAAATTGAAAACGTAATAGCAGGAGTTACAAGTCCTGAAAGGAAATACTTCTGGAGGGATGGAGTGACTTACTTGTATCAATCTCAGTCTGAATTCCCATTCCTGAAACAAAAGCAAGCAGGACTCCGTGGCTCCCTCTAGGAGAAGGAAGTCTGGGGCAACAGTCCAAACCACATCCCGTGCTTTCTCTGGCAAGTCTCAGTTCCAGCAGCAATAAGGCCACAGTGTGGTCTGAACAGTGAGAGATCAAATGAATGTCTGTTTAAGGTCATTTGGGAACCTGTATGACAGTTCTGAATTCTTACATATCTTCAGGTGAGGAAGGTTTTTTTGTTTCTTAGGGAAAATAAAAAATCCCTGACAGGATCTTTGAAAAAGGAGTTGTGGATAGCAGCCCATGGAAGAGGGCTGGACAGGAGGTGGAATGACATGAGAACCTTCCTTGAGAGCTGTCTGAGGCAAAGAACAGCCTGACCTTGTAGAGGTTCTCAGCATTTTGTTTTAATTGGTACTAGGGGATTACACATAGCCTGTGTCATCTCGACTGGCAGGCTTAAATGCCCCCAAGGTTCCTGGTCCACTCTTCCTGTGAGGAACTCCAGTTTTTTAAGAGGGTTCTGGCACGTTCCCAGTGGCATGTAAAACTTCTGTGGTCTTTACTAGCAGTATCATTTTATTGAAGTAGACAAAAGCATTAAGGAGCACAGAACAAATTAGGTTTGTGCCTTTCTACTCACTGACTCTGAAAGAGGAGGTGGAAAGTTCCAGCGTTTATTTCACCTTTTTCTGTGTCTACATTTCTGCGAAATCAAAATTTAAGACTTGGACAGATGCATTCCACTTACCTCTTACCTTCCTGCATTACCACAGGGAATACCCAAACTGCATCACAAATACCAAGGAAGAGAAAGCCAAGTGAGATACGAAATTCCAGTTCTGGTTGTAGAAGAAAACTGTTTGGAGGGAGGGGGGATAGTTGCTAATTAAAATTTATCTAAGAAGTGCCTCAGTAAAAGAACTGTCAATCTGTTTTAGCTTAAGTCTGAAAGAGGCACATTTGAGGCTGAAAATGATAATACACTCATGGTGCTGACATAAAACACCAGTGGATGATTTTAAACTGCTAATTAACCTGTGGCTTCTATAAACATCCTTTAAAAAATCATCTTCACCACCTTTATTGCAGCTCACTAGCAATCACATACTTCACTTCTCAAACAGTGCTGCAAATCATTCCTGGTCCTTTTGACCCGTTTCAATTTCCAAATTACTGCACAACCTTCCCAGTCTAAAGACACTTGCAAACATCTGCACGTGCTGCAGGTGTCCTTCCTATTCCTAAAAATTAATTAACGGAAGTTAATTATTTTTTAATGTATTGTTTCTCTCTCTTGTGTCAATTAATATCTGAGTTATTGAAGTGGATCATTGCTATTAGTTTGTTTTCACAAAGTTGGAAAATTCAAACTCCACTATCATCTTAATTACTTACAAATGAAGGATAAAATTCCTTCTTTTCTGTGGCAGAGCTCCAAAAGACATAATGAAGACGGGATGTCATGGCAAGCCTCCATTCCCTATGCATTCCTCCAGTCTCAGCAGGACCACTCTGGCTCTGGAGGCAAAGCGTGCATGCCATGCACAAACACGTCTGTGCAGTTCCAGGACACAGAGCCCACTATATCTATTACTTTTTAATAACAGAGCCAGATTTTCAGCAACACGTGGTATGTTTAAGCAAAGTGGTAATTGAATATTCTGTCTGCTGCATTAAAAAAAAAAAAAGTTCATTTTCCTTTTCCTCTCCCAAAGAAGTGGCATTGCAATACTTTTTTTTCCTAGCCTGGATTCCTATAGAAATTAAAAGGGGGTTGAGATCATTATCTCTTCATATGTATAATAAATCTCTGTGTGTGTGCGCACATACGTGCATGTACATACTTGCATGTTGCGCAAGAGAGAAGGAACAAGAACAAACAGTAGCCAATTTTAACCACATCTGACAGCAATAAAAGGCTGAAAACACTACATTCCTATACATTTCATAAGAACAAGCTGCTAAGTAAAAGGAGACCCACTGAAGTTTGAGTTAAATCCTTATTAAACACCAAGAAAGCTGCGAAGATGAAAGATGTTATGAATACCCACCCACAGGAAAAGCTGCAGTCAGAGCTTCCAGCTATATAGACCTAGGAGAATCCAAACAAGATTAGCCCAAGGAAAACCAAGCCCCATCAGATCTGCAGCACACAGGACTACTGGTCTGTGCTGGATTTCTAATCCAGCTTTGATGGTCATATACTCCATTTTTTGCCCTTTGACTTTGGGGGGGGGAGAAGGATTTTTTTTTTCATGCAGATTTCTCAAATCTGATGAGCTGAAACCCAACATGAAAGGAAGGACCAGATTTTGTTCTTAAAGACCCCATAGAATACCCTCACAAGAATCTACATGTGCAGCACACTAGACAAAGAGAAAACAGCACCTTCTGGTTCACAGCAGACTAGAGATAAACTTCATGCCCTGGCAGCCTGGAGTTTGATCTTAACATAGCAGGAACCAGTGCTGTTAAAAAGCCTCTCAGCCCACTTTCTGATCTGTCACATCACTGGTGTCCACGGGTCTCACCATTCTTAGACATTTGGTGAGGGGCACACATCTTGGGCCTCTAAATGTTCCCGTTTTTTCTGGAATACAGGAGTGGTATCCATGCAGAAGACACAGCTGAAGGAAGTTAAGTCAGGGTACTACTTGGTACTACTACTACAGAGTACTTGCTTGGTACTGCTCACCCTTGTCAGTGCAATGCAGGGCCCCCAGCTCTGCTGCCCTGCCAGAGACACTGTTGCCAGTGTCACACCTCTCTGGCACCTCACTGGATGCTAAAGGGAAACTGAAAACGAGAGAGGTCCAAGCCCAGTTCTGCACCACGTATCAATGGACACACAATCTTCCAGAATCCACTTATCTGCTATGGTGCTTGTCTCAGTCACATTTCTCCCTCTTCATAGCTTGGGAGTGTTTGACAAGGTTTGTTTACTTCACCCCAGGGTTGTGTGTTCATCACCTGTCAGTAACACATCCAGGGACAAACTGGCATTCCAGCATTCACAATCCCCTCTGGATGACTGCCTGACTTTTTATGTTCTAGTCACAGTAACTCGGCTTTCATGTGTCGCTCTCTTCTGCACTGTATACCTCAGCCCTCCTTTGCTAAGCACACTTACATCTTTAAAAATACAATCCAGAAACTTGTTATTCTTCCTATTGTTTAACAAGGAAACTTGTCTCTCAAGTTCAGCAATCTTGCTTGTAGGTGCTGAAGCAGTGAATGCACTTAGGCTGCCTTGGATGCCTGTGGCCATATCTAGCAGTGCTCTGATTCCCTGTCCTTCATACCCCACACGAAGGAAAGATAATGAAGGGATTCAGCAGCCAAATCCTGCTATTCCCCCTCTTCTTCCCAAAAAGATTAACTCCGGAAAAACAGAGGTGCCCATTCTTGTCACAGGGTGACAAAGGGATGCGTGTAGCATTGTTAATCTTGCTGCTTCATGTTTGTGATCTTATCCTGAGATTGTTTTAATTTACTTTTTTTTCCAATCTTTTGTTGCTAAGAGAATAATAATGACCTAGCAAGGCAATAAGAATCTCCAAGGCTTGGAGCAGTAAAGTCTTCTAAACTCTTAACTATAAACTCCTACAGTTGTCTAAACTAGCTACATTTTGCAATTTTATGGGCATATAAATGCCCATTCTATTCAGTACATTATACCTGCCAGTCTGTGTTTTTTCTAATCTAAAATAAACTAGGTGAATAGCCTTCGTTTTGTGCTTTGTCATTCATTACTTAAGGGTATAGGGAGGAAGTTAAAACAGCATGTTTGTTAAATAAGTAAATATTTAACAAGTTGACTCTGATTTGAACAGTCTAAGGGAACAGTATTTAAAACCTTAGAAAGTTGGCAGTACTCATTGGTCTTCTTATGTGACACTCAAGTTAGTCATTGGAGCCATTTAATTTCCTGGATGAATTATACAATTTCTATAGTAGAACAACATAAACATCTATAAAAAACCAAGTCAATTAAATCTGCAAGTTATTTCTAGTTCAGAGGGAGAGAGCTGTCTTTTTTCTTACTGGTTCCTAAACAGTCAAGGCCCCAGAGCTGTAGGACTTTGCAGAAACTCAAAGCTAATCACACACTTGATTTCTGAGATTCTGGGACTCAGACCCTCACAATTCTGTTGTAATTCACATTTGGAAGTCAGCAAACATTTCCTTATTCCCATGATTTTCAGGCAGTGGAGGAGGCAGGCTGGGAAGCAGGTTTCTAAAGGCCACAGGAAAAAAACAGGAACAAAACAGAACCAAAAACCCATAACAGTTTTAGGGGTTTACAAATTATCTGTGAAACTGTAATCTGCTCCCAGGCTTTCCACAGGGAGAAGAAACTTACTAGTCAAAGTCAGAATAAAGGATTCCAAATTTTGCCTTCTGCAAACTGTGAGTTAGATACCAATTTTGTCAAGTAGAAATCAATACGAATTAAAGTACATTAAGCGTTTCCCATGGGGGCAGAGGGGCAGCCACTCTCATAAAAAATGAGTGGCAAGCAGTGAGCTGATGTTCCTTTCTCCCATTTCCTCATCGGTTTGTCCACATTTGCTATGTGGTCATCAGCATGAGGGTTATAAGCAGACATTTCACAGAGAACAGAACTGGCTGTAGCCTATGTGAAAAACCTCACCCTGCCCAGTATCTTGTGTTTAATTCAACTCCCCATTCCAGCCTGTACCAGACCATTTAGGATGTATTAACCAAGTCTGAGGACTCCCAACTAGTGACTATGCAAAGTATTTTCATTGCTGTAGCTAATCTACAAAGACAAATATTTTTGTGTTTATACTGTGAGAAACAAAATATCCTTATCTCTCAATAAAAAACATTTGCTCTTTGTTGGATACCAACACTCTTCAACTCCAAGACTCTTTGAAATCCTGGCTTGTTTCTTATCTAACTCAGCAGTGCCCGTAATAGAAGGAAATCAGAGAACTCCCCTGATGCTGCTCTACCTCCCTGCTGGAAGATTCAAACCATTGAGGATATTCTCCTCATAAAATCTGTTTTGATCATGGAAGAGATTATCCCCCTTTCACAGACATGAGTGAGATGTGCAAGAGCATCAAGAGCCTTGCCAGAGGTTACAGGTGAAGTCTCATGGCAGAACCAAGAAATAAAGTCCTTTTTTTTTTAAATCCCAGTCCATCCTCCATTTCACCACCTTTCTATCTCAAAGAAGAAGAATCAATCAACATTCTTCCTTGTCCTCTCTTCTGACTAAGAATCCAATTTGACTAGTGCTCCATTCTCTTCTTTGGAAAACATTTTTTCTTCCTCTTGTAGATTTTCCACATACCTTCACAGTTTGCAAAGTGCTGCCACACAG
Source organism: Orthonyx spaldingii (assembly GCA_013397795.1). Lineage (NCBI taxonomy): Eukaryota > Metazoa > Chordata > Aves > Passeriformes > Orthonychidae > Orthonyx > Orthonyx spaldingii. The sequence continues at coordinate 752,625 of VZTJ01000889.1, forward strand.
CATCGGTTGGCATTCCTGGAAGCAGCAGACCAGCTGCAGACACAGCTCCCAAGCACAACCAGCCCAGGTTCTGCCTGTACCATGCACCTGTAGTTGTGCAGGAGGAGCACAACTTGAGGCATTAATGGTGAGAGAGGCTCTGAATTCAGCAGCATCTCAGTGTCCTCTTGGGTGCCTCAAAGCCTGAGCCTGAAATCCTGCAAAGCCCCCACAGATCCTGCTGCTGCCTGGCCCACGCTCTCTGCTTTGGACCATTTTGCACGTGCTTGTGTGTAAGAAGTGTCTCTTTACAACCCCATGGTGTTAGAGCCAACTTGAAATTTTCAGCATGTTAATAGAAGCCATTCCCAACATTTTGTCACTTAGTTCTACTGCCAAGATACTGGCTGAAGCCAAATTTGGTTTTCCACCTTTTTATTTAAGGTTGTGCTGTACTCAATAAAATCCCAAAACTAATTTTTCCAAGCCCACCACCTGTGCAATATTAGTAGCTGTTTCCTTGTGGGACAATGCTCCTCTCTCAATCATCTCTGTATGGTTTTCAAGCCTTGCCACCCACCCATCTAAGTTGTTAATTCTCTCTGACATGTCCCTGTATTCTTCTTTCAGAGTAGAAAGAGACCATTGAAGAATACCATGCAGTGTCTCAAGCAGTTCCTGAATTGGTTCCTCAAGGCTCAGGCTGGTGAGAAGGCAGCACGATTCAGAGGCAGAGCCCAGCAGAATTTGTGGAAGAACCTTTGAGCCAGCAGCATGCTGCTTGAAAAGCCTTTCTCCTTCAGACACATTCATGCCTCGAATCACTCACTACCAAATATAGAATGTATTCTTTAAAAAGATACTACTTTCCCCACATGAGGTATCTAAAATGGTTGGAAAAAGTAAAGCTGAAAAATACAATGATACCCCTGGCCATATATGAGACAAATTAAATGAAAATGCCCCCACAGGCTGACCTGGTGGCCATACAGACCTTCCCTTCCCTTGTCCTGGCTGGCATATGAGGTACACCCAGGCTCCCAGGGGTGCCCAGCATTCCCACTCTGCCGTGAGTGTGAGGGATCACGCAGGCACACCTCGCTCCAGCAGCCTGCCTGCATCTAGGAAGGGGCATTCAGCAGCATCCTTGTTAATAATAGGAAGATATTAAAAGTAACCAAAACAAAGATACAACGTTCTCTTGTCCAGAGGCACTGGCTGTTTCCCAGTTGCTGTTGCTGCTGCTGCCATCTTATCAGGCCATTACAAACATGGTCTGTCTCAACATTAGGTCTCTGTCACCTAGAAAATTGCCAGCTCCTCTCCCACCAGGGCTCCAGCCCCGGGCACCCAGCACTCCCTTGGCCCCTGGCTGTTCTGCTCTGTTGCTCTCTGGCTGCTCCTGCAATGCCAGCCCTGCAGAGCCATGGGTAAGGCAGCAGCACATGCCTTAGGCACACACACTCACTCACGGAGAAGCCCAGAAAGAGCCCAGTGCAACACATGCTTTTACATTTGAAGTGTAATCATGATATTAAAAAAAAAAAACAACCCAGCTTGCATGGTTTACATAACATATCCTTTAATCAGGAAATGTAGTTCTAGGAAAAGGTAAAGGATGAGTAGGAGAAGGATAAAGTCCCTCCTGCTGCTTTTTAACCCCTTTCTTGCTGAATATACTTCCTTTTTCTATCCCAGGAAGCAGACTTGCATTTCAGTTCTTGCTGTAAAAAACATTATAGATTCCTTCACACAAAGAAGAAGAAAATGTTTCTGATTCAGTGCTTACACTGGGTAGTTGTTTTAGTCTCAAAAACTGTGCCCAGCAGGACCAGGGTAGTGATCACCCCCCTGTACTTGGCACTGGTGAGGCCACATCTCAAAACCTCTGTTCAGTCTTGGACCCCTCACTATAAGAAAGACATTGAGGTGCTGGAGCATGTCCAGAAAAAGGCAATGAAGATGCTGAAAGGTCTAGAGAATAAGTCCTATGAGGAGCATCTGAGGGAGCTGGGGGTGTTCAGCCTGTAAGAAAATGAGTCTCAAGGGGGACCTCATGACTCTGCACTACCAGAAAGGAGAGTGTAGCCAGGCGGGCCTCAGCCTCCTCTCTCACGTAACAAGGAATAGAACAAGAGGAAACAGCCTCAAGTTGCGCCAGAGAAAGTTTGGATCGGATATTAGGAAAAATCTCTTCACTGAAAGAGTTATCAAGCATTGAATTAGGATGCCCAGAGAAGTGGTGGAGGCACCATGTCTGGACGGATTTAAAAGCCATATAGATGTGATGCTTAGGGACATGGTTTAGTGGTGTACTTGGCAGTGCTGGGTCAATGGCTGGACCTGATGATCTTAAAGAACTTTTTCAACCTAAATAACTCTATGATTCTAAAAAAAAGAAGGAATAACTCTCCCTGCTTTTATTTCTTTTTCACTTTTACCCAACCTCTGGTCTACTTCCCCTGTGGCTGATCTCATCTCTATGTTTTTCTCACATATCTTGTGAGATTACTCACTCCATCCATCACCTGTGCAGTTGACACACATTTGCTTCCATGCTGAGGTCCCAAGTGAGCTCTGTTATGTAGCACAAACCAACCCAAAGCTGCAGTCACTTACTTTATGTGCCAGCACTGCTTAGACTTCTGTCTCTTCAGGTGTGTTCTTGATGGGGGTTTTGGGCTGATCCAGGCCTTGCTATGGGGACCCAAACCCCTCAAAGCTGATGGTCCAAACTGAGCTCATTTGCTCCTTCCTGACGGTGCTGTCCTGAACCCCTTTAAGGCACAGCATCCACCTGGAAAAAATGGCCTTGAGCAAATTCCCAGCAGCTTTTAGGCTTTCAGTCAACATTTGCCTTGGTGTTTCTTTACCTTGTGAATAAAAACTACCCCTATATAAGACAGTATTTAGGCTAAAGCTGAAGGCTGCACAAGCAAATGCACCTTTCCTTTGTTGTGTAGTGTTTAACCATGGTATGAATTGAGCCATAAGAAAATGACAGCCATTTACTAGAATTAGCACATTTAGAAATAGATTACAATAGTCATAATAAGAAGATGCAAATGATACTAGAAAAGCCCATGCTTTGGGCTGTGTGCATCTGATGCAAAAACGCACTGAAACGCTGCAGCACTGGGTGGTCAGGGTGCTTGGCTGAATGGAGGGAAGAACATCGAGGGGAGGAGGGGAAGCAAACTCTTCCCACTCCTCAGGTCAGAGCAGAGAAAATCTGCCCACTCTGCTGCTCCACCTGAGCACCTGAACATGATCACACTTGAACTTGTAGGACATGACTGCAAATACATCCCTTAGATGCTGGCCAGCTGATTGTTTCTCTTGCGATATTTTGCACATTAATTTTGGTATCCTTTTATTATAAGCCTGATAAAAACAGTCCAAACATTGAGGAAACCAGAAGACTCAGCGTTCTTCCACACTGACTTTGCATTCCTAGAAGGTAAATCTAGTTAAGGCAAGTCTTACCGCCCTGCAGGAACTGAAAAAAACCCCCACATACTCCTAGTTTATATCTTTGATCCATAACTTTTACACATGAAGCACAGCATGTCTCCCACAGAATTTTGCTGAGGGATATTTTCCCCTCCTGCTGCCAGTGAGACCTTGGGAGGTACAGTCTGCATCTGTTCCAGCTGCAGGACAACAGCTGGGAGTCAAGAAAATCAGAGGCAGAAGGGGCATCAAAACTATTTTCTGACTCATCACAAATGAGCAATAGAGGAAAAAATCCTTAAAATCCTCTCAAGATGTTTTAATATTAAACATTAAAATTTATACAGATGTGATACAAGTTGCTCTTAAATAAACAGGAACTTTACAAGCAGCTATTAGAATACGACACAATTTGTAGTAACACCATTAAAACCCCAAAAATATTTATGGTCTTCCCTTCTAACCCAGGGTTATGCCAAAAGGCAAAAAAACCTTTGGTAACAAGAAGACATACAGACAAAATGGTCTTGCAACATTTCCCATGCTGTGAATAGCAGAAATGTGTTGGAATCCTGCTTGTTCACAGACATCATTTGAGCAGCAAACATAAGGTTTAAATATCAGATCTCATCATAGGAGAGACACTCTACAGCTCTTGTTGGCCATATGGCAGTGGGCATCTCCCACCTTGGTCTCAAAGAACTTAAAAGAAGTGAAGGAAACAACATACCACACTTCATTAATGAACTGTTTCTAGCAGCTCTGAGGAGGAAGTTTCTGAGCACAAACCAATAGTAATCTTCCCATTACAGTGGTGAAAAGAAAAGTAACTGCTCCTAGCTGGACAGGATTTAATGCTGAACACAGTGCTGACAGGTGGGCAGAAGGTATAATCAATCTATTTCATTGTTACAATTGGACCAAGTGTGGGATTCTGGGAGTAGCCTATGCAGGTCTTTCCTTTGCAATGCAAGGCAAGGATCCAATTATCTCCTAAGTGAACTGACACTTTGGTGCTGGTTTCTTAGCTGCTATACTGGGTTAACCACTAGGGACTGAAAAAGAAATTGTCCCATTCTGCTGGAGTCTAGTCAAGCAGCCAGGGCAGGACTACCAGAGTCACATCCAAGCAGCATGGCAGAGACAGACATCTCAACAGGGCTGTGCCATGGCCAGTGTCTCAGTGACCAACGGTGATCATCCTGTCATGTCTTGTGTTTTCTTATATCCCACCCATAAGTTCTAGCTTCACTCTCCTGACCTGATATCTTCTTCGTGTTCCCTTCATCCCCAGATATTCTTGGTATTTACAGAAGTTTTAATTATCTTGCTTCAGCTTTGTTTATTTTGTTTTCTTATTTTTTTTCCACCCAAAGTTACATGCTTTCTCCTGTCCTTTCAACTTGCACTCTTGGAACTAACAGGCATTCTGTGAACTCTGTATTTATCCCTGCAGAGCCAAGAAGGAGAGAGGCATCAAGTAGAAATGAGAAACAGGGAATGAGGCTGACTTCATTGCAGCTGCTGTGCTGCCTCTGAGCAGGGCTAGTCCTCCCACGTGAGCCTAGAGCCACCTACCTGCTTCATACCAACAGCAGTGACTTTAGCAACCCAAGTGCCTCAAGGCTTTGCCTCCTCCTGCCTGGCATTCAGACAGTGGAAGGCATATGGGAAAGAACTCACCCACTAAAATAACACCTTCAGTCGGTCTTTCCTGAACCCTCTGAAATGCCAAGTGACTGCAGTGTTTGCAACAGTTCAGTGCGGAAAATACATGGCTCCCTGGGATAACTAGCCATTGCTCAAAGAGATAACTCTTCTTTTCCTGAATTCCAATGAATCCTGGTCACCCCAGCATCGCACCCAGCCCGAGTGCAGTTCTAGCTGGCACTCTCCTACTGGGTCCTGCCAGGAAAGCTCCTGTGTAAGGTCCCAGTTCCTCCACCATGCTGGTGTGGAGGAAGTGGATGGCTGCCTTTGGCTGGTGGCCTCCAAGTGCCCCTCAAAAACCCAGGGAGATGAATGGGCCTTGTGAACCCTTGCATACACCTTCCTTGATGTGATTGGAGGGTCATAGACTTCAGAGAAAAACAGACCAGTTCCTCCTGTCCACCCTTCAGTCAAAGTAGTCTTAGAAATTCTTTTAAGTAACAGCAAGTTATTTTTAAGTGGCTGATGTCTTTCAAACACTGAATGGTATCACATATTCAGAGTCACAGCGAGATTTTTTGTCTTGAAAAAGCTTAATTTCCTAAAGCACACATCAAAATCCCACCCTATGAATCCCTTCTGTGCAACAGAACTCTCCTAGTTAAAATTCTACACAAGCATATTTCTGTCCTCCCTGCTCCCTCAGGTACCATTCTCTCTATGTACACTGCAATAACAACGGCGCCTTTACTAAAATTGAACACAATAACCAGGTCTTTGTAGAGGATAATTAACAGCCAGCAGTGAATCTTTGTGCTGATTCAATGGGATATGAATGACTTATGAAAATTCTTCTTTGCTGGAGCAGTAATGGGATATTGTTATGTTTACATATGCTTTCCCTCTTGTATGACAGCATATTTATGGTGTTCATAGCTTAAAGTCAGAAATATGTACACTGATATTTTACGTTTGTGTTCAGGCAGTTATGCCTCAACATGTTTGCCTCTCTGTCATTAACGAAATCCCCACTCCATCTGCATCTAATCCAAATTCCTCGTGTCCATTCTGAGCAGGATGAGTAGACCTGAGCCTCTCCAGCTGTTCCTAGAGATACGAAGGTTCATTTCTGGAATTGAATTTCTACGGTCTTACGTAAACTATCTAGGTTAGTGCCCTCACATGGGATACTTCACAGAGTGCTTGGAGGTAAATACAGTGACATTACACAGTTCTGAAATGCGTGGAGCCCCCAGATTTTTGTGTGCTTTTCATTTCATGATAGAAAACTCTCATGTTGTTCTTCACTATTGGACAGCTAAGTATGTGGGAAAAGTAGCAACTCTCGTTTGAAATACTGCATAAATACCCATTGAGTGTACTCATGCATTACATATATAATACAGGAATACCTCTCAACTCTAAGACTAGAAAACAATTGTAGGATAACAGAAATGAGAACATGGCCTTTCTAAAGTAGAAATACTAATGACCATTGTTAAAAAGGCAAAAGGAAGAAAATATGTCCAGATATGTTTAAAAATAATCAGTAAGTAAAATTTTATAATAATTAGTAAAACAAAACTGCTCTCACCTAGTTAAACATTGCAGGTGAACTCCTGCATCACCAGGACATATCGAGATGCAACTGCTTGAGGGCAATGGCCAGACAGAGACATGCTGAGCTTTGTCACTGCTGTTACCTGGGTTTGTATCGCTAAGCACACAAAAAAACTTGGGAATGCTGCCAGTAAAGGAGCCTTTTCGTCTGACCTTAGGCCTGTGAAATAGCAGGAAAAGCAATAACATGGTTGCTGGCACATCAACAAGTGTGCCAGGCAGCCAGGCTGGTGTAGGAGGACTGGCTGGCCAAGGGCCTCCACAGGGAATTTCCCATTGCAGGTCAGAGTGTGCCCTGACTGGAGAGATGGTCACACCTCACACCAGTACTCCTTGCAACAGGCCTCACACATTGCTGTAACTGCTGCTGCATGGGTGGGGCTTTTCTTCTCCCCTGCAGCCTCAAAATCCCCGTTCAGTCCAGTGAGTTATTCACACCAAAGGTGTGTTTCCAAAGTGGAGATTTAAAAAGAGGATGGGGAGTAAATAAAAACATTGCAGTCATTGGCTACAGACAGCAGCCCTCTGAGGTGACCTCCAAAGGTGCCCTCACAGCCTCTGACCTACCCCGCCCTTGCATCATATTTTAAAGGAGTCTTGAATTATATTTTTCTTTGAAAACTAACAGGGATGAGAGGTTTTAGAGGATGGTTTATTTGTTTGTTTTCCTTTTGAAATGTAAGTCCTGTCTCTCCCAGAAGGGACTCTGGCTAACTGGGCAACTAATGAAACAATAATATTGTCTGAGACAGGGGAGTCAAAGTCTGGAGGGGAAACATATTTTTTTGTTCTTTTGTTTTGGGGTTTTTTTGTTTTGTTTTTAATCTGACTGTTCAGCATTCCTTCTTCCTGGCTGACAGCTACTGGAGTTTGGTCATCAACTGACATTTTTGGAGAAAAAAAGTTTTTGTAAAATATTCAAGAGCTCCATTCCTCCTAGCAAAGCCTCGACACCAACACACAGCTGCCAGCCCACAGAACTGTGTTTCAGGCAAAACCAGCATTTAGTACTGTGCACATTTTAGGGGTTAAACAAAGCAAAAAAAAAGGGGGGTTGTCTTTTAAGTATCTGTCCACTGCCTTTTTAACCATCATACAAAAGAAAACAATAAAAAGAAAATAAGAATTGCTCTGTCAATCACCTGTGGACAGGAGACATGATGAGTAGGAGAGATATTGAGTTCATTTGGAGGGTTTTCTTCCATGCATCGTAAAACATGTGCTCTGTAGTCCTTAGCAAACGTATTCTGCACCGTGGTATAAACGAATGTGAACAGTTTGAACTGCTGGCCAAAAGGGCACTCGACAAGTGCTGCACTTGAAGTTATTCATTGCACAGACGAGTTTAAAACGAGTCTGATTCTGCACAGGTGCAAAAAAGCCACTCCTTGTACAGGAGGGTTTTTTGACATTAAATTAGTTTCAATAGATGATGATGGAGATGCACATAATGAATTTGTAACTATGGGGAAGCAAAGCGTTGCTTCTGACCCAGATAAAATCTGAAGAGCCTTGCTGATGTCCGCCCAGGAGGAGCCGTGCCCGCCCGCCCCCGCGGCCCGGAGCTCCCTGCCTGGGCTGACAGCGCTCCAGCACCTTCCCCAGCTCCAGCAGCCTCGTCACAGCGACAAACACAAACACGGATTACTACACTGAACACGTCAGGCTAAGTCAATAGTTTAATAACCACTATTAAGGCTTTTCCAAATCCATTTAACAACTGTAAATTATTCCAAAATAAAATAGCCTCAGCCAATCAGCTGTATAGTCACTGACCCACAACTATGTGCTTATTTCTCAATTAAGCAAATGTCCACATGCTGGTTGGCTTCAGCTGCTTTTGTGGTTTTGTATGTTGCAAGTTTCAGTATATAAATCCCTGTCCCCTGCCTGAGAGCCTCAGCTGTTTCCGACAGCAGGTACTGCAGCTTTACCCTCGCTGGAGGCGAGGCTGGTGCTGGGATAAACTTCTCCGCTCCAGCCACCCCAGCCAAAGCCGTGCTGCCCAACCCTGCAGAGCGCGGGACCGCCCTGGAGCCCCCGCGCTTACCTGTGCAAGGAGAAGTGTCGCCGACCGGCTGGAGCCATCCCTGAGCTGGCTGGGACCGAGAGGGGACAGCTACCCTCACCTCTCGGAGCAGCATCGCGGCTCCAGAGCTCGCTGGGTCCCGGCGCTTGGCAGGCACCGGGGAGCCAACCTGGCAGCGCTGGGGATGGGGCTGGGGCGGGAGCAGCGCCTGCTGAGCCCGTGGCACCGCTCAGGCGTTCAAAGCCACAGGGTCTATGGTAGCCAATCAGCCCGTCGGGGGGAGCGGGGAGAGCCCGGCAGGCACAGCAGGAATAATTGGTGGGAGCTCCTAATTAATTTGATAATAACCCTATCCTGTGTTAACACACTCCACGTGCAAAAAAATGGCTAAAAAGTGCCAATTAGCAGTGAAAGTGAAAGAAAGCACGTAATGGGGATTCAGGGAACCTCACAGCCAAAGCCTGGCAGCACACAGGTGTGCCAGGCCCTCGGAGGCACCGTCCCTGCTCCGGGACAGGAGTGACGTGCCCTTATAGCCTGGTGTCTCCCATGGAATGATTTAGTTCCTTCTCCATACTTGCATCCATCAACCAGCTGTAGGTGGGCTCATGACAGACTTTTGGTGTGCTCTAAATTCTTTTCCTGCCTGGTTTTGCAAGACCTAAAATCCTCATCCTCCTCAAATGCAGGGAAGCCTGGGTGACTGCAAGCCGTGTGGAGAGACAGAGCCAGTGTACAGAGCCTCAGCTTCTTGCAAAGCTGGGCTGTAGCTGCGTGGCCAAACTGGACATCAACAGACAGCTTAATCCTTCCACAGCCAACACCTTTTTTGTTCTTCCTGCCACTCATCCAGTCTGTCTGTCGAGAGGTTTGGGGCAAAGAGGGCAGAGCAGGCCCCCAGGAGCTCCCTGCCCCGCTGGCACTGCAGAGCCAGCCTGAGGACAGCACCTGCAATGCTGTGGAGAGCCAGGACACACAGGCACCTCGGAGCTGCCCCTTGCCCCCTGCAGCACTCATCACAAGCTGCTGCTGGTCCACAAATCAGATTTAGGATTTAATTTCTAAATACTCATGTTGGCCTGCCACCAGCATTTAAGATAGCCTTTTTTTCCTTCTATTAGTCTGTGTGAAGCTGCTTTGCGTTTTCACTCCTGAATTTTCTCAAAACTATAAGCATTCTGTATTACAGCCTAGTCCCAGGGCCAAAACTGGCAAATTCAATATATTTTCCAGAAAATAGACAACTCGGATGTCATTATATGTTGTTAAAGTTTTACCAGGTATCTTGTACTTAGCACTTACAAAGCTTCCATAAAGCATGCAGCTAAAATGAACTCCAGCTTGCTTTCCAGGCAAATATAAAAGAGGTGTTTTTTATTAATATTTGTGAACCACAGTCCATGCTTTGTGGATGCTGTTGTGATTGCTGGAATACACAGATGGCTGGGGTTTTACTTATTTCCTAATCCTGCAAAGCAGAGGGCAGGTACAGGAATTTGTGTATACCCATCACTGAGCAGTTCACAGAGCTGACAAGGAGAGGAAAGCAGGCAAGAGACAGGGAGTTGCTGCTGGGTCCTCTTGGCAGGGCAGAAAAAGAGGACTGGAGACCAACAGCCCGTCTTAACAGCAGCTCCACATTCACAGAGCATGAGGTCACTTCCAGCTACTCAGTACCCAGCACGTGCCTTCAGGCATGGTTGGGATGGAACAGGTGCCTCCAACACAGCAGTGTCCCACATGTCAGACTCACCAGCCCTCGGGAAAGTCAGCTGGGGGTAAGCAAATGAGAGGACAATTGCGGGAGACTCTCACCTGGGTGGGGGTGAGCTGCACCCCAGCACTCTTGGCACACCCTCGTGTCCTCAGCTGGGTTGAAATCACATTTAACAAAGCCTCAGAGGAACCCCCACCTTTCAGGAGACCCCCAAGCTGAGGAAGCAGAGGGATCTCAAAGTTGCAGTGTGAGCAGGAGTGAAAAGTGGGGTTTGCACCTGCGCAGCAAAGCCAAGCAAGACTCCTCTCTGCATGTGGCAACGACTTTAACGCTGAGGCCAAACCTTGGGTTTAAAACAAAGCCAAAAAGGAAAACTCTCTTCAAACATTCATAAGCCTCTTTAGAAAGCTTCAATTTAAGAAGAACCACAAACCAGGCACCTTGCCATGGGACTGCCCTGCTCTTAGCTGACCCCCTATGTAATGGCAACCTGAGCAGGCTGTTAAATGCTTTAATGCAGCCCTCTGGCCCCCAAGGCAACTTCCTCCTGTGAATGCCAGAGCCAAATCTCTGCAACAGCAAGCTTTAAATCTGGAAACACAAACTACCCTCCCATCTCATTAGAGAATCAAAGTATTCACTGGGACACAGAGAACAATAAAGTGAATGCCCAAGTTAGGGATAAGGGATGCTACGTCTCTCACTGCTGTGAGAGCACTCGTGTTTGGGAAGTGTTGTTAAATAATAGTGGCAGCACTTGGTCACAGCATAGCCTGCCTTCTGCCTTTTAATGAAATAATGATACCAAGAGGCTGTGCTTCATACCACGTGCAACAGAGAAGGCATTGGTTGTGAAAAGCATCCCTGCCACTGCTGTCAGCTCCTGTACCAGCACATTGCACAGGAGGAGGCATCTGCTCCTCCTCCCTGGGAATTTATTAATTTTAGACTGCATTGCAGTAGAGCAGATTCACCCCCCAGTAGAAACAAGAAATAATCTTTCCTTAGAGCAAAGCGACCAAAACTGAAGCATGGGACAAAGTTAAAAAACCCCAACACACATAACTTTAATGTATTTGATATAGGAAATGGCATGGTTTCTCTAGCTATATTGCTATGAAATCTTAAGTGAAAAATTGCTTCCAGCAGAACACACTGATTAAATCTGAAGAGATTTAAGAAAAATTAAGATTCCAAGGCCCAATTAATTTTCTGATCAAGAAATCAAGATGGGTAAGGAATTGGGAGTGGCAGCTGAGATGCAAGTCTTTCTCCTTGATTGTGCTTCTGTATATTAAAGAAGCTTTAAAAACCAAGGTATGGGGGAATAAAAGGCTGACCTTTGATGTATGTGATATGCCATAAACTAGAACCAGTCCTCCAGATTTCTGTTTGTCAGCTTTGCATTTATGAAACAGAAGTTGCCTTTGAATATAGTTTAACATGATTACAGGTCTCTCTGTGACTGAAGTTCTCTCATAAAGGAAGTAGCCTGCACATATTGCTTCTTCTTCCTTCATGGTGTTCAAAGAAAAAAAGGTCTGAAAGGTTTGAAAGCCGTTGCTCCCTACTTGCCTCTTTTTCCTGGAATCTCAAACTCATGCAAAATCTTGTCCTTTTTTGCTAGAGCAATTTGTAGATTATCTTGGCTTCTCTGCGAGGATAGAGGGACTTCCTCGCTCCTATGGAAAAGGAGAAAGACAGCTCCTCACAGAAAGAACTTTGGTTATAAACGTACTAGTAACAACCATAACAACGAAAACAGTCTAAATAAGGACCATTTCTGTGTGCTGAGCAAGGATATTGCGCGCTTGGCAAAAGTGAGCCCATATCCTCCAGCCAGCCACAGAGCCTTGCAGAACAGATGTGCTGTTTCAGTGTTTAAAAACATACAACTGAAAAGCAAGGCCCTTTCCAAGATCTCCTTTACGCATTAGTAATAAAGCAGTGTGTTATTTTCAAGGAATAGTGACTAGAAATAATTTCTGCAGAACCACGTTCCTAACAAAATTTAAACTTCCAGCTGAAAAATTTGCAAAGGGGGAAACCAGCCGAACTTACACCTGTGATGAGGAGTTTGAGAGACTTCTCCATGCCCAAACGAGTCACATGCAAATGTTAGAATAAGGGTTTGCCTAAAAAAAATGGGGGGAAAGGGAAGTCACCCAGGAGTAAAGTCAACTATAACTGAGATTCCAATGTACTGCAGGTAGTGAAAACTGTCTAACCCCCTGAAGTTTGCAATCCTCATCTAAAGTACTGTATACTCCATAAGTAAAACCTCCTGCCCCAGAAATCCAAGGGAGGGTGAAAGAACTCACTTGAAGGTTTGCCTCTTTGAAAAAGACCTAAGGAAAGGGAAAAAAGGTCCATTTCAGGGCTCACAGAATAAGAGTATTTAGATACTCCTCCTTAAGAAAGGACCCAGACACAAGCAAGGTTTGTGCCATAGTTTAAATCCAGGTTCCCAGGAAAACTTGCTTACAGAAAGATGAGAAGATCTAAGGATCATTACTGCAGAGGATTCAGAGAAATTATCTGCTAATACACAGTTGAAGACAGAACTAGTCTTGGTCTCTCTTTGGCTTGAACCTCTACTGAAATTTAATGCTGACAAATCAAAAAGGGATATATCCAGAATCTGTAACCCTGATAAAAATGGGAAATCTGTATCATCTTAATCAAAGGATATGCCACCCTGAGCTGGATCTGTGTCTTGTCCCTTGGCCTCATATGACTCCTGTGTGCTAGAGGTTAAGGGTTTGTTAAAGAATATCGGTTTTGATTAAGTGTCACATATGGTGTAAAACATCCTCTTTATCACTGGCAGTGAAGGTTGGGGGCCAGACAGTGCCTTTTAGTGAGCTTCTAATATAAATTAGGTGTCTTAGGTAATGGGTGGTTTTCAGACAGGATTGATCTTTCTATGGTCCAGTGAAAGTAGGTGTGTTTGGTGAGATGTCACAAAAGCAGCTTCCTGGCACCTATACTAATGGGCTGGTTACCCCTTTTGGAGTAGGACTTGAAAAATGTAGCACAGGAATCTCCCCCCTCCCCCTTCCTAACTTTTTCATTTTCTTGATGTAATGGGCAAAGGTCTATATATCCTTTACTCCTTTGGTATTTCAGTCCTTGTATTTGCAGTATCACTCAGTGAATCTTAACCCACTCATCCTTTTAGTCACTTACACCTCCCTAAACTTGCATGAACTTAAAGATGAAGTGGTTATGAGTAGACTGGGTTACTTACTATTTTTATCAATGTACAACCTTTAAAGAAAAACATATCAAGGACACCATCACCACCACAACCAAATGATTTCTATTCCCCATTAAGTCCTTCTTGGAAACTTTGATGGCACAGAAGCCAAAGGAGAACTGTAGAGATGTTAAACCCTAAGTTCCCCTGCCTCAAAAATAAGAGCAAACATGCATTTCTATAGACATCAAAATGTGTCTGTATTTTCCTCTTTATGAAGCAGAAATTCTCTCAGCTTTGTGCAAAGACTGGCATGATCAAAAGCACAAACTGAGCACATGAGATCCAGAAGCTGTAATGCAGAGTCTAACTATGGACCTCAGGTAAAGAGGGTATACACAAAATAAAACTTTCCTTTATAGTTCATTGACATGTTGTAGTTAAAACTTTTCTGAAAAGTTTCCATGGGTTTATGAAGAAGCAAAAGCATAAATGTTGGTGTTGCAGTCTCATAAACCCAGCTGCTGAACAAAATCCTCAAATCTTTAAATATGCAAGAATATGTCACAAACATTTTAATATTTCATTGCATTTCCCACATACTGACTCATCACTGGAGTGCTGATAAATATCAAATTGGTTAAAAATATTTAGATAATTAAGGCAGAGAAGTCTATTCTGATTCTGGCCAGAAAGGTTTTCTTGGACCCTGATTTAACTAACTGGGATAACAAAGATTCAAAGCATGATTACCCTTAATTTGCTTATAAAAATGTATTTGTCTTTAGGCAAAGACAGGCACATCAGTAACTCCAAGCACAGAGAAGTTTCACTGGATACAGTGGGATCATTATGATTAAAATTGCATTTGCCTGAAAACCATAACAGAACTGGCCCTAGATATGGTCTCCCTCTTTTGTTATTTCAGATATGAAGCATAACAACTCTTCTGTTAGCATGGGACACCTAGACAGCATTTCCCCCCTCCTATCTCAGGACCTCTCCTGCTTATTTTTTCTCATTTACTTATTCTTATTTATTTATTTATTATTATTTTCTTATATTTTCTTATATTTAGGTTGGGTTATAATGAAGTAGGTTTGTCAAAGTGCTTTTGAGTATCTGTTTTACTAGAGATACTTTCAAAAAAATGGATTAACTAGTTGAAGTTTGGGATTGGGTTTTTTAATACCATCAGATGAAGGACACTCGTTCCTACGTCTCACTTGGGTGGGGACTCCTAAGGGAACCAACAGGCTTGCCAGGCACTGGGGTCCTCAGCCAGGCCCCCAGCAAGGTTCAGGCACCAAAATGCCTTTGGTCTCCTGCTCTGGTCTTTGAGCCCCCAAAAGAAATCAGCTCTCTTATTTTGAGGGTGCCCACTGTGTCTGTCAGGGATAGCATCCGTCTTGATTTCTAATGCATTTAAAGGTATTGTGTCCCAAGTAAAGACATCTAGTGGAATACAAATAACATATGCATTCTTACTGATTGCTAGAAATAATCCAGGTGTGCTTCTAAGATACAATTTGACATAGGATTAAAATACAAGTCATGTAAATAGACCTCCACTGCCTTTGAAAACAGAACTACCGATTTCAGAGGGAACATGCTCATCTCAGAGCAGCTGCAATGCCAACGTCCTTCCAAACCATTCCAGGAGCTTACTTAGGAGACAAAGCCACATTTTTCAGCCTGTCTTATATGACACCTCAAGGTATTCCTCGTGGAAGAACTGAAAAATGTTTCAAAACTGCAGTTTGCCAAAAGAAGTCATTTGCCCATCTGAAGCATTCCCAGTCGTGCAGGAACAGTGGCACAGCAGCAGAGTCCCTGCGATGCCGAGCACGACTCAGCTTTGTCCATTTGCTGTCACTGGGACCATGCCATCAGGAGCATACAGGATACTTGTAAAAGCTGATGCCAGAAGCAGGGGAGGGAGGCAGAGCCACCACAGCAGAAGCACTCTGCAAGCTGCCTGAGCTCCAGCAGGGCTGCCTTGGGCAGCTCTAGGCAGCCTTGGGATTGCGCCCTCTGACTCCCATCACGGTCCTACCTCCTTGTATTTTTAATTTGTTTTTAATGCCTCAGATATAATTTCAAAGTGCTCCTGTATCCTAAAACTAATGTTACATGTTAACAATGCCTGATTTTTCACAGGATCACCCCTTCTCACCAGAGGAATGGAAGGGGCTGGTGGGATGGAGCGTAACCATGCTCCTCTCCCAGGCACTGGGCTGGGGACTGGCACAGAGCCACAAGAGGTTGCTGGTCGAGTTGCTTCTCCATCCTTTCCAAATGTACTCTCACACAGTCTGGGAATTACTGAAGAAGAATGTTTCCAACAAGGATATGCTTATTTATTCCCACCTTGCCCTGTGTGTGTCAACAGGGCAGGAGTAAGTTATCTGTTTGCAGGACCAGGAGCAGCCTGGACCTCCCTGCAGCCCATTTATGCAGTGGAGAGGGAAGGTTGCCTGGGGCTTACCTTACACAGCCAGGGCGGCAGCAGCATCCCAGCAGTGCTTCTGGCCTGCGTGTCCATCCTCTGTTTCCCGGAGACATCACCTGTGTGGGGTCATGAGGAGCACACGACAGTATTCAGCACTTGCCAGTTCATTTCCTCTCTTCCACAGCAAAATTACTGCAAAGACAGATAATAGAGATTTATCACTGCTGCAAAGGATTATAGAAATATAGGAGGCTCTCTCCCTATTTCCACATATGGAGATTTTGTGCGTCCCTTGTGTTACTCAGATGGACAGAGAGAATGAGTGCTGAAAGGGTTACATCAAGAGGAAGTTGCCTGAAAGATCAGTTCTAGATTTATTACTCTCTTTTTGTGCTGATGAGAATACAAATTAATGAAATTGTGACCAAAAAAAAAAGTTATTGGATTCCTGGGGTTTCTGTGTTCGTTCTGTGACCATCAAACTGTGGGTTGATCTCCTGGTGAGCCAGCTGCCCTTGCCCGAGGAGTGAGGAAGGGGAGGTCCATTCAGTTTGGGGATGAAGCATGAAGAGAGGGGAAGATGTAAGACCCACTGCCACGAGGAGTTATGGGGCCTTGCTGGTGGTCTTAATTAAATGTACAATAGTATGTCCTACTTGAAAGGCCAACCAACTTTAATGCCAACACAGCTTTAAGAAGAGCGATTAAATGCAGTTTGATACCCCATCCCTTCTGCATACCCCTATAAAGGGGCTCTCCTGCAGTCCTCACCAGTGCAAAATTGCTCTGTACAGAAGTGGCCCTTCCAGGGTTTGATGGTTTCCTGTTTATAAATGGAGGAGAGGAAAAAGAAGGCCAAACCCCCCTGACCTTTAAAGAACAAGGCTGTCAAATTCAAGGGAAAATTTTCATGGAGTGTTAAATTGCTCAGCGTTCTCCCTAAGCACAAGGTCCCCGATTGCTACCCTGCATCCACTTTGGTTTATTAATTTCTAACTCCTATCAGTCTTTCTCCATTAGGTGGGAGAAGAGTGGGCTTCATGTTCTGTGGTACAGATCCTCCTCTCCTGTGGAGACAAACCAGAGGCTGACCACTCCCCTGGGAGCCCTGGCTGCCCAGCACAATCCCCAGATCCCTAGCCCCAAGCATCGCTGCACACGAGGCCTTTCTGAGCTGCATTTCAGCCTCTCTGCTCCCTCAGGGTCTCGTGGTGCTTTGTGCCACTCCGGGGAGTGCCGGGCTTTGCCTGAGGCTCCTGTGGTGGCTGGTGACAGATGAGCTTGACAGCCTGCTCAGTCCAGGTGACTGAGCATTAGCTCGCCTGCAAGTGCAGGCGCTAAGTAAATCTCATTCCTAATCCAAATTGCTTTTGATAAGAACAAAAGCTGTGTGCAAATGAACATTTCCATCTTATTTCAAATTCTAGGTTTCAACTGCAATATTAATGCTATTTTACAGTGTAATTTACTTGTAATAATATGTCATTATTGTCATTTTACAGTTTTCTCTTAAAGTAGTAAAGAAAATGTTTTAAAAGGCACAAATAGCTGGAGCACAAATCTCCATTCAGCCTAAGAATCTGTGCTCTCCCATCAGAATGGCACATAATTGAAAACAACGACATCCCCAACGGGCTAAACACTTCAGTCATTAACTCATTTTTATTTTGGGATAAAAGCTTACAGCTTTTTTCCCAAATAGTAAATATAAATTAAACATTTCTCTTTCTTCCCCAGAATGGCATCTGCCAATGAAGCCAGAGATGACCTCTAACATTTTCCAGAAGCGCATCTCAAACCAACATCCTGGTGTCAGACACAAACCTCCTCCAGGTGGAGGGTTTCCTGCAACACAGCGCCTCAAAGGTGGCTTGCAATAGCAGAAGTGTCCTTGTTACCTGGTGACAAGTTCCTGAGCACCAGGTGACTGAACTGCTGGCTCGGTAGGAATTGCAGAAAGCTCAGACAGCCTTCAGAGGCCAGGCTGTGTGCAAAGGGATGGAGGTGTCACATTTAATGGAGACGACGGATGTCATACACGTAGCTGTGTCTCCATCTCTCCTATCTATCTGTGGATGAAAACTGATGCACTATTAGTACTCTTGAGGACTGAGAGAACCCATCAAAGGCGGTCACAGACTTCTCATCCTTCTCCAGGAGGATTCCCACCACTCTTCCCCCATCACGACACTCCACAGACTGATGGGGTCAAGGCTATTTGAGATCCGATTGGTCAGGAGGGTGTAGGTTACACATCAATTGTCTCCTGCAGGCTGGGAGTTTATCCCAGCAGCAACTATTGTTGAGCAGCTGTGAGATTTACACCACATTTCCAAAAATATGATTTCTCAGTGTGATCTCTGCCTGAATTCAGCAGAAAAATATTTAATGGCTGGCAAAACATTAGTAAATAAAAGCAGATCAAGATGATGTTGTTACAATAACAGATTACATTACTATTCCCTGTCCTTAGGAAAACCCTGATTAGACCAAGATCCTCATGGGGTCTTATGAATAAGTCAGGAAGGGGCTCTAATGACCCCGCGTGAGAACGCAGGAGCTGCAGCGCAGCCAGCGAGGTGCCAGGTGCCTCTCAGAAGCAGGCACCAGCCTGGATGACTAACAGCAGTTATCACAGGGGGGCTGTTGATTTTTTTTAATAATTTGGGACAGATTTTCTGCTAATACAAACTAGTACTGCTCTATTGAAGCCAGGAGAATGTTGCCAACTTAAAACAGCAAAAACTGACCCTTAATCTATTTTTAATCCCTTTATTAGTCATTATCTTTTTGAAGAAGTGTACCTCAGTCTGAATACTCCCCACTACAGAGAAAAGCAACAGACTTTTCTTGTTAATCAGTGTATGGGAAACTCTAATAGCTGAAGTATCCTTCCACCTTTGCAAGCACACCTAGCATTGATTGCTGATCTTATATCTTGAGAGGCATAATTACTGAACTAAGAGAAAATTACTTTTTGCTTGTGAGTGTCAGGACAGCTCTGAATCCATGAATGACTCACCCTCAGGCACTGGTGTTTAATTTATGAGTTATTTATCTCCTTGCGCACACCCCAGCACAAACAATTATACTTAGTAATTTGTTGATCTTATCAAGGCTGTTTGATGTTAGTATTGCTACCTCCAATAAGACTTGTGCTTTGAAAGTTAAACAGGATTTATAACCAAATTTGGATACTTGGCACATGACTCATATTACAGGGAAGTTTAACTCTTCAGCAGCTAGAGAGTTTTGCATGCAATTTTCAAAGAATCTTTTGCTGACAGATTTGGCAAGGTGGCCCTCCAGCAGCATGAGAGCCCCTGCTTAGAGCTAGTTCTGTCCTTGCACAGCACAGGTGAGTGTTCCTAGCACAGGACAAGAGAGGGGAGTGAGTCCTGGTCCTGGGCCAGGGCAGCAGCACCAGCTCCACGCCCCCTGCCCATGCTTGGGCCAGCTGCAGCAGCCTGGTGAGGTCAAACCCCCCAGTGCCAGTGTGCAGGGTCTTCCCCAGAGCCTGCACTGCCCTGGCTTGCTCCTGGGAGCCCTTTTATGTGGGCAACAGCCTTCCTCATTACTGAGCAAGGACTTTATTAACCTTTAAACTATTACATGTTTACTGTAAATCAAGCTCTATGAACCCTTTGCACAGTGTAACTCTCTCTGCTGTCAGGTGCAGGCACCGGAGCTGGGGCCGCACGTGTTGACCTCACGCTGTGCTTCGGGGGCAGGCAGCTCCTCCGTGGCCATGGCCACCACGAGGGAGTGAAGGCCCTCGCAAACTTCAGGCCTTTCCCAAATCACCCTCATAAACCCTCCTCCCTCCCCCTTGCACATTGCTGTGGTCATTATGCCAAAATACAGCAAATGAACTTGGTATCAGAGGTACAAGAAGTGCAGGGATTTCACAGAATCACAGAACAGGTTGGGTTGGCAGAGACCTCAAAGATCGAACTCCAACCCCCTGCCTCGGGCAGGGACACCTTCCATTACACCAGGCTGCTCAAAGCTCCACCCAGCCTAGTCTTGAACACTTCCAGAGATTAGGCATTCAAAACTTCCAGTGCCTCACCACCCTCATAGTGAAGAATTTTTTCCTAATATCTAATCCTAACCTCTTCCAGTTTAAAGCCATGGTCCCTTGTCCTGTCACTACATGCCCTTCTAAAAAACAATTAACTTCAGCTCTTTTAATTCTAGGCTCAAGTACCTTGAGGCCTGGTGGGGTGGAGGGTCTCTGCCTGTGGCTGTGGCGGGGCTCTGCAGCCAGTGCTCCCCACTCCCAGCTCTGCTGGGATGGATCTGGGTCGCTGGGGATGAAAACATGGGCAACACAGAGCAGTACTTCTGCCATCCCCACTCTTACCGAAATAGCCCTTGGTATGTTACTTATCTGTGTTTGGAGAAATCTCCATATCCAATCTGAGCCTTTCCAATTCCCCTGTCGTGCAGAGTTCCTGCCCTGCAGGGCTCAGCAGTGCTGAAGACAAAGCCCTTCCCCTCCCACAGCAGCAGCAGAGCTGCCAAGGGCAGGAAAGCCCCGTGTTCTTGCTCAGCCAGACCCAGACTGCCAGGCCCTGACTTTCTGAGACTGTATTTTGTTAACTTAGACACCCCACACACTCTTGCAACAGCTGCAGATTGGATTTGCTGTGTGGTTTATCAGTTTCTGTGCTGAGCACACACATTTTGCACGCAGAAAATAAAACGCTGCAGGCATTAACTGCGCAGAGTCACAATGAGCTCTGACAGCAGCACCAGTCCAACCCCGGCTCCTGACAGCAAGCACACACATGTAACATTCCTCAGGATGCAACACGCTGCCATACGTGTCTGTTCCCATGGATCTGGAATGGGCACTACCTGTGCGAGGAAAGCCAAGAAATAACTGCTCCAAAGACAGCCTTGAAATGGAGAACTGAATTTAAAACTTTCTAAGCTATTTCAATCCACAGGGATACTGCCATGAATACCATTACTTTGATTTTTTTTTTTCCCAAAGGCTCCAACGGTTTTCCTGTTTTGATTGAAGTGAAATTGTGGAATAGAGTAATCAAACATTTGGAATTAGCATGGGGGGAGTAAAAGTTAAAAGAAGTGATTATTAGTTTTAAACAATTGCAAATTTCTAATGACTTTCCCTGCTTCATCCTCTGTGAGTTAAGTTTGTGAGTGGAGACAAATGGTAAAATTTAGCTAATATTGTTCAAAGCAAAAACCCCGCCAGACACATTGATTTTTCAAAAAGCAACTTTATGGTCCTATCCTGCAGCTGGTAGAACAAATAGTACTTAAACCACCCACTGGAATGGGGCATGCAGCATCCCTGCCTCGGTAAGGACCAAGAGAGCTCTGTAAGGGCAGTTTGAACAAGCCTGGCAGCCACAAGAACACAAAACGCTGCACCAGGAACGCACTTCCCTGATGTTTGTGAAGCTGCAAGGGTGATTTGCTGGCTTGCTGGAGCAGAGGCGGGAGGGGAGCACAAGCACTGGGCTGGCAGCCTGGGGACACACGGCCTGAGCAGGGCTGTCCCTGCCCACAGCCAGCACCACCAGGCAACAGCATCAATAAAGTGCCAGGAGATGTTCAGCGAAGCGACCCCAGCTGCAGAGCTGCCACTCCAGCTGCTCTGTGGGAAAGAAGGAAGGAAAACGTGGCTTACAGCTCAGTGTTTCCAAAGCAGGCACACTGCCACAGAGTCCTTGACAGGCCCTGTGGGCTGGGAAGAGATCAGGGTGAACATGGATGATGAAAGAGAAAAGGTACATTGAAAAGTGCAGCAGGTAAGAAAAGATCCTTCAGGAGAAGTAAACCCTTTAAAACAACTGTGGCAATTCTACCAATCTCTACAGGACTGGACACAGAACAAACAGACATGAAATTAAGACAATGCTTCTGTATTTTATCTGATACATTAATCCACACAGAAAGGCCAAACCTGCTTCCTGTGTGTTCTGGGAAATGCCTATTAGGACAGAAAATTGTGTTACACATAAAGTATCTATGGGTCCAAAGAGTCTTCAAAAGTTAAATTTCTGTGGTTTTTACACTTCTTAATGGTCTGAAATGTCACACCTTGGGGTCCCCAACCACATCACCTTGATACTGCTATTGATTCTGCCAAAAGCAGCAAGCGCTTGTCTACAGCATTGTTTTTATTTGACCAGGAACATACCTTTAAAAGTGAACCTCCTTATCACACCTCTTTACACACACACACAAACACACGCTGTCCCTGCCTGCTCTGCACAGCACAGGACTCTCACAGCAGGCAAACTGGCTACTCCTTGGGTATCTTGCAGCAAACTGGTTCTCTTGAGACTGAAATGGAAACTGCCCTCTTAACTCCTCACGGGACCAGCCTGCCACTGGCACAAGCAGCCCCGCAAATACATCCCATGGGAGCAGCAGGTCCCCCAGCCAACTGCTTCACTCTCCAGATCCGCTCCTACAGAGAAGGTCCGAGGAGCAGTGCAGGCACAGCCACCTTCACTGACATCTCCACATCACTGGGACACTCTCTTTTGGTAGCTTGGAGGCTGCTAGCAGCTGTTTCCCTGTTCCACTAGTGTTTGTTGAATCCCAGAACTATGCCATCAATGTCATGGCTATTAGGCACTGAAGAATGCCAGGTGAAGAGGAAGGGTTAGTACTCCTCCTCCCTTGTAAAATTTCCTACTTTCTGTATTTTGGAAGAGCAGTGCCCACAATGTTTTCACATCCTTCTCCAGCTGAAGAAACAACATGTCTCCTACCCACTGCCACCATGCCAGTGGCAGTGAAAAGTGTGCACGAAGATTTCACGGGATTTTCTCTTAAATAGCAGAAGCGAGTAGGATTGCACCTGGAGTACCCTGTCCAGGCTGAAATGCATAAATAATGTGTGCTTAGCTGAAGTCGAATCACAATTCTATTTAAAAAAGAATGCTTTACATTTACTACACATATATTCAAGTTTTAAGGAGTTGTACATCTTGAATGCATAAACCCACTGAGGAGAAACATGGGCTGCACATATTTAACATGGCAGTTGTCACAAGCCACCAGTGATAGACATAACAGCTTATCAGGTTATTCTTTCTTTTAATAAAATTTGGGATTATTCTGAAATAACTGATTAGCTTCACCAGTTAAAAGAACCTAGTTAAACAGCTGAAGAGGTAAGTATTCAGGCAAATTAATAAACCAAAACATAAAACATTATAGAATATATATTTTTTAAGATGTGGTAAACATTTTGAATTCACTTTATATTTTCAGGATATTGTAGTAACTTCAAAAAACCCTGTCTACCAAGAACAACTTAGTTTGATTTTTAATTATGATTTTTAGAACAGGGCGGTATCACGAAGTACACACAATCAAATGGAAACAATTCAGGGCCATGGGAGTATTTCGGAAACCAGAACAAATTTCAGCCAGGACAAGAGAACACATTTCAGTGGGTATTAGTGCAGTAAAGAGGTTACTTCTCTTTCAGCAGCACACATACTCCACTTCTCACTCACCTTTCATTGTGTCTAAAACCCAGCATGAGCCCTTCTCTGTTACTAGCACCTTGCTGACTTCCAAGAGAAACAGGTAGGCTCTGTTTTCTTTTGGATTTGACTTTTAACACAAGATTTGATGGTCCTAATCTTTTCTCAATTATGGAACATCAAAATAATGCCAGGAACAAATACTAGCCACACCAGGGAGATGATAGAAAAGAGAATTTCAAGGGTTCCAAAACATCTGAAGCCCTAATTTCTCTGCTCTACAATACTGTCCCCACTCCTGCCACCACAAAAAAAGGAGAAGCTCTTTAAAACAAAATCAACAACTACGTATTGAAGTCGCCTGTCCCTCCCTCTTTCTCCTTGGTGCAATTAAAGGCACAAGACCAGCCTTTTCAAAGTTCATGGCTACAGAATTTATCACCATGGCACAAGAGGCCTGGCACACCAACAAGCCACGGTAACAACAGCATCTCTCCCAGTCCTGACCCCACTGAACCTGTAGCTGAAACCCGTGGCACATGGGCACTCAGAAAAAGCCAGGCTGTTTTAAGCACACTAAACATATTGTGAGGAAAGGCAGTTCTACACCTCACATTAAAAGAACAAACTTGGTTTTAATTTTTCCAACACCTTATTTTTCTGTTACCCAAAGTGACCAGCCCTCCTTCATGGTTAAAAAGTAAAGAGGTAAAAAGGTACTCCCAGCTGCAACCTCATTTCAGTAGAACAACTCACCTATCCAGCACAGTGTGACCTCTTCCATCACAGCACTATCTGTGTCACCCTGCGCTGGCCTCAAAACCAGACCTGAGAGGACAACACACAACATCAGGTAATACTGCTCCAGCCTCACTCATTTATTAATTTCAAGGCAAGAGTGAAATATTCTTTCAAAATTATTAGAACGAAAAAGCTTCAGTCTCATAGATAACATGATTTTTCTACATATATTTCCTCTCTCCAGTAAAAATCATTTATGCCGCCATCACTATTATCCTTACTATCATCTTTCAGTGAACGTCCATCTACAAATTCATTAACTTTTTTGAGACAAATCATTGGCATCCTAATCTTCTGATTCCCATGAAAGACTCACTTTCAGGACACAATTGCAGCTGCCCCACACTGCCAGTTACTGTATCATACACGTCTTAAAATTCTGTAATCAGCATCCACCAGGTGCCGTATCGCATTCAGCACACCACAGTCAGTCAATACAGACATCCCCAAACACACCAAGGCTGGTTTTGTCAAATGTTTTATTGAGTGTAGACATCTGGAGTACTGTAAAACATGCATTATCTGTAGATTCAAAAAGGAGCAAGCCACATTGTCCTCACTGTCAAACGTGTCAGGCTCGGCATACATGATGGAGATTAATGAAGTATCATGAGAGTAATATGGTTCCCGAAAAGCTTCTACAATTTGGAGTAGGGTCTTACTCGTTTGAAATGCAAAGCTGTTCACATTTAGTGAACTTGCATGTTTGCTGGAGGTGCCATATTTTAATTCAAAACAAACAAGAATAATTTCACTGGGGGGAAGGGAGGTTCCCTAGGTAGAAACTGTATGCTTTTTGTTTCCAGATATTCCAATTCCAAATAAAAATTCATATGCTTTTTGAAGCAGCACAGTTCATTTCTGAGCGAACAACATCTGATATTCATTTCTTCTTGGGTTGTTGTGGTGTATTAAATTTAAAGAAGATAATATCTCCATCCTCTACTACGTAATTTCTGCCTTGTTGTCTGTATTTTCCAGCAGCCTGTAAATGGAACAGACAAAAGGAAAATGTGTTATTTCATTAGACATTTTATAGTATTTTCAAATGGCAATTATTTAAATACATTCTGGTAAAAAATGGTAATACTTTGGACAGTCATAATACTCCTCAGTTTGATATCACTTGGTTTGGCAAACATATATAATATATATGAAAGGAATTTAGCCTCCACTGGATCTGTAGTGCTTAAAATGCACCTGCATTATATAGTGGTAGAGCCTGGCAAGATAAAGGACACTAAAACAGTTCCATTCTTTTTTTCTTTTTTCAATTTGGCTGTCTTTTCCTTCATCTGGAAACCCTGCAGATGGCAAACAGGGGCAGCAGGAACGTAAAGCAGAATCGCTGGAAAGTGCAGTTGGCCCCAGTCCGTGCCACGGCTGCCCGGCTCCCTAAGTGACACAGGAGGGTCCCCTCACCACTGACCACAGGGACACCCTGAAAAGCCACAACTGTGCCTCACTCGCCCTTCCAATGGGGCTCTCTTGTCTGCCCGTGTCCACATAACGAAGGGCTGAGGAGCACAAAATGCAGGCTCAGCTCTTCTGTCAGAAATTTCCTTTAGAAAGAATTTGCTTCAGAAGGATGGATAGAAGAGCAGATAGGCTGTGAAACAGGATACAGGAAAAGCCATATGGACCAAAGACATGAAAAGAAAATTCGTTATTAAAATGCTGTACTTGAGGAGAGCAGAAAATAGGCAAGGAATCTATTAAATATCAGTACTTTCCGTATTAGAATTTATTATTATATTTTTCTACTGTTATCTCACCGTAATTAAACCCAGTTTTACAGAGGCTGTGGCATTAGGCCTGACAGGCTGGGCGGGAGGTGGTCTGTGGAAGCATTTATCTTGAAAAGTATCTACAATATGGAAAAGTTGAGAGCTTCTGCTTTAGTTCAATAACCATTCCTGTTTTGAAGTTTCCTCTTGCAGGAGAAAGTGCTTCCATGCAAGACCTCACTGTGCCATTATTCTCAATGACACTATCACAGTGGTGGCATGCTAAGATCCCATTACAGGAAAGCTGTTAACTAATGACCTTAGTTGCTGTAGAACAGATCAGATTAATGGTACACAGTTAACTTAGACACCTTTCTTTCACAAAACCTGCTCTGTAAAGTAACCCATTTCCCCATATCGCTGCCTAGAAATTTACAGGCTCGATAACCTTGTTGCTGTCATTCCTTATTTAAATGTTGTTCCCAGTCATGCTAGCCTATGGAAAACTGCAGCTAAGATAGCCCCAACAATAAATATATACTGAAACAGTAATTGACCTTACCCCACATGACACTATTGATACATAAGAAATAGTACTTTGCAAATGTTTTACTATTTCTTTCCCCTGGAAATCTGTTTAGACTGTAAAAGGTTTCCTTTCAAGTTCTTTCCTTTGAAGATCCTAATAATGCTTAAAGTCAAGAGTAATTAGACTAATTGATGGCATAAACACTAATAAAACAGTGCTGTAAAAATCATCAGAAAACGTAAGCTGCAGGCACAGGTACAGAAACATTTTACAGTTGAATACATTTATTATTCACAAATATTTGTAGAAAAAACTGTCCTCCACAAAGTAACACAACAGACTTTTTTAGCACCGTACTGCACACTATCAATGTGGCATAGACTTCTTTAATTAAATACATTTTGATACACTAATGTAAGTTTATGTATTTTTGTTACTGGTTTACAGTTAATTAAAAGTGACAGTGTTCCTTTAAATTCTCTAGAGACCATTTAATCCATTTCCATTGCTATCAGAAACACTGGTTGAAAAAATCAATACCCATTTGTGAATCTTGAGTATGTATTAAACAAGACACGTCTAACCAGTTCATTTGCACTTGAAAGCAGCCATCTGTAGAAGCCAGCTTTGCCTAAGCAGATATGATTGCTAATAATGTGATATCCCTGTAGACTACAAAGCCCACACAGAGCTATTCAGTGTATAGTTCACAGCACTGGCATTAAATTAGTTATGCTGTACTGGTGTTAAACACACACAAAATCAAACTTAAAAATCGATCAACTTGATAACATACAAAGCAAGCAACTCCCATTACCACTGTTATTTAAGAGGACTCCTAAAAGCGCCTAAATTTAATTTTGAAATTTACCAGCAATATAAAAGTAATTAGCATTGTCTACGGCATGAAACATTGTATTAAATGCAAATTAGAAAAGACCACAGGAATATGACACTTTATTCTAAGAACAAGGTTTTTTCCTAACCTTGATTTTAAAACTGAGTAACAAATGCAAATCTGCTTGTTTTACAGCTACTTCATAACAATAAAAATTTAATCATTAAATATGATTTGAGCATGGAAGCTTGATCTTTAGAATTCCACATTGTGAAAAGCAAATAAAAATATACAAGCAAAATACTAAATAATTTAATAGGTGTTAACTGATGCAGCCTCTCAGGGAAAACACTCATATTTGAGCATCAAAAACTGATGGTGGCAAAATTTGAATCCCAGTTACGTAAAGTGGTTTCTGACTGCAGAATATTAGATTTATTTATAGCTGCGGTTTCCCTTTACAACTACAACTCTACTTCCCTTTTCATAAAGCAGTTCACATGCCGCAACGAACCAATTATACGGGATTTTTTCCCCTCACTTCCTGGGGTTCAAACAAACCTATTAAAGTCCCGCTGCTCAGTATGATCTTCCTTAGTGATACCACTGAGAATAGGCTGAATTTGAAATCATAGTTTTGCATACCTTTCAAGCTATCAAATAGCAAACAATAAAGCTGAACCTTTTAAATTCTTTAACACATTATTGTGTGTAGGAACCTTCAAATACTGAGATTGAGTAAATCAAACTAATGTGCTTTGTAATTGCAGTTTAATAAAATACAAATCTTAAGGAAACGTCAAAAATGCCAAACGAGAAATCAAACGTGTGTGAAATAGAGGCAAGTTTCTCTGCTTAAAGAAGGTGGAAATAATGCATTAGCAACATAGAGAAGAACAGCTTTCCTTATGACATTTTTTGCCATGTACAAGTTCATTTCATACTTAATAACGTCAAATCAGACATAATTTGTCAGCTCTAAAAGGGCACAACTTTGGGCACCCGAGCAGTCTCTGCCCTCTAGTGTTGAGAAAGCAGATAAAACTCTTCTCAATACAAGTGTCGCCACAAAGAAGCGCAGGCTCAAGGAAAAAAGTTTTCCATTAAATATCTTCACTGTCTATTCAGCACATAGTAGCCACCTTGAACGATCAAAGTAAGGCATGGCATTTTTGAGTAAGACATCAAAGGGCAATTGAATGAAATACTGAAAGGGTAAATTTTAAGATCCTAATTATGCTTCTCAGAGCCTAGAAGTGGAACGAACTAATCCTGAAAAAAAGGGTACAATTTTATAATGTAATATTTTCTTAACCATTTGCATCTGACATTTTTAATACCTTTATTCCAAACACAAAACAAGATGACATATTTTTAGAAGAAACAGATTTTCTGTGTTTCTTGTTTCCTTTTAAAAGTTATTCAAAAAATCTCTCTCGTCTTAAAAATCTGATTTTTCAAGAACAAGTTAGTTTTAAAGCTTATTAAATTCTGAACACTAATATGTAACAAGAGAGAGAAACACCCCAACACATTCCCACAACATTTGGTCTTAGCGTTGACATGTAGTCCATGCACTGTTATGTCTTGGATACTGAAATAGTTGCATTCCTGTCCAGTAAGTTGGTGCATTTGAACTCTTTGTTAGGTAAAAGATGAAAATGGATTTTGGTCTATTGCTAGAGGTGACTGAAGATTCACTTAGCATTAAGAACTTCCTTCCAGTGAAAAATCAGATCTGAAACTGAAAAATGGCACATCTGGAGGGAGAAGAAAAAGATGGGGAGCTCACCTTGACAGCAGCCTCTGAACCTCCTTCTTTAAAATCTTCATATTTCATTACTTCAGCCATAATGAATCCCTTTTCAAAATCTGTGTGAATCTTCCCTGCTGCCTGAGGAGCCTTCGTCCCTTTCTGTCAAAGGAAAGACCAGAAGAAAATTAATTGCATTTAAGAAGATTGATTGCAGGGAAGAGGTTTCTCCTTTTTTGTATGCTTTCAGGATCTGCTGAAACTTTGTTTCGTATCAGCTAAAATGTCACACATCCAGCTGGGTGATCCTCAATAGTGGGACACAGACAGTGCCTTCGTCACAGATAAACCAACCGACATTACAGAACAGCAGCTTTGTTTTTCCTAATAGGTATCAACAGCACTATTGATTTTAGAAGCTATGACTGTGTTTTGTTGTGAGATTCGCTTCGACCCCTAGCTTTCTACACAGAAAGCGAGGAAGATAAAGGTTTTTAAGTAACTTTAGAATCTGAATGACTCAAGACTTTCACCTACATCCAAATAATTTCAATTAAATGATAACATTCACGGTGAACAACGTTTGCAATGAGAAATGATGTATGGGTGTCAAGCCATACACATTAGCTTATTTTTATTTCAGAATAATTTTAGTAAGTTTGATATAGAATAAACCCAGTATTCTCACCAAAACATCAACAACTGAATCACTAAAAAATAAAAAATCACAGTCAACTCTACGATAATATACGTTTATGCAATAGAGGAGAATGCATTATAGCTGCATGTTTTAAATTACAAGGACATACATTCTGTGCACATACAACCATGGAGAGAAATTTGAGCAATAATGGTGACCTAAAGGCTGCTTAATAAAGCATGTTAAAGTGCTAAGGAGTCTGACACTGTAAAGCACAGTTTTTACAATAAAAGATGTATTGGGTTAATATGGCTACTCACTGATGCTTACCTGACTAAGTATCTTTGCACATTAAATCAAAGATACTCACAATCAGTCTTAAGATAAACCAGCTTTCAAATTCTCTAATAAAGAGCAAGCACTTCTCCTACTGAAAACAGTGGAATTTCACAATGTGCTTTTAAAAACTATGGCAAAAATCAGAACACTGAAACTCCTGCTTTTATATTATTTTGGTCACTATTTTAGGGACTTCAGCTAGCAGCTATCATGTAAACAGAGATGAGAAGAAAAAGCTAAAAAAACCTCACACATGCTTATAAGAAAATAAGTTTAATGTGCTAAAACACATACACAAACATCTGTAGCAGTACTATTAAAAATATAAATTTACAGGAAATTATGTTGATTAATGAAAACAAATTAATTCCAGTGAATGAAATTAAATACAGCACTGAAACTCATTGCACAGCCCTAAATACACTGATGCAAAAAATAAAAGCTCAAAGACTGAGTTGTACCTCCAAAAGTTGACATTGCTGTAATTTTTAAGATAAGAGTTTGCAACTTTACATATTCCAAAATATTTTTCAATATTGATCTTTATATTATAACATATTTACATTCAAAAATAAACCACTACAGCTCAGCTCTTATTGTCCTCTGGGAATAAATTAGTTGATCTCTATGGCTATAATCATTCTACATCAATATTTAAAATACATAATATCATTTCAGGCATTACATAAGTTCCCAGATAAACATATAAAACTACCAAAATAAACTAGGTCTAAAAACTAAAGTCAGTAAAAGACTTGAATTACTGCACACTGATTTTAGGATTTTGAGCCCAACTGTGTATCCATGAGGAATATAATGACGTTATATTGCTTTTATTGCTGAAAATGTAATCCCAGCAAAGCACAGGAGGAATGAACCATCCGCAACCCAAACAAACTTAGTGAATACAAAATGAAAAGCAACATCAATTTCACTGCAGACAAACCCAGTCACACAGATTAAGCAAGCACAATACTGGTACGTCTTATCTCTGACCACAGGAGGAGGGTAGACAGATTCTACAGGATGAAGAAATTCAGACTATGTAATAGGCAGAATCAATTGTTACCTGCCTCAATCAATGCAGCTCCACTTTCACTGTTCAGCAGCTCACAAATAATTAAAGTTATCCTGGACAAAAACCTCATCTGTAATGACTAGCTAACCGCCACCATGACAAACTTCAAAGTCAGTGATATCAATCTGAATTCAATAGTGTGGAACTGGATATAGCTGATGAATAAGTATGAATCTTACCCTGATGGTCCATGCACGCACTTCATCTGGGCCTGCAGTGAAAAAGTATTCTAGTTGGAGTGCTGCATATCCAGCCTTAATGATCTTTGCTAAAGCACTGAAAAAAAAAAAGGGGGAAGGAATCCAATCCATTCAGCATATACACATAAAACAGCTAAATGTGCCAAGTAATCAATTTACGTGGAAAGACATCACATATTTTGAAGATACCAGGTCTACTTTTAAACAGAGCAATAATTGCAGTAGCCTTTTACTTTGAACTCTCTTCAGAAGAACTACTTTTTTACTGCAGAATCATAAAGATAGCATTTTGATTTGTTTATTTGGCAGGCTACAGAAACATGGGATAAATATAAATCACCCTATCAGGCAGCAGGTCTCATGCAATTTTCAGGACTCCAGGTCATGAAAGCATATCTGTTTGACTGAAATTCAATATTGAAACAATTTATTACAGTTCTTCAGAAAATTATGGCAAAATTTTTTCTACTGTCCTTATTCCCCATGGATGACGAAACAGTTTTGGTGATCGTTCCTTCTCAAAAATATACATAACTAATACCTATGTTATAATTAAAACACTGTACAGAGATGACAGATGACAGTTAAAAACTTAATTTAAAATAAATCTTTTCACTCTGTCTCATGGTAAAGAAAGGAGAAGATTCTCTCTTTATAATGGTAATTACTCTGTCATTTATTATTCTATCAGCGCAAGCAATTAAATTACTGCAAGGAAATAGTTGATAATAAAGTGTAGGGAAAATGAATGCTAATTAACCTTTGTGTCATGTTCTCTTCCAGATACTTCTGTTTCTCCTCAGCACTCATATCTTGCAACTTGAGTTCCAAGGCCCCACTAAAAGGAATGACCAAAGCACCCGGGTCGTGCTTGTCCACCCACTCTTTAATTTTTATCAACCTGTAGACAACAAAGGGCACAACATTATCTTGTAGTGCATGCATGGCTGTACCACATTCATTATTATCAAGTAGCACATACATATTCATAAGAATTGCACGGATTTATGATGCCATCTTTTTGTGTATTGCTTTCCAAGGTCAAGGCATTAACAGGCAGCAATTGCTTCAGGTGTACTCCATTAACATTTCACTGTTTCTTGGTTTCTGTTTGGCATTTAATCTATCAGAAATAGGCATAATTTGGGACAATAACTAGGTGTTTGGTAGAGGTTAAATACTTGCAATCTAAAAAGTGAATAAAACTTTCTGAGAGAAAAATGTACTTCCAAGAATGATATTTATCAAATGCAGTAAAACTGATGGCCTTCAGTTTTTCCTTTTTTTTTTTTTTTTTTAATTAAAAAAAAGGCATCTCAGTAGCTAAGGTTGCTGATATTAGCAGATAGAAAAGAACACCACACTCCTATATAGCAAGCTGCACCTGCTTTTTCTGGCTATTGGTCTTTGAGTATGCCACAGCTGATCAATACAGGCCCATGTTTCTACTAGTTTTTCCCACCTTTCTACTGTTGTCCCAGGACAAAGCTTCAGGATACTATACTATGATTTTTTTTAAATAGAGAAAAAAATTCCTATTCTTCTTCATCTTCAATAACTGGCAGCATTCATAATAGTTTATTGTTCATCATCTTTTTTAGTTGAATGAAACAACAAATTTAGAGCTACAAACTTATGGCGTTAGTTTTTGAATGTTCATTAGCCTACTGAAATTAACAAAATTGGCAGCCTCCTGGCAGCCAGGAGGGCCACCCATGTCCTGGGGGGCATCAGGCACGGCATCGCCAGCCAGGCAAGGGAAGGGATTGTCCCGCTCTGCTCTGCTCTGGGGCAGCCTCACCTCGAGTGCTGGGGGCAGTTTTGGGTAGCAACAAGTAAGAAGGTTATAAAGCCCTTAGAGAGTGTCCAAAGGAGAGCAACAAAGATGGTGAAGGGCCCTGAGGGGAAGCATATGAGGAGTGGCTGAGGTCACCTGGTCTGTTCAGCCTGGAGGACACTGAGGGGAGATCTCACTGCAGTTACAACTTCCTCGTGAGGGGAAGGGGACAGACAGACACTGATCTCTTCTCTGGGGTGATCAGTGACAGGACCCAAGGGAATGGCCTGAGGTTGTGTCACAGGAGGTTTAGGCTGGATGTCAGAAGAAGTTTCTTCACCCAGATGGACAATACTCTCAGGCACATGGCGTGACTCTTGGGGATGTTTTGTGCAGGGTCAGGAGCTGGACTCAATGATCCCTGTGGGTCCCTTCCAAGTCAAGCTATTCTCTGATTCTGTGAAAACTTTACAGCAATAGATGGTGTTTAAAAAAACCCTTTAAACACAAGCATCATATTCATGACTGCAAGTACTTACTGTAAGTTTAAGGGAGACATAAATTACCTGTTAGGAGTTCACTTTTTTTAATAGGACACTATTTCTGAAGAGGTATAAATGGCAAGAATGACAACTCTATGCTCAGCAAGCAAAGACACGAGCCACGGGAATACTTCCTGTACGCAAATAATCAAATTACAAAACATAGTACTTCGGGTGCCAGCAATGTTTCAGACCTGAAGCACCCACCATACAGCACAAGGCTTTATGCTTGCTGAGTTCTTTTTCTTAGTCTTGCTAATCTGCAAGATTTAGACTAAGGTTTTAACTGCTATTATACTAAAGTGCTT
Organism: Orthonyx spaldingii; assembly: GCA_013397795.1. Taxonomy (NCBI): domain Eukaryota; kingdom Metazoa; phylum Chordata; class Aves; order Passeriformes; family Orthonychidae; genus Orthonyx; species Orthonyx spaldingii. Next base: position 786,737 of record VZTJ01000889.1, read on the forward strand.
TGAAACTGTGGCCTGCAAACCTTTAAATAATCAATGCAAATGTCACTTCAGAAAAAAATGAACTGAACCACAAGTTCATCAACACACATTTGTCAAAGAAAATAGCAGGGGATCAGAGCTATTATGAGATTAAGTGCATGGCCGACTGAGTAGGGTTTTAGATGGGACAAAGAATATAGAAGTTCACTCAACAGTTTTCACACGTTTGTTATATAAGGCTGGTCTTCTATCATTTACTTATGTAAATATCCTGTCAGTGTTTCTCAGTCCTCATTATCCTAATCTTTTTTTGCCTTCAGTTATCCAGTGAAAACATAGTCCGGTATCCAGGACTGATACTGAAACACTACTGCTTTCAGAAACATCTGAACTGAAAATCACAATTAAGGTGTGTTTCTCAATGTGATGTGTGACATTTAACGGCACTTCTAAAACTGAGATCTGTAGTTAACTGATTTATTTTGGCTAACAAGTTGGGTATCGAATTTCAGAGCTTAAAAATGCTAACGTTTTACAGAAAATAGATCTCAAAATGAATCTACAATTCATAAGTGTACTTCAATGTCTGTGCGTACATCCTTGATAGATGTTTTTTACGGAATTATCTTACACTGGTCTCTAGACTGATTAAATAATGTGCCAAGTGAAGAAAGATGGAATGAAACATGTAAACTTGAAAAAGTGAAATGAACACGAAAATAATGTCAAAAATTGGATTCAAATTCTGTTTGGTAAATATGGTCATCATAACTAATAAACTAAGAACTATTGTGGAACAACAAGATAAGAAATAATTACTTTGGCTAAAACACCAATTCAGAATAATAATAGTCTTAGACTGTCACTTTAACAGCTTTTCTATTGAGTCCTTAGAGGGATTATTTGCATTCCTCAGGTATTCTATTGTACGATTCAGATGAATAAAGACTTACAAATCATTCCTCTACCGCCAGTGTGAGACTTTGATCCAGTGAATACACCATTGTACCTTAACTATAATTGGCAAAAAACCTGACAGTGTAGAGCATCACAAGCTTAATAACAAAGGAGAATATCTCAAAGTGTTGACAGACGATCTTCATAATGCAGGAGCAGAGCTGGTACATTTTAGCAATAAATGAGCACTGAGGTCTAAAGGTCTCTGAAGTGACTGACATCAGACCTGCTACAGCCTCACTAAAAGAATAAGGTACTGCATCCCACTCTGTATAGACAGTCAGGTTCTCTGCCCGAGTCTTTTAGTTTTGTGACTTTCAGTGTCACAGGAATTACTAAAAAGTACCAAGGAATTCCCCTAAATGTCATCAAAATAAAGAAAATAAATAAAAAAGTAATCACTCAAATATAAATATTGATATATTTCAAAATTACAATTTCCTCCAAAGCAGAATACTTAACTAATAATCAATAAAATAATAGTGCACGTTTGCTTTCCTGTTAAGGATAACCAAGTGTGCCAAACAGACCAAAATGGTCTTAACAAATGGTAACAATTAATGTCAAAGTCTGTTTCATTTGAGCACACAATTTTTCCAAAGAAAATTACATATGTCTGTAAAAGGACAGCATTAGTACACTCATTTTGGGCCTTTGTTAAGATAAGCAAGTCCTGAACTATCTCTCCATTATTTCATGCTATACTTGAAAATGAATAAAGAAGAGTATTGGATTTTACGCTTTAAGACTTTTGACACTTAAAAACCCCCACTGCACACTAAACTGTAACAAAATGAAAAGTAAAAAACCACCAAAAAGTAGAACTGGCAGCACCAATGACCATGATTAACAGCTGAAACTACTTTAAGAAACAAGAAACTGCTCGAGATGAAAACCCTTAACAAAGTAAACCAAAAACTAAGTGAAAACTGTAACCGCACAGGATTTCTTCGACATCCAACACACTGTCCTGACTGAGGTGGCTTGGTTCCTCCCTGCCGTGTGGAGAGGAGTGTGCCAGCAGAAACTACAGAGGGTTCCTGAATTGAAATCTGATTGATTCCAAAAACCAGACAAAATATTTTTTCTGGAAAAAAATACAGACCCAAGAGATGGCAAGACATCCATTCATTCCGTGACGGTAAGCAGAAAAGCATATTGCCACTGTGTAAAAGCCTGACACAAGAACAAAACCAAGGCAAGTGCAAAACCACATCTCATCAACTTGCAAGTGAAGGCAGCACTCAAAATTCTGATCAAGGAAAACACTGAAGAGGAATTCACACGCTCATTTCCACCTAACACTGTGACTGTTGTTTGAAAAGGACCTAAGGAATATCAGCAGCATTATCAGCGTATCTAGTAAACCACAGGTGCCAGTGACATCAAGTGCAGATGGATCAGGACAACTACCAGAGTTAACTCCTGACCCTAAATCAGGATGCAGAAGACATTGGAGAAAGGTTTAAAAATGAGGGCATTCACTGAAAAGGCAATAAGCAAAGAACACCAGAAAGTGGAGCTGTGCAGAAGGCGGTGCCTTCACTTTAAAATGGTGATGCTCACTGAGGCAGAAGAAACCAAAACCAGCAGCCAACCAAAATAAAAAGGTATAAAAGTTGCAGAATGTACATTACCTACAAATCAATTTTTGAGAGAGTTTCACATGAGAGATCCAGCTGGGAACAGAGACAGAGTTCAGATGGAAATCTGAAGTAGTGATGGAAGAGAGAAGCTGCAAAGAAAGCTTAAGCTCAGTGGACACCGGCAAGACAAGATGATCTTAAAAACTGACCTGAGAAGAAAGGTGATTTGTGAAAGTATGCTTTTGTACAAGCAAGACCAAAAAAACCCATCTAACTCACGGAGGAGAAGCAATTGTTTTTCTCTTCTACACCTGAACTATGAATGGAAAATGGCAGAAACAAAAGAGCACGGCAGGGAAAAAGAAAACATCAGGCAGCACAAGAAGGAAAGAAACAAATGTAGATAAGATCAAACTAAATGATCAAAATATACAAAAGACCGAAAAAAAGATTCAGAGATAGGAATGAGAACAAGAGGACTCAGAAATTCCAACAGGCTCTTCCTGTTGGTAGTTCTGAGCAATCCTGATTTTTAAAACCTTCTAAACTCAATCTGTTTAGTGCTTGTTCCCTACCGTTGAAAAATTTTCCTTAGGTGTACCCTAAGCCACCTTTATTTTAGTTAAACTGAGCCTGTAGGCTGTGGACCTGGAATATACACTCCCTGTTTATATTTTTAAAATTTTAGGTAGTTTTTATTTTGAACTTTCTTTGTAAGAATTTTCACTTCTAAATTTGAACCTTTGTTTTGGAATCTCTTCAATTGGTCTAAAGGTTTCTGAAACCACACAATGCCTGATGCCCTTCTCAGAGCTTTCAATAATAATGTCTTATAAACATTTAAAAATAGCTAGAGGATTACATAATTTTTCAGGTGATTTTCCTGTTTATTAAACCCAGTCTAGCACTTGCTTTTTTGTGACAGCACTGCAACATTATCTCATGCTCAGGTTCTAACTCATTGCACGACCCTGTCAGACTAGCTATTCTTAATACTATGTTTGCATAGTTGATTATTCCTGAATAAAATCCTTCTCAGGAGTTGCACTGTGGCTATTTTTTCCCCTAATGATTTCTTCTATTTCTTGAGATGCTCCTACATTCTAACTTTGTTCAATACATGTATGGACATCTCCTAGACTGGGGGTCATCTACAGATTTAACAAGAGTTCTCACCATCCAGCTCATTAATGGAAATACATAACAGTACTCAACCAGTAGCTGCTTCTGCAGCTCTCATAATGAGATATTCTTTGTTTGGAAAGTGTATCACTGATAACCATGCTCTGTGTATTATCTTCCACCCAGTCTTGCACATTCAACTTCCAGTAGTTTCCATTTAGCCAATACTTCCTATCTTGTTTATGAGAATGTTGTAAGGCACTGAAACCTTTAAAGACTTCATAAAAATCCCAATATGCAATATATTTTTTCACTATATGCAAGACCACCACCACATTTATCACAAACAAAATATTAGACTCATCTGACAATCTAGACAAGTAAGGAACAGTCAACATGAATTTCTGAATACAACTGGGTTGCTTTTAGGGGATTAAAAAGTTGAATTGTTCCAACATTTTTCTTGAAATTAAAAGAAAATACATTGACTTAAAACCATCTCGATTCTTCTCTCTTCTTTGTGGATTTCTGTTGTCTTTTGAAACCTCATCCATTATCCACAAATTATCTAAAATGATGATGAGTTAGGCAACAACTGTTTCTTTTGCCAGGTTCCAAAACTGTGAGGAACACTAGGTTTAGTTGATTTGGTAGGATGGGAGAGGAAGACCTAATCTACCTAAGCACCAGCACTGCATGACACAGTGCCTAGGTGATGTCCTCCCCTTCTATTCTCGTAGCGTGCACAGACTCCACAGAGATCAGGTCCCACCGTTCTCAGTGCTGTGCACAGATGAGGATAATATGAATAGGTATTCATATATAGATCAGAAACACAGCTGATCTTCTATCACTGAAACTGAACTGACAGCTTCAGTGAGCTTTCATTCCAAATTTCTATAATTAACAAAGGATGAGATAGTAAAAACAACAGAACGAATGTATATAATGACTTTGCATCACAGAAAGGGTCTGTGGCAAAAGTAAAGAAGGGGAAGGAAAAAGTACAGGTGGTTCTCACTCCGCTGCATCGGAGCACTGTGCTCTAACTCCTTATTGCTACCTGCCTTTCTCTGAGTATCCCTTTCTTCTTGCATTACATACGGAGAAAGGATGACTAAACAGGAAAACATTAAGGAGAAAAAAGGTACCTTCTTCCTCACCATGGTAAGTTTTTTGTGAAGATGACAAATCCACAGAAGGTTTGGGAGTACCTGTTACAGCCCTCAGCAACCACATCTTAAATCATCAGTGATGCTTATGAATTTACTTTTTTATTGCCAGCTGGCCAGATGAAACACAGCAATCCTTCAATTTCAAAAAGCCCTTTCCCAGCCCTCACCTGTAAATGCTTTCTAGTAACAGTTCAGAACAAAAGCACTGCCTCCACACACTGGGCTGCTCTCTGGTCAAGAGCCTCCTCTCAGCCCCTCAGGACAAGGGCTTCAGGAACTCAGGACTGCATTTATCCTGCACATCCTGAATGCTTTCAGCTCCTCAATACCTCCCCATAGTCCAATGTCCATATCACCTCCAGTATTTAGTCACTGCATCCAGCTGAACCTTAGAAGAGGCCAACCTGGAGAACCCATCTCACTTGTTAGGTATCACTCCCATCTCCTAACACAGATTGACTTGAGCCTCGAGGAAGTGGAACAGTCCTTGAAATTCTTTACCTTTTGGAGACTTGCCACACACCCCATGATCTCAGGAATCTTAGGACAGAATGGGTATATAAAGTATTTCATTCTACCAGATCCAGATTTCACATTTTTTAACTTCATTGTAATTTCAACTTACACTGTATCAAATAAAGAATCATTGAGGTTCCTCATCAACACCATCATTTGACATTTATTATAGATGAGTTTGTAAGTCCTTAACATTCTCCTTTGAAATGTAAGTAATCCCAGGTTCTCTGCCTCATGTGTGTCAAAGCAAGTTCTTCCAGAGCCTTGATCTCTATCACGGCCATTGTCTTAAACCCCAATAATTCTGCAAAATCATTTTGTAGATGGAGTGACTAGTATTGCACCTACTATTTTATTCATGCTGCATCCCAGATTTTAAAGAAACATTTTCAGAACCTGAACATGAGCTTCTCATCCCATTCCTTACCCATCCAGATGTTACACTTGCTTTTCTGCTACCAGCTGAACATGGAGCAGGGCCCCTGCTAGCACTCCATGCAGGCATACTCAAGATGTTCACCACCAGAAATAAGACAGGAAAAAAGCAGCTTTTGGAGGAAGAATTTAGTTTTTTCATAGCCCCCCTCTCCAGCCACTGTCTTTTAAAATGGACTAGTTCACTTTCCCACATATCCTTAGAACTGGCTGTGCCAATATAACTGAAGGGTGCTGCAGGAAGAGGTGAAGACTACTAAGGACAGGGTGTCTTAACTCAGCCTACCACCCAAAAAATAATGCCATGGAGCCAAGCTCAATCAGGAATTTTGTTATTTATTATTGAAGAATGTTTATAAATGGCAGGACTCCCGAGTAAAAATTATCCTGTATGAGATCACTTATAAATAGATTGTTCCAGGCAGAAAAAACTGGTTGACAGGGGAATTAAAAAATCAAGGCAATATTCTGAAAACCCCTATCAAAGCACTCTATGCCCTCAAGATATAGTTCTGTTAACAAACTAACATAATATGGTAGCAGCAGAGGGTTCTCAGCTTATCTGGTCTAGAGAGCTACCCAGAGACATTGGCTGTTTACTGGTATGCTAAAAACACATCAGGACACAACACTTTGCATACAACTTCATATGTATGACCAACCACTTTTGGAATGTATTTCATATAAAGACTTGGCTTAACTGACATGAAACTTTTTTGGTTTGCAGGATGCAGGAAGTGTGAAAGAAATAATACCAGAGAACATGATATTACCTGTAAATCAAGTACAAACAGTATTTAACGCACAAAATATTTCTCTATCTAGGTGAAATAAAGCATGAATAACAGAAAAATAAAGTTCATGGCCTACAACTACTTTGAATTAAAAAATATCAAGATGGTAGAAAGACAGAGACAAAGAAGTAAAATAATGCAGGATGATTTTCTCTGCTGATATATATATAGACCTCCCAGCAAGAAAAGATTTTTCAGTACATTATGCAGCTTACATAATCTAACAAAAGGTCATTCAAGGTAACCCTATTTTAAACATTTGTAAGAAGCATCATTCGTGAAGAATAAAGATCTTAAAACGCATTTTAAAAACATTCATTTCTGATCTAATTTTCAAGACTGTTGTAATATCTCTACCCAAATTACGGTTCCCACTAAGGCAATCAAAACCAATTATGACTTAAACAATAAGGAAAATGGTGCCACACTGCCACTGTGGCACCTGCTGGCACGTGAAAGGCTTACAGTCACTAGTTCTCCTTGGTCTGCCCATTGTGAAAATTAATTCTGTCTCACCTAAAATGACAAAAAAGAGATGGCTGTTGCTGTCAGCAAGGATCAAGCACAGTCAAGGCTGAACTACTGATGAACTCACATAACACAGACTGCAACAAACTGCACATACTACATTTCCTAGTTATGGGCACAAGCCCCACTTGCAGCACATATACTCTGGACCAGAAAGATGCTTTTAAAGTCACATCTTGTCATTCTTTCTGCTATCATTTATAGAATGCATAATTTAGGTAGGTTATCTTGAAAACTATAACAAAATAACAATTACTCATTCATAAATAACAGCAGGAGCAAATCTCAATCACAAGACTTCTATGCAAAATGATGATGACTGAGATACTATTACAGATTAGTAGAAAGAGGTCCTATTCCATAGTCAGGCTTATGCTATGGGATGATAATTTTGAGTTGTGTCTCTTGACAGGACTTCTTTATGTCACATGGAAAACTGTATTCTTAAGAGTCCTGTACAAAGTAAGACAATTTATATCAATGCTATTATAATAAAGTCTCAAATATGTAAACTCATAAAAAGTTATAAGCCATTCATAAATAGAATATTGACAAAGAAGTGATGCCTTAACAAGAGAAATTTTACATGAGATACAAGATGGACAACATAATTTTAAATTTATTTAATTAGTTATTTAATTATATATTATTTTAAAACTTAATTTAATTTTGAATTCTTTTATGTACTATGTGCATGCAAGCAAATACAAAGCCATACTCCCAGACAAAAAATAAGATCTACATAAAAATCCCATTTAAGGAAATAAATATATACTAACAATACTTGAAATAAGACACTATAAAGACTAATTGGTAATGTATTTCTCTAGTGTTAATTAAAAATCCTGCAATGAGTAACACCAATGCAGACTATGACATTGTTAGTTTTGGCTTTTACTGAAGTCACACAACAATGTAATAAACCTAAATAAACTGGGTCAGCATATTACCCCCTAGTTCTCTTACTGAAATATCTTCTCCTGCTCACAAAAGACAGAAGGAAATGCCTTCCTCACTTCTCCAGAATTAGCCTGTGTGATCTTAATTGCAGAGCCTCTCCAGACCAAAGAATTCACGTGAATGTTCTCTTCCTCCCTCTTATCAGTTGTTAAAAATTACAGTATTAAAATTGCAAGAGCCAAATATTACTACAACATTTGATTTAAAATAATGAACCCTGCTTATCTCCCCTGCCCCCTTGGGCCATTAACAACTACTTACTAACATTTTATGATCACACAATACTATAATTCCATGTTTTAAGAAACAATTTTAATGAGAGGAGCAAAAAGAATCACAGAAGCTGGCAACACTAGGCTAAGTTGTGGGTTTTTTTGATGAAAAAAAGATCAAACTTGCTATTAGGCTATTAGCCTATTCCATAGGCTGGAATATGCTACTCAATAAAAGAGAAATTAACTTTGGCATTTATCCAGAGAAAGAACATCCCCTAAGCTCTCACTATAACAACAAAGTGTTTAGTTGAATGGTTAATAGTCAACCTACAGCAACTCAAAGAATACAAGGCTTTATTTCAGACCCCTGATTTAGATACCTAATCTAGCTCTGCTCCCTATATAGTTAATGACGTAGGTGGCTCTTCTGAGGGCAATTCAGAGGACTTAAATTAGGGCTCCCTTCCTCATTTTCTTCTTACAGCACCTCCCCCCTCCTTTTTTCATAGGCTGCTTTAGAAACTAACCCTCACCTTATGTGCCTAAGACACTCATGTAAAATTATGTGCCTCGGTCTTGCCTCCTGCTGATAAACTTCCCCAAAATAATGTCTAATAAATACAACAGCATATACTGTACTGTCACAGGAACACGTCCGTGTCCAAGTAAAACACTAAACGAGTTCAGGATTTTCACAGCATGCAGAGATGCCTCGTATGAAATGTACTTCACTAATTTGAAAAGCTGTCACAAGAATGTTCAATTCCACAGACACAGTCTGTTTACCTGTCTAAACTATGATGAAATGAAAAAAAATTAACAATGTCTGAATCATCTACTAAAACATACTTGTCCTAGGGGAGCAGTAACTTTGATTTTCTTCAGAAGCCAGAATAAGTATCTGGATCAGTGTCATGCTTCATTTACCTGACAGACTAAAGGATCTGTTAGATACAGAGATTTTTAAGTCTGAAAATGGAATGACAAAGTAAATAATCTTATTCTGTGGGTGAGTGTGCACAAACATTTTTATTTGCAAGTACAAAACTAATATCTGAGTTATTATAAAACTGTTAGTTTACCTATCTTCATTTTTGTATCAGTTATGGAATTAGGAAGCATTCAACACCCCCAGTAATTTTAACAATAAAAAAAATAATTTGACTGAAAAGAAGTTCCACCTTGAAGTCACAGTGCTCTGTGGTATGCTTTACCCTTACAAACACTAGCACTAACAATAGGATTAAAAAGTCAAACCTAAAAAGCAAGCTACTTTTATTTTTATGACTTGGCCCAGAAACCATTTTTCAATAGAAAGTCAGAACATGAGCCCAAAAACATACCAATTCACGTTCAGTCTCTTCCAAGTAAAGAAAATACTCCATGTGTGGTGGCAAACATGATAGTTGTCAACATAAATGAAAATGTTCATGAATAAAAAACAGGCTCTTATAAAGAGCTAATTATAATATTACTGTCAATTGCTAGCTTGCGCTTGCAAATCTTTCATATCATATAAATGCATTGTTTTTGACGTTTCTCTGTAGCTAAACATCACATCACTTCACTTTTTCAAAGTAGTTCAAACATGCGTGGGATATACTATAAGGCATGTGATCTGATCTACAGTTACACTGAAAAGAAAAACTATGACATAAATGTGCAGTCATTAAAAACACAAAACATTAATAATCTCCCAAGTTAAAAAAAAATGTAGTCTTCTAACAGCCTCCATAAAATAATTTCTACTTTCTGTATATTCATTCTTGCTATCCAAAACAGCAGTTGAAAACACTCCATCCAATTATGCGACTGATGACTAAAATAATACATACATCCAGAGCACTACTGACACTGTGAATTACTCAACTTGGATCCAGATGCTTTCTTATCATGAGAAATGCTGTTTATTTGCTTAAAGCAATCACCTACACTCTTCTAGCACACACATTTTGAGAAATGTTTCAGTAACAATGAACATTTCAATGACATTTTCAATGAAAAGCACTGTTCCTATTTTAACGCTCATATGTTTTCTTCTGTTTTAGAAGCAGAATAGAATTTGAGTTTGGAAAAGATCTGCTCAACAGGGAAGAGCCCTAGTAAGTAACAGATGGTTAAAAGTAGACCTAGTCAAAGGAAAAATACTAAAAAATCATACTGGGCAGTTATTCTGGGACATGATAGTCCACACATTTCTCCACCAAAGAGTCACTTAATCAACATACACAATGCAATTTTAGTCTTAGTTTGGTTGAGCAATGACACCATCAAAGAAGAAATGATGACAGAAAATAACCTTGGGTAAACACAAGTAATTTGGTTTAAAGGAAAAAATAAAGTATACCCTGATAAATTTATTCTCTCATTGATATGACATATGATTTTCTGTGCAGGAGAAATACATCTATAAAGTACTTGATAGTGTGCTGTGTGTGAAACTACTCATTCAGCTGGAGAAGAAGGGAAAGTGGATTTGTACAGACTGAGGACTGAGCAATGCACTGGATATGGTAACAGGAGAACAAATTGGTCTTTTAGGTACTAAATCAAACTTCACCAGGATTAAACTTAGGACTGATCTTGTTAAATACATTAATGACCTTGACACAAACATTAGTTGCATGCAAATTTTATGTTCAATACAGGAGCAGGAGACATTTTCCTCAAGGAAAGTCATCATCATTGTCAGTTGAAAGTGACATAGAAGGGAGATCACACTGGGTTAGTGTTCTTCAGAGCAACTCTAAGCCATCAGGACAATGCAACAGGGAAATACTGCAAAAGGCAAATATCATCTACAGATTCTAATGGAAATGCTTTCCTTTGCTTAACAGGATGCATTACATCTGCATACAAGGTATTCCTGACAGTATATGGAGCACTATGTGCAGCTGTGGTCAGCCACATTCAGAACAAGTCTGAGATTATGAGAGATGGGAACCTCATGTAAATGACGGAGAGAGAGAGAAAATTGATAATGCCTGCTTTAAATAAGCACAGGAGGTAAACACCAATTAGATAAGATACTATTTAGTCTACAGGACAAAGCTGCCTGAATCACCAATGAAATAAGTCAGCCAGGGAAAAACATAGGCTGGAAATTAGCAGAACATTTCCAACCCAAGGCAGCAGCAAGGTTCTGTGAAATGCCTCCCAGTACTAAGTGCAGAACAATCAGCTACAGTTAAAAAAAACAAAAAAAACCCACAAAAAACCAAACCACCACCTTAATTAATTTATGGAAGTCATTATACTGTGCAGCTACCAACAGTAACCGGTTCTGTACTGAACGCAGAGGAGGGATTACAGTAATTTAGGGATTACCATATAGTTACAAGGAAGCACTACACTTTGTGAATTCAGAAGCACTTAAATGCTATGCAGAAATGCACAGGAGGACAAAGAAGTCTCAATTTCATACAAATCAAGTTCCTACACCTTTTGTAAGAACCAATGCTTTCACTGGGAACAAGGCAGAAAGGACTCAGCCACCACATACTCGGCTTGGCCAGTGCTGGCCAGCTGACCAGCAGCAGTGGGACTGTCAGACTGACCACAGAAGGCCCTCGCAAGGCACGGAGTATGATGCCACCTGTGTTCAGTGCCTGATGTCACTGCTTTTTAAAGAAGGAGTATAAATTCAGGATCACTGTCATTAAGGAAACAAGACTCAAAACTTTTGGACAACCAGACTTCATGAGTTCTGTTCTTCCAAAATAAAATGTAAATAAAGTCAGACATAGCCCATTATACCACACATAGTTACCAGTACCTCTCACAAGGACAGCAGAGGTAAAGCAGAAGAGGTGCCTGCAGTGCTTGTATCATAGCTCAGCAGTAAGTCATCTCAAAGTCTGGACAAGGTACAATTTTTAAAGTAGCACTAATAATAGCACTGGACTTCATTAGACTAATTGACCAAATGAAGAAAATTAAGAGCGTTATAATTTTAAAATGCGTAAAAATTTAATTTTTCCTACTTGGTATCACAAACAGATACCTAAAAGAGACAAAAGTAAAGTCCAGTCCTTCATCACCAAATCTCCAGGCATGTTACAATGCCTTTAACATAAGGCCTTCCTTCTACAGTCTCACATCAGTATTGACTTTTGCTCCAGAAAAAAGGAATCCCATCATCAGGAGTCTCCTACCTACCCAACCCTAGTGCATCCTTAGGAGCAAGCTTGTCCTTTACAAAGAGCAAGGTTGGCTGTAAAGGAAAGATATACCCCTAAGCAGACAACTCTTTGGGGCAGACACTGATTCTGAAATACACTGACAACCTTCATTGTGACATTTTTTGACTTTGAAATGTGTCTCATTACAGCATTAAGACACTTAATATAGTAGCACATAATTTCCAATTTATAAAAAAGCAACCAATAAGCTTGCTGAATTCTAAACTGAATGTACTCATTACACACCCATTACTCAAACCTATCTTTGAGCTACAGCAAGCATTCGCCCCTCAAAAGACTAGAAGCTGTTCTGCTGCAAGGTGTCACAGAGCCTTGCTAGGAGCACAGAAACAAAAAGACATAGTACCTCTGAATTTCATGCCATGCTTTCCAAGGGGAAAAATCTAGTGAGTACAGTCTCTTCTGACCCTTCTCCCTAAAATATGGCCACTTTCCCATCCAACAGTTCTTCACATTCTGTTGCTCACTCTGCTTTCTTCTCCCGGTGTTATTCTCCAGTCTTCAAAGCTTTCCATCCTGGTCCAACAGCTCTTTAGCAAGACCCACAGAACTGACACTTCTTCACTGAATTCACACTTCCCTGCTACCCTTGTTTTGGTCACTCCCACACCCCTACTTCCTTTTATCTCATGTTGCAGGGTTACCAGTTCTGGTCCTGATCACAGACCCACTACGTGCTCAGTTTCCTTCATGCTTCAACACACAGAGGTACATCTGAGGCACTTCCAAATTCCTGTTAGGTCTGCTCAATTCTTAAATTCAACAACAACTATTTCAAAGAAAAATTCCTTAACCATTGTGTATCTCACAGTATTTAGGGTTACATTAAACATCTACCACTGTACTTTCTTATAATTTTGTTTAAAAAGAAATCGTATAAATACTGGCATTTTGAAATTTGTTCTGCACAAATCCAATGCATATTGATGATTTTTCCCACTAAAAAGAGGACAAAGTAGTTATGCAATAGGCTGAAATGAACAATGCTCAGGTATAAAATACCAATTTAATAACCAAAAACAACCAATCCACTGTACAGTTTAGTACCAGTGACACAATAAAGATGTATCTTACCAGATATATACTGTAACATCTACTATAAAGAAATATTAGACACAAGTCCTTCAGTAGAGCCTAGAAAAGCATAGAGCATATAGTTGTACTAGAAGTGCTTCCACTTATCAGATGACATCTTCTCTTTACGCAGAAAAAGGACAAAAAAATGGGAATCTAATTAGAGCAATCTGAAACATGGTAACACTAACCAATACTGTATCTTTCATTGAAACAAAAATTTCTCTCAGCTAAAGATGCAGCTGATAGTTTCTCTAGCACATTCACAGTTATTGTATCTGTAGTCCTGGTACAAACCTGTGGAGCCTGCAACAAGAAACGCCAAAAGTGCAAAAGACTTCATATGACAATATTCTAGTTGTAGTTGTGCATGTCCTCAATTTTGTTTTTTGCCACAAAGAAAGCCCAACTATATATTACGAATCAATGAGAAAGAGAACATACGTTTTTACATTTTAATAAAAATAACGCAAAGTATGGAACTTCCCAGTGATGAGATGCCTAAACCAAAAGCATTTCCCCAGCTCTATAGCAGTTAAAAAAAGATTACATAATAAACCTTTACAGAGAAAGCTCCTACTGAATTTGAAAAAAAACTTGTATGTTGCAGTTTTCAGAAAAGCACCATGCTAAAAGTGCATTCCATTCATTCAGAAGCAACCCAGATTCAGTACTAGAGAAGCTAAGGTACTGCTCAATGCAATGATTCATAGTTTCTCTAACAGGAAGATTCAGCAGTTTTCAGACGAGACCTTTATTCCCTCTCTGAATAAATGATGCCTGAAATTTTTATTCTTGTTCTAATGGAATTTCAATGGCCTTCACTGCAAATCTACTGGAAATTTTTGCATATTAAGTGGAAAAAATTAAATGATGTTAACCACATTTTAATGTGATTAAGGCTGACAGGGTCATTATTTCTGCTAATCACTCAGTTTAAAAAGCTCAAACAAAACTTTGTAACAACCAACGTTTTTTTTCTGTTTTTCTGTATGTCTGCTGTAGCTGAGAATTAAAGCCACTACTGAATATGAAACACAGCATATACTACAGAAGGATATATCAAATGTTTTCTGCAATTTGTACATGGATTTCATCATAATTAAAAATTTTTAAAAGGGGGGGGGAATAATTCTTTCAGAATGTATAGCCTTTTACTTCTTTTGTCTTAATCAGAAGACAAAATAGAACAAAGGTTACCATTTAGGTTGGCATAAACTGGAAAATGGGCATAAAGAAGCAGAACAGAGGCAAGTAGCAGCAATGAAGAGCAAAGATTATATAGTTTTCAGAGTGTCTTGTAGTTCACTCTCATGGAGGATCAAAAATAGGACAGAAAATTAGGGAGACTGCTGTTCTGGTCACAGGTTCAGCTCGAGAGGCACAGCCTTACAGCCAGCCCTCTTGCTCAAAGGTTTGGCATCAACAGCAGCAACTGTCAGTGGAGCAGCTCCTAAGATCACAGAAGCTTTGAGGGTGATTGAACAGGGCAGAAGGACTTCAATTAAAAAATAGGCATAAGTTTGTCTCGCTCATGCTACCAGAGGAAGGGATGTGTTGCTTGTGGGATTTATATAGTGTTTCTTTCTGGGTGGCAGGAGGTTGTTCACAGTTTTTCTTAGGCTTGCATTTTAGGCTTTTTGAAGGATTACCATTTTCTGTGAAGACGGCCACTGTAATGCTTACTGCCTGCTTAATAATTAACACCACCCTCTGTGAATCATCATTTCCGGATGACCTGTACCTCTCATGCCATGTTACCTCTTTCCTCACAACCTCCAAATTTACAGATGATTAAAAAAAGACGGGGGGGGGGGGGGGG
>VZTJ01000889.1:802124-874639 GCA_013397795.1 Orthonyx spaldingii
GGGGGGGGGGAAGCACATCAGCATTCATATTCATTTTTTCTACATAAGTAACTTGTTTATACTTAAGTAACTTCAGAAGAGAAAGTGCGGACACACGGATTCACATTGATCATTCCCATATGGTTTAATAGATACATTTCAACCTTACTGAATCACAAAACACTGCTTCTTGAATTACAAAAAAAAAAAAATTTAAAAATAGTAAACAAGATCATTACCTTATTAACCTTAGGGTATGTGATCTGAAGAATATTTTATTTCCTTCCCATTCCTCGGCAAAGTATCAGAACACAGGGATTGTTAGATCTACTTTATGATCACAACAAAAATGCTGAGTAAAAAAGATGGTAATTAATTATACACAAGTCTTTTCATATAAGACTTTACTTCTGCTTTACTTCTTCATACCTAGCATGTACTGCTAACTGTATTTCAACAGAGCAGCTTTTTTTCCTAACAAACATTTGCTTCACACCTGAATACTTTCCATAATAAGAAAAAAAGTCCAATAACATTAGATGACTTGCTATCAAGGAACAAAGTATGTTAACATCAATACATTACAGCTGTAGTTTGTGGTGTTCTCAAAAAGAAACATTATTGGTATTGCTGCACTTTCTAGTTTTAGTGTGAAGCCATGCACTAGTGCATCAACTAACAACCCCACTGAATTCTTGTGCTCATCTAAGAAGGGACCCTGCTGAATGTCCTAATGCATCTTATTGTGAATCTTCAGCAAATAAAACTTCATGTATGAGCTCATGATGTGCTTTGCTGCTGGAAAGTCACAGGCTCTGTGGGAAGCTTTTTATCTTCCCAGCAGTCAGTTCTCTGAGAACATCAGTGCAGCTACTGTAGTTACCTGTAGATTACTTGTATTTTCTCACATCTGTGTCCAGCAATCTAAACCATGATGATAAAGGGTCATTAGGTTTTGAGTGAGGAAGGGGATGGACTAGACAATTTGCTCTGATAAGCTCCTTGTTGCGAGTGCCGGTTTAGAATGTGAAATGGGGGGTTATGCACATTCTCAACTCAAAGCCCAGTGCTCTCCGAGCACCAATTAAAAACCATATTCAGCCCATCTTAAACTAGATGAACACACCTGAAATTTTTACAATTAAAATATTGCAATAAACTAATTCTGTCATGGTAAGAAGGACATCAACTGTCTATTAGCCACAAAAGAATTCAGGTACAATTACTAAGATAACTGCTGTTTGGAGCACAGCAAAGCAATTTCCCACAGTGGGGCTTACAGTTCAATTTACCAGTTGGGCAAATATTTTGTGCTCTGTAGTGGTCCACAGAGTTAACAGTTACCTGTAACATTTGAGTAGTGTTATACTTGGAGAAAACTTTTTTCAACCTAAACAGGTGTTTCAGCTTTATCCCTTCACATGAATACAGATTTTTTTTTCTAACCCTTTTCTAAGAACTCTTTTAAGATTTTCATATAACATTAAATGCAAATTTTATGAAAGAGCCAATGGGTCTATTTTCCCATTCCAAGCTACTCCCAATGAGATCTTGTAAGTTATAGGCTACTTGGAAGAGGAAAGAGAATAAGCATAATGTCACTTAAAAAATTATGTTAATTCTCAAGTAACCTGAGGAGGTGGTAACAGGCTTTTTTCCCTTTTTCCTTATGGGATATTCTTGACTCAGTAAAAAAATAATTTAAAAAACCCCAATCACATGAACTAAACAATAATGAAAGAAGGCTGCATTTTCATATGAAGCAATACCACAAATAGAATTCCAATGACATGGTCAGTGACAGAACTGTGAAAAGCCTTTAAAATATTTATCGTGAAGTTTCACGTCAAACTGCAGAGAGTATCATGGTATTATGTTAGGCAACAGAAAAATCCATGGAAATACAAACAAGCCATTGAATATTTCTTGGTCAGTGTACAAGCCATCACAAGAAACTCAGGGATTTAAGAGCATGAAGAATATAATTCCTACACTTCCCTCTTCTTGAATTTAAAGATTAAAATAATTACCATTCAAACACCACCTCATCAGCTTAGATAGTTCAAAAGGGGTTTTCTCCATTGCCCTTGCAGAGATGATGATATCCTGCTATGTTGCTTTTGAGTCTTCATTTTGAGTCAGTGAAGAAAAACAGAAAGCTGATATTTTACATAAAAAGGTCCATTTCCAAATTAGAATAATTGTAACAATACATGAGCTCATAATGCATTTTCTACCAAGATTCAAAGACTGCATTTCAAAATGAGCTCTTTAATTTTATCACTTAATTTTATTTTATACATACACATCTTTTAGTTCTGACTGCTGCAAGAGAACTAGCTATATACACAACGCTGGTATTTTTTTTTTAACTACTCCATGGTCTTCAATGAAAATGCATCATTTTGAGAACATTAACAGCTTGCATTATCAGAAAAAATGAATCCTTAATAATTATTCATACACCAAGTAGCTGTAAACCCAAATCATTTCAGAAGACCTGAATGTGTCAAGAACTTTGACAATTATGACTGGAGCCAGGAAACTGTAGCACTGCAGAATTTCTTATGAATTTTTCTAGTTACTTTTTATAAATGCTGTCCTAGATGACAGCTTAATGTGTACCACATGCAATATTTATTCTTCTTCAGTGTCAGACTGTCTAGCCATCCAAGGGAATACAAAGAATGTCACTTATTAGGATAAAAGCACAAGGAAGGTAATCAAGGACATATGTAACATCAGCCAATCATGCCCTATTTCAACATCCTATTCCATTCATAACAGTTCAACAATTATTTGCTTACTGATAACTTGCTTTCAGGCTGTTTGTGTTCCCCATAATGGTGGTTTGCATTTATTTTGCTCTTTAGAATTGGACACTTGCTGTGCCATGTATGTTTGTCAAAACTTTCTATCTTCTGTCAGAAATAGCTTTAGCATATCAAATCATTTCTGTTTGTCAGAAATCACTAATAGAACAATCTAGTTACCTTCTGTGTCAATAGGGTACTAACATAACTGGAAACCAGAAACAAAAGGCTATCAGACAGCACACACTACTGCAAGACAGGCAGCTAAACCCATGTTGCTATTTACCGTACTTTGATCATATAGTTGTGTCTTTATGAAAAGCCTAGTACAAAAATTAGACTCTGAATGGAATCGAAATGTACTTCAACAAGATATTGTTTGAGCACAAAGACATTAACCTTGCTTTTAAGCTCAAAAACTAAATTTTCTACTAGTCCTCCACGTCTCTTTACCATATTTCTACTTATTTATTTATTTTACCACATGCCTGTATGAAATACCTGTAGACATCTTATCTGTTGATTCTAATCTATATGATGGATCAAGCTATGAAGAAGCACCAGTTCACAAAGACAAGTAAAGACAGGCAGATAGAGGGAGCCAAAGACAAACATTTACCCTCCATAAAGTTATTTTAAAATAATACTACTAATAATAATTTTTGAAAATCCTATGGGAAACTGAACACACATGCATGCACACTTCATTAATCTGAATATCCTGGGATATAAAGATTTTATTAAATAAAAAACAGGTATGCATTTAATGAGCCTCTGAAATAAAACATAAGCTGGAAGTACCATCACATGTTTTAGATCGGCAACGTTGTGCAGGTTTTCAATGTATTAGGTGTAGGATTTTCTTTTCTTTTTCTTTTTTCTTTAATAAAAGCCATTTGGATTTAAATACATTTTCGCTTCAAGAATGTACTACTGTGCCAATGCATGAGAACAAGAGGAAGACTCAATATACAATGAATCTGATTAAACCCAATGAAGTACAAAACCAGCACATGCACTTAAGTCTCTTTCAAATATTTATCTTCTAAACATCTCTTCAGGCATTACAAACTAATACCAGGGCACAGTAAATCCCTAACATTCTTTGTATTTACATTCTATTTAACTTCTCTCCAAATTAACAATAATTAAGCTCAATCTTAAGATTACCATAGGATTACCATACAATAAGATACCCATACCCAGTGTCTGATCTGACAGTTCTTCAATTAAACATATATAATGTACAAACTTTCCTCTCCAATTTAAACATGAACATGTATCTATTCCTGGTTTCAAGACCATGGTTCCATCCACTGTAAGACTAGTGACTATCAGCATCTGAACATTAGTCATCCATATTAGTCATTAGAAGAAACTCTAGCTGTGAAAATAAAATACTATGCCAAAACTTTAGAAGGTAGGTTATGTTTCTTGGGAAAAACAAGCAGTTAAATGAAAACATACTTCCATGTACTTAATATAAAAGAATGAGCTGTAAACAACCATAAAATTAAAAGGAAAACTATTTTTTTAAAAATACATCAGATTTTCAAAATAATCACCAGTGAAAAATGTGCCTGTCAATTATGAAACAAAGAAGTCACCTAGAAAAAGGAAACTTAAAAAAAGGGTGCCAAAGTGACAGGAGCCTACGTTTCCAATCACATAAAAGAATCACCCTTCTTAAACATTATTTTTCCATTTATAATAAATGTTTGATTGCCTGATATTTCCATGTAGCCCCTATTTACAGAAAACAGAACAATGTTACAGAATATATTCCCCCAGAGAAGGAGATGTTGCAGACCATTCACAAAGAACAATTTCAAGATGAGTATTTTTTCCCAGACCCTATAAGTATCTCATATATCACGCATGAGAAATAATGGTAGGTGATATGCAATTAGCTTCAACTATGAGAACTTAAAAGATATTAACACAATACTGTAGGAAGCAATAGTATGAAATGTTTCAATAAATTAATTCAATAAACAGAATTTTAGAGGGGTATACAGGTACTTGTCTGCAAATCAAACACTGAAATATTGATTAACACATCATGAAAAGAAAGATACTTATTAACTGGGACATTGTTTAAGAGGTAGTATTAGAGCAATACTGATTGCAGTGCCCAATCCAAACAACCAAAAGCAATGCAAGTGTATTCTCTTGCTAATTCTTAACATAACAAGATATTATCAAAGGGTTTTTTGCTTTAAAAAGTGTTTAAGATCAAAGTTCATCTGCCAGTTGTTATAACTGCTGATGTGCCTAACACGAGAGCAAAGGACTATCTTTCCTCTCAAAACCCACCAGTTACAGGCAGCAAGGAAGTATCAGATCCTCACACAGACGAGGAGCTACTCCCATCGCACCAGGTGAGACCACAGCCACTCACCTGCAAAGTCATTCAACTGCTTCCTCTCCATCTTCCAGATTCTCAATAGACCCCCCACAAAAACAACTGCTGGTTTTTACATGTCATGTCAGATACAAGAACAGACAGGGACACATGCTCATAGTATCTATTTTCTCCTCGATTTGAAAAAGAAATATATTTGCTTTAAGGACTATGTAGAACTTCTACGTTGTCTAGTTGACAAAGACAGGCTAACAATGCTCACTCATTCTGAAAGACACAAGGCTTAATAAATTAATAATAAGAAGAAATAAGTAGCTTGATATTCAGTAACTTAAGGATAAACAACTATTAACAGGAATAACAATCTCTTGCAAAATCTCTATTAGTTTATTTGTAAAGCAAAAGAGGGCAAAAACTCCCTCTAATAAAAAAACCCAAATCCTACTTTCTAGGATAAGACCTGCTCATTAATAGGACATTAATGAGCTCAGAAGAGAAACCACAGCATATGCAGCTCAGTCTTTTCACTTTTTTCTCTGCCAAAATTCCCCTCACATCCAAATCCGCAGAAAAAGGTAACCTGGTAAACTAGACCATATTAGGAGATAGCATTTTAACTACAAAGAGAGAAGTGTAACTGGACCTTTGCAATTTGCATCACAAAGTAATTTTGTAAGTCAACAATACACAGAAAAAATGCAGCAGAACAAAGCTCAGTCTCCAAGAAGATTTAGATACTCATTTGCAATCAAGGAACAATCCTAATCCCTGGGAAATTTAATTGAGGAAACTATTTCACCTTACTTTATTCTCATTCCTTCGTCACTATTATAGCCAAAAATCACTGCAGTGAAAGTGGCTGTGCTTCTAACACTCAACAACCCAAAAGAGTATGGAAACAAAGTCTGTTCTACTTCATTACTAATGATGTTTCTCATCAGGATCTTCAAAGGTGAAAGAGATTTTGACATGAGTATCTACAGGCTCACATGCACAGTCAAACTCCTTTACTCTAAAATAAGAGTGAAATTCACTACTGAACTATTTACCATAGGAACTAGGATCTGCATCTGAGATAATGATACAAAAGCAATATGACAGCACTGATATTGTGGTTAGTACTCTAGTCTTCTCCAAACATTTCTGAGGACCTGTTGATTAGGTTGTGTTGATGATGTTCAGGACTAACAATCCTGGACTGAGATATACTGTAAATTACAGAATCTGGTCCTCAATATGAAAGTTGGGGTCTTAAGCTGCTTACCTTCCTGCTCTCTTCCATTCTGTAACACAAGTGAGTAAACCACAGTTTCTCCTTCACTTATTCCATTTCAATGTTTAGGCCATCACTGTCTTGGAGTATTATGAAAAAGAAATGCCTATTCTCTTAAATGTAAGCTACTCTGAATCTAAAAACATAGGACTTAAAAGCAAGATGAGACACTCCAAAGCTAAAAATGTCACTTAGAGAGTATTTTAAAAGGTATCAAGCTACTGAAAACCCCCAAACTCATTTAGTTGTCAGTAAAACTAATACTGTAAAGCTATACTAAACTATACATTGTCAAAACCATGCTCTAGCCTACCATAAACAGGAGGGAAGCATTGCATAGCCAGCTAAGGCTGTGACAGCACTGCTCAGTGAGGGACCACAGCTATGTACAACAAACACGTAAATGACTGAGCACATTTGGACGGCCTTTGAAAACAGGGATGACAGAACACAGTGTCTTTGCAGACATCATTCAGGAGAGAAATCACTGACAACATTCCAGAAAAAAAATTCAATTTTTAAACAATATTGATATTTTTATTGGGTTGCTTGATTTTAAAGTAGACAACATTTCCCAAAAAAATAAATGTCTGCAATTTCACCAGCACCAAGACTTAGGGAAATAGTGAAGAAAACTGAGGCATGAAGCACAAGCTTCTCCACAGTGGAAAGCAGGCAGCAGAAAACTGAAGCTCTTTACACAGCACACTGGGAAGAAGGAAAAGCAGTTACCCACTACACATAACAAAATTTATACTCAAAAGACATCTCTGCATCTCAGGTTTGCTTCTGAGCAGTTTAAGCATTCTCTGGTTTTAAACAAGACCTAAGTTCAAAAAGGATTTTGTACCGCATGATGCATCCAGAATCAGAAACATCGTATTGCAATAAACAACAAAACTTACATCATTGCCTTTGTGAATGTCACCATATAGCCTTTTTTTTGTGGAGGACCCTGTCTCTGGTGGTCATGTTATTTATACACTGAATTAATCCAAGTTGTGTAATTAACTGATGTGGAATCTAGTGCAACATTATTCTCTTCATTAGTATTTTGTATCTAAAGCAGGATGTGTTTATTAAAGAGACAAAAACATTTATTCAAAGTCCCAATTCCAATGAAGACCAGGGAGAAACAAAGTTTCTAAAATGTTCAGACAGTATACACTAATCAAGATGCCCTTTCTTATCCTACACAGGTTTGGATAACTTTTAAAGCAGTTAAGTTTTTGCTTGTTGCAAGTTAGCATCTGCTAGTTTAGATTTTGCCTATGAAAGTCCAAGTGTTTAACTAAAATATCACACAAATTACTTGATTCCTCAGCTGCCATGGCAGATTAAAAGAAGCATTGTTAGCAGGTAGCAATTCATAAGACTACACAAGCCAACTATAAAACTGGTAGGGCATCCAAACTCATAGCTGCAGTTGTTAAAGATTACAACTTGAACCCACAGACCTGTGTATGAACAGATCAGAAACTATGGTGAGGACAGCCAACACAAAAAATTAAAAACACTAAGAAGAGCATCTGCAGAGAGAACAGCAAAAGGAAGAGAAGATGGGAAGCAATGCTGAACTGTTCCAAGGGAGGTTTGGATGACACGCAGCTCATAAGACAGGGATTGTACACACAGCAATGAAGTTAAGAAGTTGCTTGTAGCTGCTTTCACTCAGCACAGCCGTCCTGATACACAGTGTTAATACCCAGCTCTTTTGTAGGTCCCTGACAGTACCATCAGCTGGGTGCACACAGATGCTCTCACAGTATGAGAGGCCTGGTGGCTCATGGCTGCTGGGCTGGTTTTGGTGCTGTGGGATGCTGGGCTGTCACGTCTCACTCAGAACACTGGAGAGACTGTCCTTCATTCCCCTGCTCACCACAGAGTGCAGCCTCTGATGAGTTCTAAGCATAGTGTGACCGTACCTTTATCTGCCCAGGACAGGCCTTCCCAAAATCCAGAAGGTTCCCCTCTACTACGACCACCTCTCTTTTTACCAGTTCAAGACTCAATATATCCTAAGTAAATTATTGAGGTTTTATTTCTTGACTTTGCAACCTTCACTTTAACTACTTAGTAGTGCCATGTTGTAATCAGGTGAACCAGAATTTTTGAAAAAAGCTTCACCATACAATACTGCCCATTTTTAAAACATACAGAAACAATTTATTTGAAAAATGTTACTGTCCTAATACTTAGGAACCAAGACATTTGGCACAGAGCCAACTTGCTTCAGAGATAAACTATCACATTTGGGCAAAAGGTGAACACTGGAGTGAAGTTAGACTCTGGGAAGGTGCTTTTGTGTCTGGGGCAAGGTCACACACCGAAGCTGAGAATGGGACCCATCCGAAGCTGAGAATGGGACCCATCCTTCCATGCATAAAGGCATGTCCCCAACACCTCTATTACCCAAACAATATGCATTCACATTCAAACAGACAGGGGACTCCAGAGGGGCAGGCAAAAAAAAGTGAAGCAAAGCAGGAAGTCTGGTGAAAGAAACCATCCAGACCAAAAGGACTGGACTGGAACTAAGCCAGCAAGAATGGGATGAACTCAAAGGAGAGGGAAAGGGAATCTGGCAAAGACCCATGGAGAACACATCAGCTAGGAAAACTGTGGGGCAAAAAGTATGGGATAAACAGAACAGCTAAATGAAGAGTCACCGGAATCGGTAAAACAGAAGAGTACAAGAAGTCAACTGGCAATGTCAGGATGGTACTGGAAAGAAAACAGACTGCCATTTGGTTGATGGATTACTAATTAATTTGTATTCATTAATCTGTATGAGAAACAATAAAGAATAACTGTTTATTAAGCAAACAACATGCACTATCCCCTACTACACTAGGTAAGTGCTCTATGAAAAACATGTGCAATCCTCTCTCAACAGCCTGAGCTGTAAGATACTCTCTCTCAGTCAGGCAGCAAAGACGTAGCAGGATGCCTAAACTCTGGATCTGGTAAACTTTGAATATCTGACTTCTCAACTTGTGTGTGCAAAACTTTATTTATACCCAGGTAACATAAATCATGTCCTAATAGTCTTTTAAAACATTTCAGTTGTAAGGCAGGAACAAGAACTGTAATATATTTTTTAAAATATTATTTTCCGAATTTGTCAGCATAGAAGACAACCTTAAAATCATTAAGCAGCTATGTCGAGAAAATATCTCAGTACCACCCTGGCATTACAACTTATGATTTTAAAATTTCTACAAATAATTTCTCAAATATACTTATAGGAATAAAATGCATCTGCCTAAACATCCATACCTGCAGAAATACAACCAAGAAATCCAAGTCTCCATTTATCACCATAATTGGTAATAAGTAATCCCATTTATAACTTCGTTTCCTAACTAGTTTAAAAGTGAAAGACCGAGTGAAACAGATTAGTTCATACTCAAACCTACTGAGTGTTTCTTTTACTTGACCCTCAATATTTCTTTCTTAATGTCAGCTCTCCCTACCCCCTTCTTCTTTTTTTTTTTTTTTTTTTTTTTTATTTTTTTTTTTTTTTTTTTTTTTTTTTAAATATTTGGGACATCTGAAGCAATAAGAAAAAGCTGAATAGAAAGGGATTATTCTCTCTCATACTACAAGATCTAAAGAGCATCAAATGAAATTATGATGTGGTAGATCCAAAATAAGCATAAGGAAGTACTTCTACATCTAGCACATAGTTAAGCTGTGGAAGTCTCTGCTCCAGGATATTGGGATGCCAGAAAGTATACTTGGGTTCAAAAAGTCAAAGTCTAAATTTATAGAACAAAAATCAGTCAAAAAGTATTAACCACAAGTGTATCATATCTGGCTTAGTCAGTTATACAGTAACAGATTGCATGAAGCTGGATGCATATACTCTGTTTGCTTAATCTGTTCCTATAATCTTCCCTGGACATCTGTTAGTGGCCTGTCAGAAACATGATACCAGAAAAGACAGACCTTTCATCTGACCTAATTATACCTCTTCTTGCTTAACAACATTAAAAATGCTATAAAAATTAATGGGCAAATTTTTATTTATTATGACATATATGTCACTTTTCTAAATACACAGGAGCAAAATACTAAGTCCCCTATCCTATTAACACCGATCAACATTTTGAACAGAATGCCTATCATAACCTTTTGAGAAAAAAACCCTTAAAATAATGTTAACACACATTTGGATATTCAACAAGTCTGAATTGTATTAGAGAAATCAATGTTCAAAAATCCATAATTAAGTCTCAAACAATTTAGTTACAATGCCAGAGATACTAGAAAATCTTCAGCAGCATAATTGGCTTTTTGAATTACAGTCTAGGCATAGGATGAAATTCACTTTATTAGACCTGAGAAGTTGAGTCAAAAGATCAGTATATGTGGCTTTAACATATACAGTATTCCTGATGCTTGCTGCAAGTAAGCCCAAAATACCAAACCAAACAGGATGCCAAGCATGGCCCACTACATTCAATCATTAATTAGCTCAATGTATTTCATAACTGGAATCCATTCTATGAGCCACTAGAAGCACCATCTTCAGCAAGGCTAAAATGTAAAGCTTTACTTAGATGAAGGGCTGATAAATCTGATATCCTGGATTTATGTGACCTCCTGTGACTCAGAACGCAATATTAACTAATAAATATTATTACTGTTGTTGTTACTATTATTATTATTACGAGTATTTTCATGGTAAAACTCAAATACATGTATACCATGGTTAAGGTACTAAATCCAGATAAAAGACCAATTAGGAATTATTAAAAGAAGAGTTTAAATATTCATTTAGAGCACAGCAATATGTATTGAGAATGGTTTCAGTGGATTCCCCCATAAACATCAAGATTACTGTCATCTGATCATAACACAAGTGCGACTAACACAGCTGCCATGTCAGCTTCTCGTCAGGGGCTAGGTCTTAATCATAAATCAACTGAATGACTAATTCAACATTGTTAAAACCAGCAAGTAACTGCTTGGAGCCATTCCAGTTTTTACATCTTTCAAAAGGTCAATACACCTACTCAAACACACAATAGTCCTATCTTTCACAGTGTTTTCTTCTTTTCTTGGATTGAAAAATAATACGTTGGCACTTAAACGTAAGTGTGTTTTAACTAACAATTAAAATGTTCATTAATTCTGAAAGAGTGACCCATTAAAACAAAGACAATTTTAGTTTTCCTCTCCACCCAAAGCCTCTCCTCTCCTTTGCTGTTTTAAACACTTTTTTAGTTGCAAAAGTCTGATGAAAACATTTTATGGCTGAGCATTTCCTGCATTAACCTTACCTTTGTTATAGTAATATTACAAATTAAGCTCAGAAATAAACTTTTTTGAGAAGAATGACTATGACTAAATGTGGCTTGCATTTCAAATATGAATACCTACCCCTCAAAATAAAAACAAAAATCACAAAGTGGCATCTAACAGCAAAATATATTCTAATCATTTACATCTGCTTGCACCATACAAATGACAGAAGCCTACGGTTAGCATCCTTCATAGAAAACATTTATTCTGCTCTTAAATATAAAAGCTATGTTGCATAAACAGAGGATTTAAAGCTGTAGCAGAGTAGCTGAAGGAAGGGAAATGGCAATCTTTCTGGTCCTAGTAGATGCCTTTCCCTATCACACAATGTTTCCCACTCATAAATACATGACAAATACTTCCTCAATCATTTTTTACGAGCAGGGATGCACAGGGGGTAGTCAATGGCTAGCTTGAGGGAAAATAGGAACAGCAGGAGGCAGAAACTGTACTGAAAATGGCTATGTGGTAAATTCTCTTCTGGAACATCACTCAGATACCCAGGCTTTGATCTTTCAGCTACAATTACACTCACATCCATGAGATCTGGGTATACTTTTTAAAAACTAAATCATTAATTGTAACAGAAACAGTTAAACTGTTTCATTATATGACTCTTCAACTCAAATATCTGATTTTTTTACAAATGAAAAATTGCAATTTATCCAAAGATTTGCTTCCAATTGGGTTTAACTATGTCATCATCACAACTAGTCTCACAAAAAACATGGGGTGACTGGCGACAGCTAAATCACAGACTGGCGTCGCCTAAGTAGTCTGGCTACCATTAGGGTCTGGGAAATGGTATTTACTGTACAATTAGAGCCAGTGAGCTCTACCTGTAATCATCCAAATACAGGTGTGAGGATCCTTTTTTGGACAGGGAAACCGACTCATCCATTTTCACATAAACCCCCACATCTGTTCTGTTACAGCAAACTTTAAGAAAACCCAGCATTTGTACTTTGAAAAAAAGTATCACCTTACAATAACAGCAAATACAGCTATCCTGATTTTAAAGACTTCCTTGGGTAGAACAACTTCTTATATTTAAATTGTCATACCCAAAAAATATTTAGAGGAACAAATTAATTTAAAGTTATAAAATTTGGCCAAATATGAAGAGCTTACATAATTATATTGCTCATCAAGTCTATTCTAAAGTCTGTGTTTGGGACTGAGAGGGTTTGCTATTAAAATACGTTAAATTTTGTTCTTTAGTACCAACACAAAATGTCTTGGAGCATCAAAAGGACAGTTTTAGTTGCAGTAATTTCACAGAATTTATTCTAATGATTTATTGGAGTTAACCATCTGACATTAATTATTGTTTTGGCTTCCAGTCTATGAATGTTTATTTTTCAGTTTAAAGCCTTCTCACTCTTTGATATCATATGGAAATGAGAATTTTTAATGGAAAATTGAAACCATGTGCATCTAAGTACTTAATGAAGTACAGGGAGAAACAGAGGGTGTACTTTAGGAGAATTCAGATATTCTGCTTTAGATACTTTTGATTTGTTTGGATGAGCTACATGCATATATCTGTTCACAAACATACATTTATACATCTTCAAAGTATCTCACAAGTACAGTGTTTAAAATTCTGAATTGTAAGAACAGAGCTGCTGTTTGGTTGGGTGTTTTTAAACTAAACACACTGCTATAGATTTTCCTTCATCATATACTAACTACCTCATCTGTTCCCTCCTCCACAGAGCAGTATTTATGGCATCTAGAGCTTCCAATGACACTCTAAATGCTGTACTTCTCAACAGTGGATTCCCACCATATGTCTACCATGTTAGGACTGGACCTTCATCCAGTTCACTGAATGTCTGATAGATTGATTTTGCAACCATCATGTACTTGAGTCACAATATCGATGTCAGAAATACCTGACTAAAACCTGAGTTGTCCACGGCATTAAAGCCTATCGAAAGAGGCCTGTAAACCACAAGCAACACACAAGCAGTGGCAAGAAAGCCAGGCACCCAACTGCAAACAGAAGAGTAATGTTAAAATGTGCAATTTCGTTTGAAAGACTTCTGTGGAACTCACACAACTTTAGTCTTCTGGCATTCAATTCATTCCTTTGGAATGAAGAAGATGTTGTTCAGACAACCAGCATTACAGAACATGATAAAGCCATATGTTTATTTAAATTAGTAGTTCTAAATCAAATCTGTTTTCTTCACAGTTAATGGATTCATGTTAAAAAGTAAGAAAGGAAAACTTATTCTCTTCTGCAGTTTCAGTCAGGGTTTCACCATATGTATTGTACTCAAGCAGAATGTCAATGGGAGCATAACAAGTAACAGAAGTGAAAAATTAGTTCATATTGCTATTTTAGTTAATATCCTTGGTGATCTAAATGTGAGAGGAATTACTGGTCATTGAAAAATGTGAAACAGAAATATAAATTTAGATATTTAACCTGTACACACTCACCACTTGTTTTTCTTTCTAATGTAGTCTTTTTCAGAGAGATTAACCAAGTAGATCATCGGTTTTGAAGTAAAAAACAAATGTTTGTTCAAAACATCAATCTGGAAGTGAGAATATAGGGGGAGAATTTTAAAAACAGTTTATATCAACTTGAATTAATTTTATGATCATTTTCCTTACAGAATGCCTGAGAAGGCTACAGAATTCAAGTGCAATACATAAATCACAGATAAGCATAGATTCAGCTAATACATTTAACATTCGATACACTACAAATATGAAATCTAAAAAAAACCCCAACTTAAAAAAGAACCAGTAACAGGTAGCAAAATTAGAAGTCAATTCATGGAATAGTATTTATAGCCTACCTCTTTGTCATTCCAATCATGATAGAAGCGGACAGCTTTCTTTTCATCTATTACCCATGTCTTGATTTTGCACATTACGTCCTATGCAAGATCAAAAAAAAAAAAAAACCAAAGTCAAAAACTCAGCTGGATATCAAGACTATTCTCTTCCATAAACAAGGCATGTATACATTAAGATTCAAAACATACACACAAACTAAAAATTAGATAATACCTTATAGAAACAAATTTTTACTCTCCCAGAAAAACAGAAATTGCTGCTTTAAAAGTCACTAAAGAGCAATATGGATTATTAAAGTCATCCAAACGCCACAATTAGAAAGTTAAATACACGATACTCAAGTATCATCTCTTGTCACCACGAACATCAGCAGAGCTCATAAAATATATGCAAAAATCGGTACATTTTAGATTGCTTTTCAAACTCAGTAAGACGCAACATTTCAGCATCCAGCGGGAGAGACCACGTACAATATAAACATGCCATTAAGAAAAGGGAATGGGTGGGACAAAACACAGCAAATATCTTTTTTTTTTAAATTGTGAGCAAAAGAAATGGAGCCTATTATTGATGATCCACCCTCAAGAAATTAATTCAAATGGCCAAAGCCCTTTTTATTCCGCATTAATTTTTCGCCAACACCTTCTCCCTCCCCCCCCAAAATGAAACCTGCCAAAGCCTCCATTACACAATGGCAAGAGCCTTGCACTGGTGACCTCCAACCAGCTGCATTCACTTTCAGAACATCTCTCTCGGCAGGAAATCTAAAGGCCTTTTAGTTAGCAAGCTAGTGTGCATTCAGAAGGAGTAACTGCAGGAAGAGCCCAATGTGCTTTGTTTCTCTGGCCTTTCTTCACAGAAAGATTAATCATCTGTGAAATGGAAACGGCAAACAGCAAGTGACACAAACTGAACCCTTCAAGCCTTTCCTCATCAGTTTTGTGGTCGTGAATCCGAAAGCTGCGTGTGGCACGGTTCTCCTTACAGGCAGGTGTTAATAAAAGGCTCTTGGGTCTGAAAGGTCAAACTCTGCTCTTCTAGGAGTAGTACATTTTAGAGTCGCCTATTTTTTGTTGTAGATAATTTATGATCATGCTTTAAATAATGCATTTTTTTGAGTTGCAATTGATGCAACTGAGCATTAAAATCTTTAAAATACAAGGAAACATTCCCTAAACTGTTGAGCACACAGCCTTTTTTGCACTTAATGCTATGCAGTTGAAGTACATTTATAAACAACCACAAATAACATCAGTATTTACTACCGTCTTTTCTAGTCTTGCACTAGCTTTAGTAGAGGAAAAAAAAAAAAAAAAGAAAAAGCTCTTCTAAATCTTCAGATCCTGATTTGAAACCCTCCAGGAACAGGACTCCCCACAGATTTTAACAAGGAAGGGGCAAGCTAAAACTTTTAATGAAATCTAACATGTTCTGCCTAAGAATAATCACTTTTACTCTCCTATAACTGAATTTCACTCATAAATGTTTAAAAGTGGCTAATATAACACCATTTCCTACAAGGAGAAGATCAAAGTGCTATATTACAAATGCATTATGATTAAAAAAGCACTGTGCAGCTTTGCTATTAACTGTTCTTTAAACCCTAAAAGGCTTCCCATAGATCTCACTTGGCACTGCATATACAACCTTTGACAAGTAATGTAGACCATTTTTATTCATTGCCTAAAATTGTAGGCAATTATGTGCGTCACACTGGCCACCTGCAAATTCTGAATGCCTGCTCCAGTTGTCAGAGCAAAAAACTAATGTCGGAGGGGATTAATCTAGGGGGAGAGAGTCCTCTTTAATGGCTCCAGCAGGTGAAATGGCCCAGCTGGTTACTATGATGAGTGGCCAGAACAGCTTATGTAGAGACATGCAACAAGATTACACATAAAGAAGAAAACAGTGGTACCATCTCATCTTTAACCCTATGTGCTTTTTATTTTTTAATTAATCAGTATAAACAAGATAAGGGAAGCAATTCTACTAGTAAGTACTTTTCACTTAAGGTCTTTATCCTCAGCTTCTCTTTAAATAGAAATATAAAAAAATCAACACAACCTCCAAGATTCCTGTTCAGCAGTGAAGGAATTCTGGTTACACACTATTTTGGCTTTTAAACTAGATCTGTAGGCACCTACCACATGGCTTTCAGCATTACAGTTTCTCCCACAATAGCAATGCATTGCTACAAATAAATTGGAGTCAATAAAAAATTGACAGAAAAAACCCACTATAGCACAAGTCACCATAGCAAAACTTTTAGGCTTAGGCAGAAATGAAATGTTTTGTAATCACACTGTAAGGGGAGCTACATAACACAGAAGCTCCAGAAAAATTCAAGCATCAACACAGCAAACAAAGTTAGGCCTTTCTAAAGCCTATCTAAGCACAGAGCTGCCAATCAAAATCTTTCACATTCATTTGCTACGCAGAGTGACACACAGATCTAAATCCATTTTGGCACTGACCTAATTTTAATAAGTTCTCGTTTACGCACCTGACTTGATGCTGTTTGCAACTATTGTTCTAAAGGAGTGAATACATGGACAATTTCCACGGATAAGGCTGACCTATAGCTGAATATGCTGGGAAGAACTGACAACTGTATACTTGCAATTTTATTTTGGTTTTATAGGGAAGTTGGCGAAGTACTGGAAAACTTTCTTTAGATAAAAGGATGGAAACTTGTAAGCAAATACACCATTTTTGTATGAAGCTGATGAAGCAGTGAGACACAAAGAAGTTCTCCATCTGGGCAGCAGTCACACCATGCAGAATGTAAGGGAGACAGTCCAGAAACTTAAAAATGGGTCAGCTGAACTTAGATTACCCTGCATCAGTGATTGTGTTCCACTGAAACGAGACTTATTGTATTAACACCTTAACAAGAAATTGTTAAACATGAATGACAATATGAAGAAAGGCAAGTGTTTCCACATTTCATTTTCAGCTGCCCCAATACTCTAAACAAACGTGCAAATAGCGCATTTTTATGTTATTTCTCACGTAGCACCATTTTGAATTATACCTTCTATTTAGGACTGGTAAAAGAGTATGAACTGACCCTTTTATCTCCTCTGTCACTGTAACAGTCATTTAAACACATTTAATCACTACTCAAGTTAACTTTGAGATTCTTAATAACAATACAGAGCAATGATCCACTTTGTTTCATTAGATCTGGCCTCCCCAGTTGCACACTTCGAGGTTAATCTGTCACCAGCAGAATGATCCACCTCACCTTCTTGGATGAGAGAGGTACTCTTGTTTTTCAGCTAGCAACATTATACAAGAACCATTCAGAAAGCCACCAAAAATCCCTCCAAATTCCAATTTGCTTACAGTTGTCGAGGCATATGAAATACAGAGAACTTCATGAATATCAAGTATCACTGTTTTAAAAATCAGATAATTTCTGACTATATTCCCGGCAATATATTTAACACATATGAATACTCAGTATATTTAGCCATATGAAATACAATGATTTTAATTTATGTCCTGCTTTCGTTTTCCAAAGACCACAAGTAGTCAACCAACAAATGCTAGGCAGGACATTAACAGTAAGTCCAGCAGTACAAAATAATGAAATACATGTAAATTGCATATAGCAGATTTACCAAGACCTACTCATGAGACACTACTGTGTAGAAAAATGTGCATACATTAATAGACTTTCTGGATGAATGATAGTAATAATGTGTGCCAATGCCAAATTCTTCTTACAGCATGAGGGACTAAACTGAAGCTTGGAAAACTCACTTGCCTACTTGGCATCAGAGAATTGTGATTTTTTTGTTGTAAATTAGCAGGGCATGTAATTAACTTCCGCAAATTTAATAAAGAAATAAGCAGTTGTGAGGATTATCACTTCACACTTCAAAGTGCAAGCAAATTCCCTGTGATCCTGCAGGCAGTGCAAAAGTCTCCACTACTACAGAGTAACTGTGAGTACAGTAGGGTTTTTTCCCTCACCAAGGAAGTATGGAGTGTTTTTCAGCACATTATTCATTCCCTTCAAAACTTCCAAGATGTAAAAACTTACCGTCTCTCTATAAAAGCTTCAAAAGCAGTTAAATACTTTTTATTAAAATGCTTCAATTGTCTAAAGTTCTATCATTTACACTGCTCTGCTGCTTGGAAAAGCTACAAGGAGTACCTACAACATTATCTGCATCTCTTAGTTAGCTCCTCTCATTTCATACTGAAGTCCAACACCATTGCATATCAATAATGAAGGTGGGAGTGTATAAATAACACATTCTGACTTTCCTAAGGAATCTGGCTCACTGGCATAAGGTATTTCTTGAATAAATCACTGCATACTCTAAATGGAGTGAACACCACCTAACCAGTAGGTCTCAGAATACAACTGCAACTAAAAACCCCAATGTGCCTATTTCTGGTGGCACTCCAAACAAACTCTTTGCATTTCACTGGTTACCATCTTTCAACAGCCAAAAAAGACCATGTTAATGACACTCACTTTCTGAGAAAAGTAAATTACTAACAATGCGAACCTATGTAGGGACCAGAATTGCCCCACAGCTTTAGTGAAAGTAAATTATGCTTTTCAATACAAAACACTGAAGTTCATACACTGCTGGGCAGGGGACAAAGGAGGATATAGTATTTACCAGCAGAGGACTTCCCTCTTGTGAGAGTGACTGAGAAGCCTGGAGGGTCACAAGCAAATGAACTGTACTGTAACTAGAAGACTAATGCAATCTTGGAGTATATAAATAACCCAATGTCCAATGGGAATAATTCTACATTTATCTCTGCTGAAATAATGAAAAACTGGAGAAAAATCAGAAGTTTTGAAAAAGTGCTTAAGCATGAAGACTTGGTTTTCTTAAATTGTATGCTTTTATTCTTATTGCATTATATGTATATATATACATATATATATATCCCAACATTACCACATATACAGGGTTTTTCACACTAGCATAGAGAAATCAAATGACTGCTGAAGCTTGACAAATACAGACTAAAGCTGTGTCTTATTTCTAAACAGTAAAGATAATTAATTATTGACATAGCTTATACAAGTTAAAGCAATTTATCTCTAGCCAGGATATATTTCAATAAAGGTTAATTTTTCCCGTAAGAGATACATTCCATTTTAACCATAGCTGTACGAATTAAGTTGGAATATGCAAGACATCAAACTGGATAATAATGATTATTCCATCTGGCCTTCAAAATTTCTGTGATGGTTTTTCAGATACAGTTAGAGAACAATGCTATTTGAGGTACTCATAGCTAGTTTAACTGTTCTGCACCAAGAGCAATTTATTGAGTACACACAATTTTCCCTGTTAACACGAGGTGTATGGAGTGCACTGAGCCCACAATCCTTCCATTCACAGCTTTCCTTGGAAATCTTTTTACTTCTATTGAGCATAGTCTCAGCCCTCTGCTTTTCCTGGAGCTTTTCTGGTGTTTTTAAAGATTGAGGCTGAAGTGACATAGCAAGAATTTATTCTAAAAAAACTGTTTAAAAACAATGGTATTTTAAAGGACAATTAAGACAAATTTTGTAGTTTAAAGAAAAGGCTAGATCGTGTTTTTTCATTGTGATAAGTGCTTAAATAAGCTGTAGCAGCTGGGTGCAGGAAAGAGAACAAGCCAGGTATTGCATCAACTGGAGTGACAATGAGCTCCTCTGTGGTACAAAACAATGTCTAATCTCTTACAATTCCCCTGCTCACTGACTTTAATAAAAATACAATGGGACAAGTAATGGACTTAGGACAAGCGTATTATCCTTTCTTCTATTTAACACCTTCTCACAGAGCCAGTACGAGCTGTACATGATATAAGATTTACTTAGAACTAGATGCCAATAATGTTTATGAGCCACAACAAGCACTTTCACCCAAAACATCCTACAGGCATTCCAGACAATGTAAATTTATGTCAATAATCCCCATATTCTCCTGTGTGGGTCATCCTTGTGGGCTCTACAGCATTATACATAAAACAACTCAGCCACTTGTCACTTCTCAAAGAAAAAAGCAAGCAAGAATACAGAAAGCAGTGTATCTACAAGTGATTATTTCCAGCAGTTCAGAAATTCAGAACAGGGAAATTGCACTGAAAAGTAAAATGAAACATCTTTCACAGTTTCACTAAACTTTTCGTATTGCATTAGCCTATACACAATAATTTCCAAATAAATCCATGTGTGAATGCATTTATTGTAGATGCAAATTAAGCTATATGAAAGAGGTGTCTTTTTCAGAACACAACTATTCGTATATAGTGTTATTTTGGCATGTGCACATACAATTTAAAATGGCTTAGATCTAGACATACTCAGAGAGACATGATTTACAAAATTAATTACTTTAAGCCACTTGTCAAATCTACACAGCAAAGATCAGCCTTGACACAAAGTATTTAAGCACTGACTTCTCTTTGTCTACTGGTAATACCAAAAAAGTCCAAATGTGTGTTTACACATTATGTACTTTTAAGTCAGGCTTTACTACCAATCGATTCACAAACATCTGCCATGCTACATTCAAAATGTTCTCCAGAATGAAGTTTAATTTCCTCTAAATACCACATTAAGCACAGTAAATGGTCCACTCCAGATTTTAGGCATAATTATATGCATTAAGAATATAAATATTTTCTCGATTCCCTATGATTTAAGTTAGCAATTGTAAAAGCCATCAGCAGAGAGTATGTCAACAGTGCACGTGTACACTGCTCCTTTCTTTCCATCTCCTGTGGAACAAACTGGCCTCTCAAACTCTCCTCCCATATGGAGACCAAAGAAACTGGCAAAAAAAATTTATACAATTCATCACTATATTTGTCTTCAACTTAGAATGAAAGAAAGGTGAACATTCCCAACTGACATCATCAGTTAGAGGAAATAAGAGTTCATCCATCCGTGAGAACTCTGGAAAGCACTTGCAGCAAGAGGTCAGCGAATTCTGCTTGCACCATCCCATTCATCAGAATATTGCAGGAAGGAAAGATTTTCATCCAGTACATATTGGTAATAAGAAGAAATTGGAGCTACCAGCTCTTTGCTGTATGTGAAGTATCTCCTATACCATATCAATGATTTTAACAACAAATGATGAACAAAAGAACATCTTTCAAACAGTTACTATAGTCTCAGGACAGGACCAAAACATTAAATGTAAGGCAGGAGAATGGAAGGGATTAAATCTAATTAAACCATCATTAGGAAGATTTTGCTTTACTCTTCATAGCACATATATGCTGACAAATACAATGACCATAGGCAGAGTGTAAGTATTCATTATTAGTTCATTGCCCATCACACAAACAAAAGAAAGCTTGATACCTTTCTTTTAAGTTGAATATACACTAGATGGTTCTGATACCACTACACTAAAGAGAAGTCTTGAACTGCTCTTTTCATAACTGCAATTGCTTTTCCTCTTACAAAACGTTACTGATCTGATAAACTAATATTATTTTTAAAATGACAGACTTTACATTGGAATTCATGTATCTTGCAGGACTTCTGAAAGCATCCCATTCAACCGAACACTGGAAGGTCAAATGCAGTGAATACTGACCCTGACCTACAGCAGAAGTCACCTTTCAACTGAAAATTGGAAGTTCAAACACTGTGCACATTGATTCTGACCTAAAGATTTTGTCCTCATATCAGTAACATCAATCTAATTCCGATGCAGTAATCTGCATCAACTCAACTATAAACAATACCTTTGTGGTCAGATATATAAATCTCAATACTGTTACCGTAAGAATTCTTGCGTGCTCGAATTCAAGATTTTGTGCACCAACAAAGGGCTCAAGGAATAACTATCTGTTGCAGAGCTATCAATTTCTAAGGACTAGAACTGAATCAGGCTGGAAGAGTATTGGAAGAGAATTCCACAATAATGTTCACTTAACTGTATTAGATGATATTAACTTGAAGACTTCTGTCTCCAGGACTGAAAAATCCCATCAATTAAAAACAATTTTTTAAATTAATTTTATAATTTGCACATTCTGATCTATAAAGTCATATATATTTGAACATTACTTTGAAATCCCCTGCTATCCAAAATTACAGATGAATAATCAGCTAATAATAAAGTTTAACTCATGATCTATCTCATGTCTCTGCATATACCAGCACCAGACAGATTTAAAATACAAAATCAAAATTACTCAGATTGCTTTCTGAAATTATATTTGCTCTGTTTTAATACATGCAAACAAGAGGAGTATTTGTATTCCATAATATCTTATTAGAAGGTTATAACCAAAAAAATATTTAAAGGACCAATATTTTTCAGACCAAGTCTGAAAGACTAGTACTCTTAGTAATAGTAGACAGTCATTTCTGAGAAGGCAGGGACACCACTTGCAAAACAGACAACAAATGTGTAAAGGAAGCTATTCCAAGCTTATGTCAACATTACATGTTGGTGATCTTGGACCATATTGTGCCATTGATTTTCAAGTAGAACTTGAAAATTATTTCATTGATAGCTCCTTAACAACAGTCAGCTATTTTATTTCTGCTGACAGATGACTGAGAAATGAATTCTCTCAGAGACAGGACAAACAGTTAACGCTATTCAACTGCCAAGCCAGGTCACTGCACAAAGGTGAATTCACCACCTGTAGGCAATGCAGGCTTAGACAGAGGAAAAAGTAAAATTAACAAGTTATAACACCATGCCAGAAGGCAAGCTACCAAATACAAACCTCAAATTTAAGTATGGTCGACTGACATACACTGTCAGCTTTTTATTTTTCTCCTCCTAAACATTTTGGAGATTTTGACTACCAAGTTACAATTGTGGTGGCTTCCTGATAAAGTGAACCCTCTAAAGCAGGCAATTCATATCTGTGAAACAAGACAAATGACTTCTGTAACTCTCAACCAGTAGAAATTCTTAAGACATTCTCAAGTGTCTTCACCTTGAATTGTTCCCAAAAGAATGGGGAAAAGAAAACAATGAAAAAAAAGAGAGACACTAAAATTTTAACATTGTGCTTAAAAACAAAACCAAAATGATCTACGAACACCAAGTTTTTTCCCTTGTAACCTCCTAGTTTTCCTGAAAGGAAAAATGACTGGGAACACTCAGTACACAGACTGGAGCTGTTTGTTCCACATCTCTGCTACAGAAGAATATTGCTAGGAACAGAGTATTAGCAATGGCTGTGTATTATACTGCCAAATAATTTTACAAGGCAAATCCTCAGAAGTTCTCTCCCAGTCCTGTCCCATTCTCCTTTTTTTTGAAGCCAATCTGTTTGGAAGAAAGTATTAATTTCAGGCTATACTGTCTCTTAATGATTTTTGTTTTGCCCTGGAAAGAGCAAGCCTTGAACAGTAGCTGCAAGCTGCATGGAAACATTACTAATTGTGCTGGATGGGGAACTCTCTCTGTGACAGACAAGCTAAATGCAGAATGCACTGGATTTGTGAAGTGCAGAATGATCAAACAGCCATAATACACTCCTAACATTTGGCTACCACTTTAGGAAGGAGGCATAATCTTTAACTGCTTTTTTCACCAATCCCACACAGTTTCCCTCCTAGACCTGTAAGTCATTTACTGCATAGTCAATCCCACAATACTGTACCATAGTGTATTATATGGAATGCAACCACAGGCCTTCTCTGCAACACAAAACATGAAAGAAAAAGATGCAAGCCAAACCGTACAGGAGAGCCTCACAACCCAGTGGATGAACACCTAAGTAAGCCCAGTACTGGCTGGAAATGCCCAAGAGCTGCTGTTACAGTCTTACAGCTACACAAACCTCTTTGTAGAAGCTGCATAACTGGACCTAAGGATTGATCTACCAGGAGAAGAAAAGGGCTGTCACAGGCCTTCACCATTGAAAAAGTCCATTCTACGAAGTCTAGTGAATACCTTAAAATTCAAGCATATTTGTCACAGGGGAAGACAAGCAAGAAAGTCCAAGATCAGCAAGACTCACAGGCATTATGCCCCACAACACTTCCTTGAAGAGATTCCCTAGTGACTACAGTTCCTATGTGCAGCCTTTGTCTCAAGGGAAGCAATAATTTGTGCCTCCCCACCCTGTTCAGCCACCCCTTCCCACAAAACAAAGGAATTTCATGCCTTTGAAACCTCTGTTGTTGTTGACAAACTCAGCTGAGACTGGTCATGTGTAGCAGCTGTTATTTGGAACAGAACTGCTAGTGCAACACGACTCCAAGAACCTGATGTTTTGTGGGCACATGTTCATAAAAACAGGATTAAAAAAACACAACAAATGACAGGAAGTGGAAGCTACAAATACAGGGTGACAAAGTAATTTTGACAGGTGAACTACAGATGAAGTAATAGGTGACTGAAGGAAGAGGCAAAGAAATGGATGAAAAACTCAAGCTGGGTAAAGACAGATTAATAATAATGATTTGAAATTTTTCTTTCATTAATTAAAATTGCATTTCTAGATTTGAGGTTTTTATTTACAGTCTCCTTTAATTTGAGGACATTTTCTGTTTTCAAACACATAACACCTTTCTGTAGTTAAAAAATGAGTAAGAGCAACTCTTGTCATACAATCATAACTGTACCTACCACCCATTAAATTACACTATCACTATTACAAATTCTATTTAAAACACACTTCGGTTATGATTCTTTGTAATCACGAAAGTGCCAACTTCTTCCTTAGCACAGGAAGAACATTGTGATATAAAATCCTCAAAGGATCCAGAGAGGTACTCTCAAAAACTAGACAGGAACGTTCCATCATGAGGAGCTGAGCAAATCTATTTCCAAAGACAGCCACACAACAAAGCGAGTGAGAAGAGCTCAAGGCTGGGGCAGAAGAGCATCACAGCACTCCTCATTTTCATCACGTCATACCAATGTACAATTTAGCCTTAGGATGAACTTTGAATTCACTATGGACAGGATTTTTGCTTGCCCCTTTCTTTAAGATGAATTAAAAGGCGAAATACTGTGTGGATGCTATTTGAAACTGTAGGCATAAACTGCACTGTTCCTCTAAGCATGTGAAACCTTTTGTAAAAGATAAAACTCACTGCCCACATGTACTCAGGGCAGGGTTCACATGACAGATAAGACCCCAAATGAAGCACACCTGGTTCTCTCCCTGGGCTTACATGAAAGCCTTTAAATCATTCAACAACAGCTATTTTTTCTGGCCTAGACCAATCAGGGAATAAAATACTTTTCACGCCAGATGAAGACTAGTTCTTCATCCACAGAAGCTACCAAAGAAGTGCTTTTTAACACTGCATCATGGAATTGAACATTTTGGAGAGGGATGTTCACTTTCAGTTCCTACTCACATCCAAACACCAGGTAAGGCCAACAACTTTTACTGCACATCAATACTGATAAATTAACCTACCAGCACCAACATAACAATGTTTTTCTTACTACTCACCATCGAAAAATCCATCTTAAAAACCAGTATTTTTTAATACTTACTTGCTAGACATAAATAATCTATTTCCACACTGATAAACTGTTGCAATAATTAGAGATTGCATTTTATATACCACCTGAAATATTTATAGAATATTAATGACAAAGAAAAATTAATAACTAGGCCACTGGCAAAATGTAGGGGACAAAAGACATGTGGCAGTAAAATAACAATTTGCAAAAAATATGCTTTGAAGTTGATAGCTATTATACATGACTAATTTACAAAGAAACACCACTACTACCGTGTGATAATTGAGCTCATTTAAGCAGCTTTCCACAACAACATTCTAAAAATTTCAACTAGCAGTATTTATTTAACATGCACTAAAAGACACAAAGTGTAGTCACACTAAAAAATACATTAACTTGCTGGCTACAGGAATACTAATACCAACATCACAGCAGAACTTAACCACAGCAATAAGTCAGAAGTGACTGCTGAACTTTGAATTACAACTAGACATTGATGTAAGTTTGACAAAGGATTGGCAATTCTCATACACAGCTGTGTCAGCAAGAAAATAACAGTTAAAATTTAAAAGTTACAATTAGCTACATCTATGAAATCTTACACTGACAACACAGCAAGTCATTCTAGTATTTTTTCAACTCATAATAATAGCTACTTTAAAATACATATAAAAATAGTAGTATTTTGTATTATACGTATG
This sequence comes from Orthonyx spaldingii, assembly GCA_013397795.1. Taxonomy (NCBI): domain Eukaryota; kingdom Metazoa; phylum Chordata; class Aves; order Passeriformes; family Orthonychidae; genus Orthonyx; species Orthonyx spaldingii. The sequence continues at coordinate 828,818 of VZTJ01000889.1, forward strand.
GGATCAATAAGAAAGCCCAACAACACAAATATTTCAATCCAATACAAATATTTCAATTCAATTTCAATTCAAAACCCAACAATACAAATATTTCAATTTAATTAATGATTTACTTTGGAGGTCATGTACTTACATATTCAGGTTTTAATTTCTTGTCTCCTCCTCTTACAGCTACTTTTTCAAGCTTATCTATGCTCTGCATGATCAGCTCCTCATCCTTAAGTCTAAGTTCTTCATGTATTATTTCAATGTCACGAACAGGATCTACACTTCCTTCAACATGAGTGATATCATCGTCTTCAAATGCTCCTAAAACAAAAGAAGACTTAAATTACCTATTAAGCTAAAAAAACAAGAAATATATATTTAGAACATACTATACTGAGTCAAAGAAGTTTGAAATTGAAAAGTTATATGGTCGTACCACCCACGTACAAGTGTTATGTGTAATGTTTTGTATCATACTGGTTTAATATGTTAATTTACATATCAAGTTCAGAATCCAAAGCTTGCTCTCTATATATACAAAGCACAGCACTTTGCCATTTCAGGACAGGACTTAAAGCATTTAAGAGTTTCTCTTACAAAGAATAGGCTCAAGCAGTTTCCTGAAAATAGTTGGTGTGTTTTACAGTATCTATCCTAGAAGTAGCAAACGTAGTAGCTAAATTCAACATCGTAGAACATTTTAATACACACAGTAATGATTACAAGAATCATGGAAAGAAAACCTTACAAATCACCTCGCAGACCTTATTGGCTGACCAATTTTACGCATTAAGAAATGAAGAAGTTCTAGACAAAGAATTCTGAAGTTCTGAACGACTCTTAGTGTTTCCAAGGGAAACAGGGTTTAGAAAAAAAGGTCTGAAATCATCTGGCAGACCTCGTCCCTGTTTCAATCTACTTTATCACTGTGGTTCTGACGGTGATTAGATAATGAACCACTCAGACACACAATTTACACAGCAGCTAATTTCATCGGCCTGATTTGAGGGTATGGTTTTTAGGGGGCCATCAAAGAAGCAGATGAAGGTGCATTTGTCATATATGAGTGACAACCATTCACAGTATCTGAACAAAATGGTGCTGGCCCTTATTAGAAACACATGCTATTATCACATATTTAAAGTGCAGTTGAAGCCATAATTTCAAATTGCCAACTGGAAACATAAGGTTAAAACAACCAGATATTACTGACGCATGTGTGCTGACTTCATGCCCTTCTGATGACAATCTGGCAACATAATTCAACTAGGATTGAAATTATCAGATAAGCAGCATCACTTAAAAAAAAAATCTTGCTCCCCCCCAAAAATGAATACATGTTTTAAAAATAAAAATATTAACAGTTAAAGAGAGTTTATTACTTCTTCCTGGATCTATTTTCAGAGTATTTGCATGCCTAGCCTGTAACACTAAAGATATGCATGAGAAATCAACCATGAAAATAATGTTATTTGAACATTACCAAAATTAAAATCAACTGATTTCTTACACAGGAAAAAAAAATCCTAGACATTTATTGTACTGGTAAAGGTAAGAAACAGGGCAAACAACATACAATTCCTTAATTGATATACAGAAATTTGTGGGAGTTCTTTGTCGTCGCGCACATCTTGAACTTCATCTTTTCTTTAACTTACTGAAAACCATGGTTTTAGCAACCACATTCTTACATCAGTGCACATGGAACACGGTTTTAAAATGTTGTTCATAATCAAACACCAAAATTATTTTTACATAAACTTATGAATAGTTTTTCAAATAGTGGTTACCAGAAGTTCCCTTCTTTCTCATTAACTGTTTCTCTCCAAAGATGATCAGTGAGCTCCCTTGGTAGAAAACTATCTCAGCAATAGATCCAACTCTGATGCTGGCCATGATGGGAGAACAGGCTGCTCTGTCAAATGGAAACACTCCACACTAATCTATACCAATGCCAGGCAATCAAGGAAGAGATACTGTAGCCCTTGTCTTCTATAAATCCTTACTTGCACACCTGACTGACTGAGATACAAGCTGTTCAGATGAACAAGTACTAGAAAACAGTTTAACAGCTCTGTTCTAATTTACAAGGAAAATAATGAGTAAAAAGGGTAGAAGTAGGAAGATGTCACCACACAGATCAGTACAAAGTCTACTTGCCTCAGCCTTCTCAAGAGATACGTATTATTTATGCAGCTAGAAGTTTATCTTTCTTCCTTGTATCAAGAAAAAAAGCATCCATTACCATGTAAATTATATATTCTCACATCCTTCAGCATTTGGTGTCCATGAGTTTAAAAAACTGCAAAAATCTCCACATTGTTAAGTCAGGAGAAAAACTGCATGACTATGAAGATCTTGAATTTAGAACACAAAAATAAAAAGTAAAGTAAACAGCTTGTTTTGATCTTAAGGAAGAATGAAGCTTTTCTGTAAAAGCAAGTGTAAGGTTAATTAGTAACAACAAAAACCAGCTTATATATTAGTTATACGTTTCTATTTTCTTCAACAACAGCAAAATACTTGTGCAGCAATTGTCTTCATTTCTGCACATCTTCTCATTCCTTTTCACAAAAAAATAATTCTTTATTCATCCAAACCAAATTAATTCAGTGTATTTCCACCCCTATGTCCACCCCTATAAAATTGACTCTATACACCACCTTTGCTCTCTTCTCAGTCCACTAAAGGCTTTAAACCCATGGACTCTTCAATGTACTTGAACTCTGAAAACTTCAGATTTTTCTTCAAGTCTTCTCCTTCCATCATGCCTGTGTCAGCAGCCATGCTGCAGTTCATTCAGGCAACACGAAGACAAGAGACCCATGTCTGGCAACAGGCAGTGGCCTGCTTGAGTACAAAGCCCCTCTTACTGAGCTGATGATTTCCCACTTGAGGCAACAATTTAGCCTTCTCTCCTCCTCACTGGGTTGCTTGACTCTTCTCATGGAATGAATGAATACTGCTTGTATACTCCATTAATGCCATTTATTCCATAAATTCCATGGATTTTGAGTTTAAATTTTCAATTCTACATTTAGAGGAATTCCCATTTAGACGCAGTCCATAGGAGAGTGGTAGCTTTAAGAGTTTTTATACACAAAAGACCAAACTGGCAGTAATGTCCACATCTTGGTACAAATGAGAGATTCTTCAAAGCAACGGGCACTGAGCTTTATCTGTGAATCTCTTGTTCAGAGTTTGTCATGGTCAACTTCAGTTATCAGCCTTAACCAGATGATCCTCTGACCAACAGCCTAGCTAGAAATACAACAGGAGAATACTCAAGAAGAAGGGAAGGAAACGGCAGATTGGCACCACTATGATGAAAGAGCCTTAGTTATAACTTTGTCTCAATATCCATGTGGGATGTATTGTGAACAATCTATGATGCCAGCCTCCAGCCTACTCTGTAGTGATGGTCCGGTACAAATCACACTGAGCGCTGTAGGGAATTCAATTCTGGTCTGCAGAGCTGCAGGCAGACATAGCAAGCCAGAGCTGGTGGTAATCTTAGGAATAAGGCTTTGGGCAAGAGATAAGTTCTCTTGGAAAAAGTACAGCTGTGAGAAATTAACAGTTAAACTACCAGAAAAATGTTTTACCCAGCACCTGATTTTAAAAACTGCCTATATAAAAATGCAAAGTAGCAGGAAAAAATGAAGTTGTAAAACTGAGTTTATAAATAGGACATACAAGAAAACGTGCATATTATCTGCAATTTTCAATGATGAAAGTAAGAACTATAATCTTAATCTACAAATCTTACCTGAAGCAGAGCATCAACAGTATATTGCTATTTATTACTTTGTCTTTCTGCCTTTGTGTGAAATCCCTCTGTCAAGCAAAGCCTTTATCTCTCTTTTTTTAGGGAAGATGATATGATAGTCCCACCTTTCCCGTCGCATACACAGCAGCAAAACAGAAAACCCAAAGGATTTATTCTAAAGTTCAGCAAATGAGGCACTAAGAATCCCATCACTGTCCAATTAAAGATAGTGCAATAGCTGTACAATGAACAAAATGCACAATGTGGACACAGGTATGAATGCTGAGTAGCACTAGCCTAAGCAGTTGATATCGTGCATTATGCAGAAAAGCAGCCTGATGAAACTAAAAACTGCTGAACTTCTGGAAGAAGAAGAGAAAATGAGAGGTGGGTCTTGAGATACAAGATGATAGCAAACAAATGAGAATTTTGTTTTTCTGAAGGGACAGGTAAGACTGTCTTGGGTATCAAAAAAAGCCCAGTATCAGTTACTTTACGGACATGGAAGAAGAAAAATAAAAAGCAAATATTGACAAAGAAATCCTCAGATTGGCTTGTCTGATACTGCTCTCTCATTACAAGAGAATCCATGAGAAAAATAATGGGGAGAAGGAGAAACAGATATTTGGTAATCTTGTTTTGATCTCAAGCTGATCATAGCTTGAGAGAGAGCTTGGTAGAAAACTGAGGGAGCAAAGGTTTCCCAAAATTATACCAACAGGGCATCTGGGTGAGGAAGCAAAGGACTAGAATGGGATAGTTGTAAAATGACAGAGACTGCAAACATGGTCACGTGTCAGAGGTAAAGCCCATTCTGACAGTGAGGTCTGTTTAAATTTGGTGAACCTCAAACACACCATGGCTGTCTTCTTATTGACATAACGAGGCCTCAACTTCTGTAAACAGGAGGGATGTTTACAAGGTTAGAAACTTGTTCACGCAATATCCTCTGTAGCACACTCACACCTGCCAGGCTACTGGCAGCTGAGCTCTGTGGTCTAGCATCCAAAGTTTTCATTAAGAAATCAATTTTTTCAAAGTTGTGCTAAAAAATTTGTCTTTAAAAGAAACTGCTGTGATAGTTTGCAATTTCAACAAACAACAAACGGATCTAACCACTTTATTTATTTTAAAATAATACTAATTTGAAAGTATATTTACAATTAACATTTCCAAAACTAGCCACACCACTGTGTTCTCAAGACAGTATGACCTATGGACAATAACCTTCCCCAATGAATATAATGAAAATCCATTGTACTTCCCATGTCTTCATCAATGGATTTGCTTTTAAAACATAAGGACTTCACATTTCTCAAACATTATCCCAGAGTACACCATCTTCCTTTTGACTGCTTCCTTGAGTTATACTGCCTGTGCTCCACAACCGCCCTCTTTCTACTACAGGAAACCATAGCATAGTACTGTAAGAGGAAAAAGGAATCAATCTGCCACGTGGGCAAAAAAATACACACAATATAGACTTACTCAGGAATCTCCCCAAGGAAGCATCTGTTTGTCAACAACTAAGGTAATCATACAGCAGTACAGGAAGGACAACTGGGAAACCCTAATCAGTAATTGCATTATTTAAAACAATTGTTATAACTTCTCTGGTGTCTCTCTTGCGTATCCTACCAGAGGTAAACTATAATTTTATCAGAAGTTTGTCAAAAGGAAGCTGAACAGAAACCACGTTTTTTATTTTAAGTATCCTATATAGATAAGCCTTTTTTCAAATAATCTCCCACAAAATGGGATGAATTTGCACTCTACTTTTAAAAACACATGTCACTTCCTTTAGTGTAAAAGAAAAAAGATTAGAGTTAGAAACAACAGACTCACTGCAAGTAAATATCTGGTGTGGTAAAATCCCATAATTTTTTAGCAGTATCCAGATACTGCTATTAAAAGAGGACAAGTATTTAGACAGGAAAATGGTAAAGCATAATACAGGAATAGGACTAATTTTTGCCATCTAATAGCCCCAAAATAATGATTTAAGCTGAAATTAATAGAAGTGAGGAGCTTGAGAATTATCACTGCCACACCCAGTTCCCTCTTCTGAAATATTTCGAACTTGAAATATTCTTCAGTTTTGGGGAAGGGTTTATCTTTAGCTGAGCATTTTATCTGGGCTGTTTGGGTTCAAGTATGATAGGCAAAAAACAATTTTTGAAGTGTCATTAAAGATATAACGTAGCAATAGTTGGTTCTGCATGTTTCTTTCAAATTATACTGCATTAAAAAAAACTGCAGAAAACAGAACAAATGGATGGAGAAGATGTGCAACTTGACTCTGTTTTTTTTCCTGTGGAAGTGCAGGAACTGTCAATTTGTAAGGTCTTGATGGCAGCCAGGACACACAGTCTAGATCTGTTCTTGACAAGCAAAAAGAAGAGCACATAAATATGTATACAGGACAGCCATAACAAATGTCACTTTTAAACGGTAGCATCTGATGGCATGCACATTTCTTCCCATTTCTTTCAAAAATCAGCTTCAAAATTCCTTTGACAAAATTTACCTCTCAGCCTCCAGAAATTTTTGCATTGCTTATGTTATACCTGTCAAGATCTGATGACTGTATGTTATGTATTCATCTGAACAGAACCACTACACTTAGTTACAGGCTATCATCAACCAATTCATTCTCTTGCTAAAATCAAGTCATCCAATTACTCCTTGACTAATCAAGGCTGTTTTGGCTTTTTCTTTTTTCAAAAGGTACTCAACAGCATAAACAGTTCACTTACAAGAAATGGAAAGGGGCTAATCAGCAGAATTATTGTTTTGCTGCCACAATTTGCAGTATTTAAATGTAGTTGCTGATTGGACTGAAAGTTTTATGATATAGCATATAAAAGTAGTTTGACATAAAAACGAAGAAGCTGCCTATAGCCTAAACCTTACTGTTTCTAGCTGCTCCAAGCTGCCACTGAGATGATAAAATCTAAATCAATACACTACTTCTAAACGTATCTTATTCTGCTCCTAATTGCAATTATGGAAATTAATTAATATCTTCAAGATTAATTTATATTTGATATACCAGTCGCTTCATTTCTCTAATTATCCTTACCCTTAAAGTAAAATGTAACCAAATATTTGGCTAATACTGAGCTTCACATAATAGCATTCTGGCATCTTGCATTCGTTTACAAAAGGTAGGCAATGTGTTGGTATATGTTATGCTGTAATCAAGAGGAATATTTACAATTTGATCAGAATCTCAACTGCATCACAAGCTGAAACTCCCATTGGTATTTAGTGCAATGGTCAGCATTTTTTATCAATAAACTATAAGGGAATGTTTAATAACACCACCACAAGCCAGACCTGGAGAATAATTGGTACTTGCACTTCCTCTCCCACATACCTTCAATGACTGTTATCAAAAGAGCTGCTCGGCACAGACGAGCACGTCACGATACACATACACACCCTGTTATAAGCCCAGAAATAAAGGAGCAATAATATCTATCTGGCCACTTACTGGTGGGAATGGGGGAGAGAACAAAATTAACTAAAATACAATAACTTGGGTGGGGAGCTAGAAGTAGGGTATTTCTTTGAGCTATGAAAAAAACAAGACTAGAAGTGTCAAAAAAATTAAATTATAAATAATATCTATACTTAGACTAGCTTGACATGCTATCATCAGTATTCCAAAGATTTAAACAGTAAAAGATACTGCTATTTCTGAGTGAGGTACAGGTACATTTAGCATTACAGAATGTACTAAACTTTGATGACGCTACATTTTAGTATGCGTATTTATGGATATAATGAAGGATAAAATAATACCATCAGAGTCAACATTTTACAGCTTCTTAAATGAAGTACATGTTAACAAAGAACCAACAAATAAAGTAGGTTTAGCATGTTTTCCTTTGCAAGCTAATTTCAAGTGAAATTAATCACCTGTAACACAAACCTAATATTCTTTAAGCAGAGTAATTTTCAGTTGAAGAAGGTGCACCTGCCTACATCTTCAACATAAGCAAAATCAAGTACAAAAAAGATTAAATAAAACGCTGTGGTAAACCTTGACTTCTGAAGAAAGAATTTTTTCAGACATCTTTTGTGGCTTTGTTTTGTGCTACAGCCCCTTAAGTTTTGTCTTCATAAAGCCCTAACTAGTTGTAATCACTCGCAGTCTAATTGTGGACATTTATCTGCTTTTCTTATGCATAGAACATAGCTATTAAAGCTGAATGGTGATGGTGTGAAGTATAGGTTAAATTGGGTGAAATTAAAGCAAATTACTCTGGGATGTGGAACTCTGAAAATAGAAACCGCCAATGATTTGCAACCCTCTTGATGATCAGCTTCTCAGAACCCTAAATGACAAGAAAACTTACATATTTTAAAGTTAACTAGATTTTTTAAAAAATAATATGTATAAATTTATTTTAAATGCAAGCAGGCACTGTGGCAACAATTATTTTGTTTTACCTGCATCGTAAAAATACAAGAAAAGGTTTTAATTTCCATTTAAAACACTTGTTTTTATTCTCAAGTATAGCTGATTTTTAGCAAGAAAAAAACCAGTTCAGAATATGAGGTGCAGCATTAATGACTTTGAACACAACATTACAGTTTATGTGTACCATATGGCTATACAGACACAGGATGGTAAAAGCAGCTGCTTTGGGCTTTCTTGATTGGTGCAGTATTAGGACTTAATTCATTACTTACCTATATAAAAGATAAGCAGCTACATTTACCCTGCTGAGCCCTCATACCACACCAGCCAGGAGAGAGCAAATCAAGCACTGCTCCCCCAAAGTCTGAAACAGCAACTGAGTGGCAGCCCTTTCACTATCAAATCTATTGGGAGTATTTGACAAAAAAGGGCACGTCTATTTCTGCACCAGCAGACACACAATGAGAGCATGGAGCAGCAATACAGGATTCTAAATGTCTGTAGTATCAACTTCTTAAGCATACAAAGAATTTACATTTGCATAAAAGTACTCATCAAGCGAGTACTGCACAAGGTCAGAGATGAGAATTATAATCTCCCCAGGAAACACTGAGGCAAAGCAATTCTCTTCAGGATGTGAGAGTCGGCAGAAGAGACCACAATCCAGTTCCTAATGGAAGCAGTTTTGTCAGAGAAAAGTTGTCACCAGGACAGTCGCTCCAATGAGCTTATCTGTAAAATCCTGCGCCAGAGCTCTTCCCCTTGAGTGTGTCTGACAAATATTAGTTATTTATTTCAGATGTAAAATGTGTTTACTGGCCACTGCTCTTTCATCCTGGCACCACTGGGCTGTAGTCAACACTCCACAGGCAAAACCTTCTACCTGCTGAGATTTGCTATCACATTGGTCATACTGGGTAAAGGACATTATTTGACAGCTGAAGTAATAAATCTTTGAGCCCTCTGTCCCTCCGTTTGCCAAGGGCTTGCTCTGACTGCCCTCGATTATGTATTTCAAATACTATCACTGCACTGCCCACCAAATAGTTGGGACACAATTGGGACACACACCTTAATTTCCTTTCTTGCAACACATTACCCAGGCAATTCACGCAGATTCACTATGAGAAGACACCTTGGGAAGGGCAGCACTCAACTGTTGTGTGGCTGGCATGCCCCATAAATTTCCTAAGAAAAACTAGTCTCTCTGTTCAGATTTTTTCAAACTAAAACTGTGTTAATTGGAAGAAGGGGCAAATTAGGAACTTAGCCTGGTCAAACGCCTAAAAGGCTGAAGAATGCAAATGCTTGCTTCAGAGACAAGTGCTCTTGTCACCCTGAGCTCATTCTATTCTATGCTACTTTCTGTTCTAATGACTGAAAACCTTCCTTTGTGAGTTTAAGTCACGAAAAGACAAGCAAACAGGAACAAGGGGGATTCTCCACAGAACCACCCTCCCTGGCGAGTGCTCTGCAGCAGCACTGCCTACATAAAGGATACAGCATGCAGGAAGGTCTGGCCACAAACGTCAATGGGTAACTTTTAACATGCCTCTGTGTACCATACATTCAGACATTACTCAAAAGTAGACTGAAATTCATGTATTTGCAATCTGATGGCATCTACACTGTACAAAAACATGGTTCCTAAGCAGAAACCATTTGGAAAGTAGAAATATGCCTATACATATAACTGTGCGTTCATACTTCTTCCAGAAACACCCTATCTCCATGCTGCATTTTACCCCTTTTTTCTGAAGGTCAGTCATCCCAGCCTTCTCTTTAGGAATACTCAGGGTCACACTCTAGGGTGTCAGTCTTAACTGGAATCTCTGAGGGTCGCCATAACAAAATATAGTTGCTAGCAACAACTATGTTTTTAAGACAATGTATCTACAGAGATCATGAACAGCAACTAGCAGCCATGAGCAGAAACCCACAGGGCAGTTCTACCGGGCCTTGAATGACCAGATATATAGGAAACATCCTAATTATTCATGGACTATTTATCTGGGTCACAGATTGATTATGTCAAAGATGCAGAAATATAAAATAAATCACTTGAGCTCTGAAGTTTTTATTGAGTCTGGAATAGCACTACTTGGTGGTTACCATGACTGTGCTCCTACTGAAACACTCTGAATTCCTAATGCTACACCCAAGTCCAAGCCACTAAACTCTGCTGAGCCCACTCTGACTCCTGTGCAGAGACAGCTCAGCTCCTTTTCCACATTCTTCACAACCTGAAAGGTTATTGGTCTTTGCAAAATAATGACCAGAGAATGAGAAGTTCCGTGCAGAATGCAAAGCTGCAACCCTCCTGAAACCCACAACAGAAAGTAAAAAATTGTTTCAATACAGCAACTTCTCTTTGAAAGCATTTAAAGCAATAACTTAAGATATATAAATACCAAGAAAAAAACTCAATAAGAAATTTTCGGCTACAAGAAATTATTTACCCAAATAGATTCCAAATATTCCAAAAGTTAAAATTATAATTTTGTTATAAAACAACAGCCCTACAAAACTGTCAAAACTCCTTGCAGTGCCTTACAAAAATGCTATTAAAATGGATTATAGAATACGACAGAGTAGAGAAAAGAAAGTTATGTTTACAGAGCAGTCATTGTTTACCAGAAGAGTAAGAGAGTATTTGGAAGAAGAGTACTTATAAGGAGTTGTGTAAACTCAGTCCACCACATGTTAATAGAACCTTATTCTCCATTATCTCAGTGTTTCTCCTTTGAGGATCTATTTCAATGCACAATGGAGGTGTGGAGGAGTAAACATACTCAAGGGAAGACCAGCCAATGTATAACAAAAATCAAAGTTGATAAAGACTTAAATCAGCAAATGTTGTTTTATCAGTGCCATTAGGTATGCATATGCCCTACATAAGTTTGTAATGAAGTGCAGTGTTGCTAAATGAATAAAATAGCTTGAAAACCAAAAGCAAAATGCCTCTCAGTAAATGCCTCTTACAAAAATGTGCCTCATCATAAAACCTTCCCTCTGGACATTCTGACCCACATTCATAATGTAAAACAAACTCAGTGCAAAAGAAGCAATGCAATTAATCCAGATTTATCCTTTGCAAAACAATTCCAATTTTATAAGAGTGTTGCCTACAGGTTTCTAGTAATAAAAATTAATAACAATAATTTTTAAAAGACATCATTACCTTTAGCTACATCACTAGGTTAAGAGCTTACTATTTTTCACATACTATTTTTCACATGTTCACTTTTCAACAAATTAAGAGCTGACACAGTTCTTAGGATCTCACATAACAGTACATGCTTGGAATTACAAGAAATATCAAATGATCTTTTTAGAACAGAATCTGAAATACTGAAAACACAAGGTATATATAATTTGCATCCTATGTGAGATGCTAAACCTCATAAAGAGGGTTTGCAACATTTCCTGTTCAATGTTCAAATTTTAATGTAAAAGTTGACCACACAAAACTTAATACTGATGTTTTATTTTGGATGTTAAGACTCTTCCTCTTCCTTTAAAACGATCAAAAAAAAAAACAAAACCCAAGAAAAAATTAATAAATTGCTTGCTATAGATTGGCTGGCTTATCACATGGAAAGTAAAAGAACTCATTTCGTACATTATTTCAGTAAAGTAATCCCTAGCCCTCAGACATTCACTTTTCTTTCCAGTAACATTTTACTTAAATGACAACTACATTGTGGAACACGTCAGTTGTGTTCTGTAACTATCTGGCACCATCTAGTAGCCACTGGTGTCTTCTTTCATAGAAACCATTAATAGATTGTGTTAAGGGATTGTGAAGGGGTGATACTGAACAGGTATGCAGGGAATACTAACTCAGACTTCTTAACTTGGACATCATATGGTCAAGAAAATGTTTTATGTTGAATTAGGTAGATAGCCATAGTCACTAACTAATTGTGCACTGTGCAAATGACTTCTGGCTTCCTTGAAAATGTACATTAAATATTGTATGTTGGAGTTTTCAAGTAATCTAAGAGCGTGCAGGCAAATTTTAGCAATAGTTGACAAAATACATTGTTTCATGCATGTATGCAAACAATGGCCCACTGTTCCCTTTTCCTATCCTCAAAACACACAAATAAATTACAAACTAAGAAAGGAAACATATGCTTTGATTAACCCGAACCCTGGATATACAGGGTGTTTATTCCACAACTGCCAGAGCAGAGTGCCTTGTAGGCCTTAATATTGGGGAGGGGTGAAGGAAGGGGAGTAATATGAATATATCAAGGCTACTTCATTACGTTCCCAACATGTGACTGGTAGAAATCTTTATTTCCGACTGTATTACTCCTTTAGCCTGCGAGCAAACACAAATATGCAGCCCTGCCATTCTGCTCCTTGAAAAATAAATATATAAATATGATACTTTTGCAACATCTAACCACAGCTTTTTAAGCTGAAACAGTTGCTGTTCTTTTACTTTAGATGTCAAATCCATCACAGAAAAGAATTTTGTTTTTAAAAGACCTCCTCAATGAAGCAGTTCGTCTCTCTGCCATTTAGCTCACTATATTTTTACAAGCACCAGGCTGAGCAAACTATGATTGAGAGAAGCCATCTTATGCACATTGCTGTTGTCCCACATCATTCAGAACAAACCTTTTTAGATCGTTAACTACCACAGGAGTGCTGATTACACAGGCACCAGCAATTTCCTAACCAATGACCACCTGAACAATGATGTGTTCAGCTTCTCAGACCCTGAAGCCTTTCAGAGGTGAATCATTTCACAGTTTGGAACTAGATCTCCATAGCAACTTCCCTTTGAGGGTTTTAGAATCACCATCCCGTAATTCTATGATCATCAAGCTCAACCATTCCCAATGGTTCTTTTCACAGCAGATGGAAAAGGAAGCCTTGAAATTTTACAGTCTATTTCAAGCAATTCATCTGGCAGCCTATTAGAATTCAAAATATTTCGACCTTCAATCACAAAGCATGTTATCTGAAGCTGTGGTGATCTCAAGTCAAGACAAGCAGACGTTTTAGTCTAATCATCCATGATGAGAAGAGACTGACAAAAACTCTTAATTCAACCACCATCAAAATGCTTATTTTAACTGCATGAAAGTCTTTCAACAGGCAATGAAAACACACCATGTACCATTTTATCACAACCTACCATTCAAGGGAAATACGAATTCTGAATATTGGCATGGATCTTTGCACTCCCTGACTGCTTTTGAACAAATATCTCCTCCTTGAAAGTCAGTATAAATCCAAATCTACCACATTATTTTTTTTTTCAACAGCTGTCAAGAAAAATGATAGAAGCAAACTGCAATTAAACTTCTCACGATTGTGTACAATAATGCTGTAAATGAGTTACTTATTGATAGATCCAGTTCATTATAGACATCTTCTAAGAAATACAAATCACTTACTACTCAGAAAATAAATACCCATTAAATTATGAAAACATAGCACTGGCTAAAAATCTTGAAGCAAAGCTCATATTCATGATAATCCTAATCAGAGGGATGTTTAAAGTTGGGTATTTTTTCCTTTTTCTGTTCCCAATTCCCAACTGAATTCCCTCTGTTAGGAGTTAAAGAAACATCTCCGTTCTCCTAAATGTTTCAGTCAACCACTTAAATAATCCCATTGGGGCACAAAAGCTTTAAATGTGAAAATATTTTCACCTAAAACCCCAGGCTGATTAATTTATATTTATAAACCTTAAATACAATTTAGATTGCAATGTTTTAAAATCTCACCTATACACTGCTATACACTACTACGTTATTAATATCGTTGTCTGGTGACGAAAGAATCCAGAAGACTTCAAACTTTCCATATGTCAAAATGCCATGAACAGATTTTTACAGAATGAGCAGAAAGTTTACTTAAAAAAAAAAAAAATTAAAAGAATTACCATTTAGTGACTTGGCAGTGAGATGCTGATACTTAACAACTGCTGTAAAATGCACCAAACTTAAAAGGAACAAGAGAAGGCCCCCACCTGCATCGAAGCCCCAGTATCCACTAGGAATAGTAAAATAAGGGAAATTAGCATATATGTTATATTTTATAACATTCGTAGAGGAAGGAACACTTAATCACTTTACTTTCTTTGAATTAAAAAAATGCATATTCAGTGTCCCTAAGTAGTTACTTAACTGCAAGAGTGGCCACAATTGAGACCTCCACAGCACTTAAAATGCCACATTTTATTAGCCTACAGGGAAAAGAACAACCACCCTCCCCCCGCTTTGCTGACCTTACTCTCCTAGGTATCAGCCCTGCTGAGCCATACTCTTACTCTCCTTCAAACAAGAACTCTTTAAAAATTAGAAACTTATTAACATAACCCATAAAACTTAAAAATCTTGAATACGTGATTTTATTGAGTGGTAGCTTACTGAGATTTAATATATTGGCAAAGTAATCTGAAAAATTACTCTAAAATAAATGACTATTAAAATCTTTGGGGGAATATACAGGATTTCTCTTCAGGTATTTTGCACCCTTTGCAAAGCAGCTTGTGATCAGACCTATACAGCTGCTTGCAGTGCACTGCTTAAAGATCTGAGGGGAAGTATGTGAACATAGCCACAAAATTTAACTAAGGATGAAGCTAGAATTTAAGATAGAATAAAGCAAATGAAAAGGTTATGCATCAACTAAAAATGTAAACTGTTTATTTCTATGTACAATCGACTGAAATAAACACGGACTTTATTCTAGCAATCTGAGAAAGAAACACCATGGGAAAAAACCTTGAGTATGTTAAGTACCATCTCCTGCAAAGACCAGAGATTATGGCAATTACACATGAACAATATTAAAATTCTTAGTGGTTTCCAATGCTAGATCAGTTACTACTGCAAATATCTTTTTAAAGAGACAAGGCAGTCACAGGATACATTTTACAATACTCAAAATTTTTGCTCAAGAAAATTTTCAACTTTTTTCATTTTAATATGGAAGGCAATCAAAAATCTTTGTTATCAGATGCTTTAAGTCATCTATAAAGCTTAGGTTATTTCTTTTTGTCTATTTACCAAATGTAACACAACCACCATGTACAATCTTTCATTTAGCATTTGTTCTAGTTGAAATTGAAAATAACACTGTCCATGACCACCAAGTTAATTAAACGTCTTGTTAATTAAAAAGTATAATTGTCACTGCAACAAAACCTACATGTGCAGACATAACTACACACACGTAATTTTGCAATGTAGCTCCTGCTAAATGTAATTTGAACAGGAGCATTTTTTAGAAATTCTTTAGTAATAGTAAATTAGAAGTATCTTGCATTGTACAATTAGACTGTCAGCAAAGGATGCCTATTAGTAACACATATGCAAATCATCCTAGAGCTACATCTTTACAATCCATTCTATGATTATGCACATGTTTTAAAGTATTTTCATGGTATTTTACCAGATATTTCTCATAAATAGTAATTTTAAAATCCAGGAGGCAATTCTTAAAGTTGTCTTCATATGTCTCTAAGAATGAGACTGCACTTCCAGCTTTTCCTCTTCCCAATATTCCCACCACCATCTCTGAAAAACCTCATCTTAAGCAGAGTAGTTATATATTAACTCACCGTTTAACAATCTAGAATAACCTTAAGTTTATTTCATAACATATAATCAAGCAACATACAGTAATTAAAGCACACTGAAAACAGCAGTTACTATCTAATTAACATTACAGAAACACTTTTCTTAATGCTAGAAAAAGACAAAGATGTTATAGAATACCGTAGCATGAGGGAGAGTTTGTTATGAACCTTTTTGTTTAAAACACTAAAAACTTCAACTTAGGAATCTGAAGTTAAATTACATTTAATTATGAATTTAAAGTCATAATTAATCATGCAGGTTATGCATGATTAGGTAAGCCATTTAGGGACTACCCTGGCACCACATGGTTCATGGGCAAGAACCATTCACATAAACTGTTGCACCCCTCAGGACAGCTCACCATCCACAAACATGCCCAACCTCTACATTATCCTCATTCATGCAGAATTGAAGAATTAATACAGTTTCACTATTTTCATGGCAGTAGGAAGTACTTTGGCATCACCACAGCACCTGAACTGCAGCTAGGGACAAGCAGCAAGAGCTAAGTCAGGCTGTGACAATGACAGGCACCCTGGGCTGGAGTTAGGGGAGGGCTGCCAGAGAGCCTCTGTGTTCTTCTGAGCACACTTGGTTTGCAAAGCCAGTACAGCAGCAGACTTTTTTAGATAGTTATTTTCTGCTTTGCTATTAAATTACCACTTTAAAACAGTGACAATATTTTACCTCTACATGCTATTTTTAAACCCACCTTCTATTTATTACATCATATTTTATATTTCATATCTATCTATATTAACACCTAAAAATGCTTACGAGGTAAAACTGTGTGCATACTCAGCTCTAGCAAGTAGTCTCTGTGGAGACCAACACTTTCATATGAAAATATATTCTGATATTTTTTCCCCATTATTTGTTACACACCACTATTTAACAGCTTCTATATATTCTTATCTGTCCTGATGTATTTTTATCACTTAACAAAATTTTTCAACGTCAGGAATTATTCTGTGTCACGAGCCCTGTTTTCTAAGCTTTCCAAATACAGTGAATATGAAGGTGTATTATCTTTCCACACAGTTTCATGATTACTAGATGGGCAGACACAAGGACTACAGCTACAAAGTAGTTGTTGGTTAGGAGTATGTGCTCACATACAGACACAGCACAGTGCACAGGCAAGAATGTGGCCAACACCAAACCAATGGCAGACTGCCTATCTCAGCAGTACTGCCTTAGTTTCCTAGTCACTATAAGCAGGCAATTCTATGTACACCTCTGCAGGGTTCTTTAAATTTTGAGATCCAACAGATGTGCTTATATAAAGGTACACTCAAACTCTCAAAATTCTCTACATGGGAATGTCAGTATGAACACTGGTATCACAGAGCAAAGAAGTCAAGCAGGCTACCTCAAACTGCCTTTTAGCATGAGGAAACACATATCTTAAAACACTTCCTCTCTGGTAAAACTCCCACATTTTAAATTCAAACATTCCAGAAAGAAAAATAAATACTAATGTTATTACCCTTCACTTGACCCCTGCCTTTTAAAACATCACTGCTACCACAACTTCTTCAATAGGCTGTGACACAAACTGTCAAACTCATGGGCAGCGAGAGACTTTCAGAAAACACACGCTGACCACTAATTCCAGAACAAAATATCATTTGTTCAAGGTTTGGCTTGACACTGGTCTTATTTTCCTGATAAAATAAATCTAAAAATCATTCTTAGACAGAATGAAGATTCTCTCCATGTCAAAACACTTAAAGAAACTCTTCAAAAGAAAAGGATCATACTGGCCATCATGCTTCTGGGCAATTTTTGAAGTCTCTGAAGCAAGTCCTTGTCCATCAGCACTTAAACCTTTGAAAAAACTTTCATCCAATTATTGTAGGCAGGTTCCTTGCAATTTTCCCCAAAAGCTACCATGTAGCATTTGTCTTGGACCATATCTACCCTGAAGAGGCTATCATTATCATTAAAAAAAGACAGAATTATTTTAGGGTTCCTAAAACTAGTAGACTCTCAGAAGACGCTGAGCCACAACACTTAAACTTCTTCACAATACATGAAAGATGACAAAACTCCCAAATTTCAAAGGATATGGGAAAGGCATATGCAATATTCAAGCATTTATGTAAATGCCTCTAACACCACTGCTGCAGATGCACCCCCCAGAGCAGCAAGTCAAGCACCACCATCCCTTCATACAGTTTCACTCAACTTACAGCCTGCTCCCCCTGTGCCCACAGGACAGAGCTGACACAAGCAAGTCACAGGCCAGAACTGTTCTAGCAGACTTCATGACCCTGCTAGTTCAAGGAGGAGATTCTGACAGAAAAGAAGATCCCTTGAGAGTTACACCCTATTTCTAGGTAACCTTACAACAAACAAGTTTGTTATAAAAATACAGTTCACTGTTTAATTTTTCTCTTTTTGTAACAAACCTGATACAGAATACTGTATGTACTTTTTACATAATGTAATGTTCTAACTTAAATTAGATCAGGGATTAAAATAAAACCCCAACTATAGCACATAACACAGAATGAAAGCGTCACTATTTCCTTTTGATATGGCAGGAAAATCCTATTTCAGATCTTTTGAAAATACCATGCTTAAACTTCAAAAAGTTTAGAAGAAACACACAACAAATCAACAAGAGACTTTTCTGCTACCAAAAAAAAAAAGAAAGAAAGAAAGAAGTTTGAAGAAAGCATAGATGCTGCAATGCTATGAAGACAGGATGCATCTTATTTTTCAGCTAGCCAATGTTAACTGAATGATTATTTTTCAAACAATTTGTGTCTATGAAAATTTTCTAAATTTTATGAGATGCTACTGCAAAGGAAGGAAATTTTCAAAAACTGATAAAGCTGTTAAGTTTCTATTTTGACATTTATTTAATAGTAAGTACACACATAAAATCTTTTTCTTTAAATAAACTGGTAGGCAGTATAGCTAAGAAAAAACATATTAAGTGAACAGAAGATGGATTACCCTTGACTAGGCTTTCCATTTTGGTGAAAAATCAGAACTCTGATCACAAGTAAATGTCTCTGTGGTTTGCTGATTACTAACATTAGAAATGTTCTCCGAATCATTTAAATCATCTGTTTCTTTACAATGTGCTTTCAGTTACTTGTTTTCAATTTTCAATACAACACTGCTGATAATATTACAGTATCCCTTCCTCCTAGGGGAGGTAGTGAGACCCTGTTTGCATTCCATAGGAACACAGCCTTGCTCTAGGATGCGGCTGCATCTGCCCTTCTCCCCCACACTGCCAGCCCCAAGCCCAGCTTACCCATCTACTCACTCTGTCAAGACATTAAAACTGGTGGCATGTGATGCACATGATACTGATTTATGAATTCAAACTGCATCAAAATTCAAACTGCATTTAAATACAAGCAGTATTTCCCCTTACCAAAGTTTTTCAAAAGGTTCTTTCTTCTCAAAAATGCTGAATATTTCATCCTAGTTATGTGGAAGTATTTCTACACAATGCTTGTATAATACAGAATTAATGCATTTCCACATAATTACACATGTTCTGAAACAAAGAACAGTTATTTGTTATCCAAGGCAAAGTTTAAGATACAGAGGGAAAAAAGTAACTTCACAGTGATTTTACGGATGATATTTGAAATCGCTTTGTACTAACTTATCACATTCCAGCAAATTTAATGTTTCAATTTAAAACAATTTTCCTACAGCTGCAGTGGTCCCAGAGATATCTTTCCAGTCAAGAATCTTTTAGTTCTCTGAGACTGCAAACAAATATTGCTTCTCATATTTTCGCTGCTCTAATACAGTAAATTAGCAACATTATAGTAAATAGCACCACTGATGTACAAAATCCCGTTAACCAACATCACTCTGCTGTTACACAGCAAGAAAACAAAAAGTGGGAAGGCGAAAGACCTCAAATCAGCAAACCATGTGCAGAGGCATTCTGGAAAAAAAATCCATAAACAGAAAGAGATGAGAGAAAAGCTTAACTTGAGGTTTATAGCTGACAAAAGCAGCATTTCTCTCCAGCAGGGAGGGAATTTGGATGTTGCTTATGGGAACTAGGTGAAGGGACTCCTTGTGTGACTGCAACACACAAGCTGGAAATGTTAGCGCTCAGCACCAAGCTGTCCATACACAGGCAGCTGAGGGCACCTTCCAGGCAGGCCGTGCCTGTCAGCCCTGCGGGCTTCCCAGCACCACTCTTCCTGAGAATCCCACGTCTCCCCTCCCAAGTAGGGCTCCCATGTGTTCACAATACACGAACAGAGCCGAAAGCAAGGAAGACGCCCAGCCTGCAGAGCGAGGGCTGAGCGCAGGGCACGCAGCGAGAGGCCTGTGGCTGTCAGTGCATCCCCTGCTCAGGGAATCCAGACACAGCCACACAGCACCAGTGTGGGAGCCACAGGGCACACATCCACACACCACCAGGATACACTGTTCTCCTGGACTCAACTGGTTCCCTTAATTCACTGACCAGCAAGCTGCACATTTCCATCTACAGCAAGACTAGGAAAAACTGCCAAATACTTGTCCAAAATGGTGGCTGGTTGGGAAAATCAGGATTATGATGCATTTGTCTTTAGAAGTGTCTAGTCCATCATATTATTCAACAACAATGCTCAAATGAGGTAGTCAAAATATCTTAGCGTGGCAACATTACACTGACCATATGGGAGGAAAATGAAAATTTAGTAACACCTAACACTTTTTTTAAAAATAGGGGGTTTCATTAAAAGCAAATTATTAAATAATTCTGAATGTTTTTATCTTCTCTTAGTAACTGAAAGCCTGCTGAGGTTAAGTGAGCAAGACAACTGAAGAGCTGAGCAGCCAATTTGGCTGGCAGTACCTTTGCTCTGCTAGGCCTATTCACACTGTACTTCCCAGCTCCAACAATGCCTAAAGCAAGTCAACAATGGCACTGCAACACTCCTCCATAAGGAAAATATATACACACAATGACCCCCACAATTATTTACTCAGAGTGCAACTGCATCCATTAATACTCAAAACCACTTACAGTGAGCACATACAGAGAGGGGGGAAAATTAAACAAGCATATGAGTGTTGTTATTTTAGTGTGGGACAAATTAACTGGAAGGAAACAATCTACCTCCTCACAAGAAGAATGTGAGTTTGTAAATGATCAATTAACTTATACAATAAATTATTCACCCTAAATGGCCCAGTCACCTTAATGTCAGTCTGCAGAAGTAATCAATACAAAAGAAGGGAAGATATTTGTTTTCCATAAATATATACATGATTAGTTAAGGTTCAGACCAAGCCATCTTTATTCACACTGAGCAGACCCTGACTGCAATTCATGGAATCTGAATCACACAGTATGACTAAATAGAAGAACTGCACCCTTGGAAAAAATATAGAAGTACTTTAAAAGGTCACTTTTGTTCTCTCTCCCTACTTGCTTACACACACATTTTAGGAAAAATGACAACAGGAACACATGTGAAAGAATGAGAGCATGAATTAATAATTAGCCAGTTAGCATCTTAGAATTATGTTGGAATAATAAAATGGAAGTATCTTAATAAAGTGAATTATGTTAATGGCTTATCAGTTTAAAAACAATCATATTCTTATCAAAACCACTGTATGGGAAGAGACTGTATGAGAGCTGTATCTTTTAATAGTGTTCTGCGTGGTCTTTAGCTTACATTTATATCCTTTTCATATTCCATCCCTACAGGATTATTGTTGGAACAGTGCTGTAGTCATTATTTGACTGTAAGCTACTTTTAACTTTATTTCTCACTAAATCTCTAACTTGGATTATTCCTCAGAAGGACAAGTTACTAGATCAGTGTGAAAGAACAGGAAAGTTGAATTTATGTGCTCCTGTTGCAGTGCTTCAGGCCCAAGGAGGAGGAGTGACTGCTGACGGGAGCCTTTAATGCTCCACGACTATATGCAGCCACAGAGATGCTATCATAGATTCAGTAGAGACAGTAACTTCTGCACACAAATTAATATGGAATTACACAGCCATCACGTGTTCCTTCCAAAAACAGAGCAACTGAATATAAAAGTCAGCAGTAAGGTAGCTTAGTTATAGCCTAATTTCTTCAAATGGGAACTATGCCTCGCCTGACTTCAGGTATATGGAAACTTTGAAGAGATGTTACGCCTTTCCTAAGGTTATGGGAAACAAGACAGGCCTACTGCATACTCAGCTAACATACAAAAAGCTATACTAATTTCACCCACTTGGTTGAATTTTCCACAAAAAAATCACATTTTATTCAATACAACGCAATTGGAGAAGAGAACAGCAAATTTTCCACAAATTTCTATAGCCTGAATATCTGTTTTAACACAAGGAGAACAACTTCAGGAAATCATAACCAAGTCACATGCAAATTCTTCCCATTCACTTTGAAATGGGAAGACATGTAAATAAAAGAAAGATACAGCAATAACAGAAGAACAGAACATCACAGATTAGGTATTTCCAACTGAGAAAGCCATTCAGTAGGTATCTGTACAGTCATTAGTACAGTAGGGTCAGAATCAGAAAAACGTGGTTTGCTTGTGGGTTTTATTTTAAACCGTGCAAACAAAAACTATTCTGTTCATGTCAAAACGTGTTCATATGGAACAAAACATCTCCTGCAGTCCAGATCACTTCACTGCAAGGCTTTTTGCTCTGCTGCAGTATCATCATGTGCCATTAATTTGCTAGTCAGAAAAAAAACCAAAACTGAAGCCTAACATGTATTTTTATCTACTTGTTAAAAAAAGTACGAGAAAAGCTCTCCATAATGGAGACGGCAAGAGGAATGGAGGGGGTGGGAGATAAGAACAGGACACAAAAAAACACCTTTTCCAAAGATTGTTCTAGGCAAAAGGGACATGTCATGTTAAACAGTAGTCAATAGCTGTATACAACCAGTAAACAAATTCAGCTCTATGAAAAAAGAACTACATCACCATTTAGTGGTTGCAATTTAGATTATTCTAGCGTGTAATACTTTAATTGTATAAAACAAAGCTGATGTCACAAACACAAAAGAACTTCTTGCAAAGCAAGCACCACAAGTAATTTTTATGCTGCCACTGATGGCTGACAAGTGATGAGCACTTTGTTCGAATTCATATACTTACGCGTCTAAGGCAACAGGTGGCTTATAAAAAGGAAACACTAAGAGCTTTTTAACTCTTCATTATCAAAATTTTTATAATATGTTTTATCATAATGACTAAACAATCTCTACAAATAAAAGCTCAACCTACTAACTACAAAGACGAACTATGGCTCAGGGAAAATTATCCATTATTTTGCTACAAGCAGAAACTGAGGTAAGGTTCTGGATCCCACTGACTTGAGCTCTGCCTACACTCACAACGTTTTGTAATTGCACAAAGGACTCAATATTTAAACAGTACCTTGTGATATATAAATTAAAATCAGTTTAAGACAAGAAATTTTATATTTTCTTGCTGACTGTCTTTGCTATATCCATCTCAAACAATAGCTGAATATTGTAGTACCCTTGGAAGGAGATTTCTGAAAGTGTATTTTCAAGTCTTAAAACCAACTGAAAGCAATGTGTTTCACTTGTTGCTTAATGTAGTTTTGGGCCAAGAGCGGCATTACAGAAATGACATGGGTTTTTTTCTAAATACTGCAGTTTTATTGTCTTTAAGCACACAGAGTTATTAAAAAAAATAACTAAAACACCTACACTACATAGAATGGGGGAAAATACTTCATTTACATTGGCATTTAAGTGCAAAGGACTTCCAAGTAAAATAAAACACACCATAAACACAGAGATAATTTAGATGAAAAAATTAAAACTAAAATAACCTAGAGCAATATTCACTGATTTTGTCACATTTTTGAAAAACTGGAAGGTAAGTTTAGAAGACAAAAATGCAATAAGAATACCAAACATTCTTTACATTCTGCCTTATAATTAAACTATGAAATAATCAGCTGCTTATGATTAAAACATTTTAGTGTTTGCTGGTTTGGACAGATTAAACTCACATATCACATATTAAACTTTTTCTCCTGCATGGCAATTTTACCATGCTATCCCTAACAATTAAAAACTATCACATCAATATCTCTTATCTTGTATACCACACACACACACAATTTCTATGGTGATGTTCACTGGATTAATTTTTCTGCTTTATGACACTTCAGAGAACCCAACCCAGAGTCTTAAATTGCCCAACTTCTAGATTCCCTCTGCTTCTTTCCATATTTTCTCTGCAAATAAGCAATCCCTCTCAGGTAGCCTACATTCCCGTACCTCTACATTTCCTCCCTTCTGCAACTCTTTCACACACTCGACTTCCCATTCCTACTGCTATTTAGTTTTGAGACATCAATTTTCACATCAAATTACCAAAGCTGAGTGCATAAAAATATTCAGTAAGCATCAAGGAACTGTTATCTCAGTAACAGCTATCTAGGTGGGTACTAAAATGCAAACCTATGCTCAAACATATTTTAAAAGTTTAACTAGTAAAGTGAGTCTGAGGTACAGAAGCTTCTGCCATCATTCTTATCAGGAGAAAAACCTGTATGATGGAGGGAGGAAGTGAAGAAGATAGAGAGAAGGAAGAAGTTTGATTTTGTAAAGAAAGTCTTTTAAACTAACTTTAATTGAAAACAAATTAACCATGTCTTGAACACTCAGAAATTTAATTACATATCTAAAGATAAACACTGAAGTTCTGAAGAATCTTCTTGCTATTTTATCAACAACAGATGAAGCTTCATTTAACTGCAAAATCCAAAAAAATAACAAACAGTAGCATTTCTGAGGTATTTCACAGAAACAAATAAATATTTGGCTTGATATTTTGTTAACTGTCTCCAGGCATTGAGGCTCCAGAGTGTTGTTTGAGGCTAGAGACCCCCTGGCAACAAACTAAAGCAACAATTTCCACAGCAGCTCTAGCCACTACTGCTGACAAACATCCAGCATTTAAATCCAGCCCATTGCTAATTCTATTTTCCTCATTAGATTTCAGGATAAAAACACATCCTGAAATAGACTAAAAAAATAGCTGGGAGAAACTGAGCGGCGCAAATACAAGAGTGACAAGTTCCAAACAGGAAAAAAAACAGGCCATAAGAATTTCTGCCAAGATGGCATTGATAACTGATTAATACATGATTCCTTGTAAACCCAAGTAGAAAAGCAAAACTTCATCTTCAGCCAAACTGAAGCTGGACTTCATCAGGACAGCAGAGAAAGTCTGGAAAGCATATTGAAAACATACCAACTATCTTTGTTGAAGGCTCACCAAAAGAAGTCAGCAGATTTCCACATCAATATTTTAGCATTACAACAGCACAAAGGCACATCTGCGTTCAAACTCCGCATCTCAATAACATCTCAGCATAAGTAACAGTTATAAGAAAGTCAGATTTCTTCAGACTCCAGTGGACAACGTGCAAGGTTTGAAAGAAAACATATCTAATTCTTGCAAACTTGGAAGAAAAAAAAAAAAGAGAAAAAAGAAAAGGATGCAACTGGCATCACATATTTTCTGTGGCTGCCTTTTCACAAACGTTTTACATTTTACCAATCTCAGCTTAATGCCCCCTCTGCTAGAACAGCATGATTGTTTGCTGCATATTAAATCTGATTAGAGTAATGACCTATTTTTAAAATAACCCAGCAAGAAGTATATGGTTATTTTTAAAAACTAAAAGCCCTTTTACTACACAGTTTCGCAATCAGTTCCCACAGCACAGAAGAAAGTGGCAGCATATCTGTGAGAAAAGGTGTCAGAGTATAGAGCCACTTCAGCTTGCAGAAGACCTTCTCATCCAGTGTACAAGTCTGGCACAACGTATGACTTGGACAGGGACAGACACCTATATTTCTAAAAGTGGCATTTTGGCCATCGTAGAAACCAGGCTGCTCCAATAAACAGCAATTCAGAAAGGAAACTGAACCAGAGGTTTTTCTGTCAGTTTATTAAACAGTCTCATAGACTCTTATAGGCAAAGACAAAAGAACTCTAAACTGACACCCCAAGGATCTCAGACAAATTTGTCTGATACAGAACAAAAAGGAGGTATATATTAAGTCTTACAACAGTATATCTTAATTAACCAAGAAGCCTTGTTTAGTTTGTCTAGAATAAGTAACTTACAGCCAGAATAAGAAACCCAAAGCCAGGTTCCTCCTGGTCTTCACTTCCAGTAGCTGCTCTACTCATCAGTACGCAGCAATCACCTATGTAAACTGCTCCTTGTCTATTTTAATACTGAAGTCACATAAGCCTCAGAAATTATCACCTCAGCTCATTTGGTATTGACTCACCTGCATATTCAACCCCAAAGCCATGAGGGACGGCAATAAAGAGCCCCTGAGCAGCAACAGCGAACTCCTACTGTCGTTTACAAACACAGGGCAGGTCATGCCCTCAGCTGTTAGGAAGCACAGCCATCTATGATTCAATCGGGAAACAGAAGTGCTTCTAGGAACCTATCTAATTTAAAGTTTCCCTTAAAACTCTGCTTTAAAAAAAACCCAAACAAACCACTTTCCCAAAAGCAACTTTCTGAAAGTGATGCTATAATATTCTCAGATTGGAGACCACTCACCTTTCTGATACAATCATGCAGCTAATTAAAGTGAAAACACTCAGACACTTTGATCTTTTTCTGTTCTTACAGTCTTGCAAAGACCTCTTACTTTACCTTTCCTGAGGCAGCTGTCCTCTGACCAAAGGAAAACAGGCTTTCACATTTCGTATTAGGAAAACAAAACAAATTCATCTGCAGTACTTTTCCCTTCAAGCTTTCAAGAAAGTCCATGGAACAGCAAATAAAAAATTATTACTAAATTATTAAACTATCACTGTTTTTAAAAAGTCAGGATACCCTACACCATCAGCAAAGACACCCACTCAGACAGGTAAATATGTATTTCAGAAAGAGACACCTGAACACCCCAACTCTATCACACACTGACGATTTCTTTAAAGTCTTGCGGAGGAAAAACTCATCTGCATTGCCTAAATAGCAATTACACACTGCCAAATCACACACACAGAACTATAATAAAAGTAGTTGTAGGTCAAATAATAGCAATGACTCAGTAAAGATAGCCTGCCTGGTCTTTATTCTCAGGGGAGGGAAGGTTTACTGGTCAAGTACTTTATGACTCATAGTACAGTATATTAGAAATTTTCTATGTATTCTTTAGAATTGAGAGATTGCCCTTGTAGCTCAGTAGGTAGCTCTCCTGTTTCTGGCCTACGAGGTCATAGCTTTAAGTCCCTGCTGAGGAAACTTAACAAGTTCCATCTATAAATAGAATGGCATTAGATGCTGCTACTCTAGCAAGGGTGGTGGCCTTTAGACAGGAAATTTTATGTTTTCATCTGTTCTGATGCGAAAAAGAAACTGGACATAAAGAGGCGTAGGATACTATAAAGATGAATGACAAAGTGGGTTCCAAAATCCACTCTCACTTCAATTAACATGATACTAACAAATCTAGCATTATCAAACTATGATAAAGGCTAGAGAAGAATGCAAGAACAGTAATTCTCCTTCTCAATATGTAATTAAATAAAATTACAGACTACAATATTTGAGACTGAAGAGAAACCTCCTAGATACTATACAATCAAAATTCAATTTGTGACATCAAGAGGCAACCTCAACATAAAAGAAATTTTGGACTGTTTGATTAGTAACAATGTTTGAACATTCATAGCTCTCATCCATTCTGAAGAAGCAAAATATATGCTTGAGAGACATTTATTTAATTATCATGGATTAAAATTATACAGATAAATTTTTGCTTCTAATATCCATATATTTGGGGAGGTTTATTCAGCTCTCACAACAACAACGACTTGTGAGAAATTTGCGAATGAAACCTATTTAAACCCTTGCCTGAGTTTATTTGTGCTTTAAACTGCAGCCACCTGGCCTTAGAGGAATATGGATGAAAGCTCAGGTATCACTTTCACCTAGTCTGCTGATGTAATTTACTGTTCAATAAAGACAAAGGCTAACTCTTTACAGTGATGCAATTTTCCAGCACTTGTTCCACAATCTGCACCCACGTGCCCAGGAAAACAAATTCCCTCCTCTGCTGGAGACAAAGCTGCAAACAGCATACTGCAAACAGCTTTGAGGTACACACCCACAAATTTTTTTCATGTATGCACACCAAAAGGAAAGGAACACCACCAATAAAACAGGAGATGAGGGTGATTTCACAATGTGATTTCCTGTATCTCAAACACACTAACATTATGTTCAAGGATGCCAACAGATCTTGCAAAGTTCTGCAATTGTTCAGTGTAGGAGGTTACTGCCCTTCCTGTAATCATCTTCTTGCCTAAGTGAAAAATCTGATTAGCCAAAAGTTTTCCACAGCTGGCCAAATTAAGCTAGTTGATCCTGCACTGGCACTGATCTATCAAACAGGATGCTGGTGTACAGAATGCCTCCCTCCCTCTTGTAGTCTTAGGTTTCAAGGTAGCAGTAACTGAAACTGCATGAGAGAAGATTCACAAGAATCCCATCCTGGTCCTTTAATTCCACTGCCAACATTTTGGACAATAATGCACTAGTATGCCAAGTACACCCAAGATTCTTTTTTACTCTTCAGCTGCCCTTCTACTAACAACTGCTTTTGAGCATCATCCATAAACAACTGCTTTTAAGCATCAGCCTTCATCCTACGTCTCTTTGCATGTTCTTGTATTGAAGACTAGGCACATAAGAAAGACAACAGCCACTGTGATGCCTGCTCTGGCTCATACTCTGCTTCAATTTCATTTACATCCACTGCTTCTGCTGCTGGGTGCTGCACAAACACTTCAATCCTACATGATTATTTCTCAAGAAGCTTCTTTGCGCAGACATCTTTACAAACATTTCTTCTCTTCACCAACATTCTTTCTGAGCAAAAAGTCTGCTGTGCTTTCATCCTTGGATCCAGCGAGAAAAATCCAACAGCACTAGGCAGCACTAGTTCTTCAAGATGGCTTAAAGCTAGTACACAACACTAATGACAACTCCATGTGTTTCCCTGCAAGAGATCTTGTGTCGAGGCAATACATCTTGAGAATAAGTCTTCCACGGCTCATTGACTCTTCAAATCCCTTTTTTATCAGGAATTTTGTGGGGTCTTTTTGCCTCAAACTGAATACTGCGTTCGAATGAAACAGAGTTTATTCAAACGTTCTTCCTTTTGCTTCACATTATCTACAAGGGGAATGAAGATCTGTATGCATATGGAATTTCTCTCTAGAACGTTGTTTGCTTCAGAGCTTAACTCCACCTGCTTTGAGAAGGTGCTGTCCCCAGTCTTGCTCATTATCACAGAATGTGGTACAGTACCAAGAAGGTAGATTAGGCCTGATGAGATGCAGCCAGAGATCACTCACTATGTGTGCATTCTGTTTCTGCCTGCTGGTACAAAACTGCTGCTGTAGGGAGGAGATGTACATGAATAGAAGCTCAGAAGTAAAACACAGCTAAGCAACCTCTGAAAAATCCTCCTCTCCTGCAACAAACACATTTTTTTAATGAGGAAAAACTAATGATAAGCAAATTTGTATGCATCTCCATAAACATTGTTAATAGCCTCCATTCCCTTTCAAGGCAGTGGGCTTAGTATCTGAATGTGGAGAGGTAAAATTCAAAGACAGGTAACACACAGCCTAAGACAATTACCCCTAGTTTGTTTTCTTCTGTGACCTGATATTCTGAAAAGGCAACATGCTGTGCAAACACAGTCTTGCAAATATAAATTATTTCACTTTTGGTGATGACTTTACTAAAAGGAGTAGGGGAATGCCATTTGCATAACTCTGTGATCAGAAAAATCTCCTATGCAAAGCCTTTTCTCAAAATCAAAACACTGTACAATATTTAACCAAAAAAAACCCAAACAAACAAAACTACAAACAAAAAAACCCCAAGCATTAGGTTAATACACAGACACAACTGCCAGTTTAATTTGGAAGTTTTCGCAATTTCTGCATTTAATATGGAGAAGTTACTGAAAACCAAACAAAAGTTTAGCTGAGCTGTGAGCCACTTCAACTATTTTATTAAACTTTAATTCAATTACTCTAACAATAAATAAGAAGAGAAAATTTCAATAGGAACTATCATCTACTCAATAGCATACATCAATACATCTTGATGGTGTAACACTAACAAGTTTAATATGTGTGAACTATTTTTAAACTTTGGCAGCTTGGCAGTGAAAGGTTTGTATTTGTAAACAGGCAGCCCTTTTCTGACAGGTGTCAATTACTCTTAGTAATATAAAACAAAACCAAAGCATCTTCAAAAAACTGAACCGAAATGTGTCCAAGACAATAAATTTTTTTTAAGACAGATATGCTTACATCATTTCCAGGTGAATTTTGGCACATTATAAAGATGAAAAAACAGCTTCAGATGTTAGAAGTGACACAGCCAAGCTACAGCTGCATAAACTGAGCCACTGCCATTCCCAAAGCACAGAACACACATGCTGAAAGGATGAGATCTAACTCATACTTTGTTCACTGACATGCTAGTGCAGTGGAGTGTGGCTAAGTGATATCCTCACATGCCTCCTCTGAGTAGCAGTTGGATTTGGAGCAGCAATCAGCAGGTATGATTTCTTCTTACAGAACATGGGGGGAAAAACACATCATGCCTCAAGTACATAAAAGCTACAGATGATTAGCATCTTTATATAGCAAATACACACGTTTTTATAGAAAGGCATAAAAAAAGGATGCATCTTATTCAGTTAAATAACTTTACCATCACTTGCATTTCTGCGGGCAAATCAAAACACTGGCAGTACTACTGCAAGTTACCATTAACCCTCGTGATGGTAAAAAAATAAAGTCAACTTGATTTTATATGCTGAGCAAAAATCGGCAGAAATATTGTCAAACTCAGTTTTGATTAGTGCTTTTTTTCAAGTAAGAATAAACTACATTCACCTGACATGATTCACGGCTATCGAAGCTTTAAATAATGACAAATAGCTTTAGAAGTTACCTAAAACCCTGAGGAAGGCAGAACCAGGGGGTGTACTAAACATTTCCAGTTTTAACAAACATAAAACTGGAGTAAAAGCAATTCAAGCCTTCTAGGAACCCATTCACATTGGTCACACCAGTCACTTCTGTAAGACTGCAGGGGATGTTTACCTAGCTTCATAGTTCTTTCACTCTTATCACAAAGAACAAGATTTCACGGATTATCAGTTACCAAACTCCCCATCCTGCTGCTAAAAGGCAGCTGCAGCTCCACTGCTGTGAAGTCAGAGCACTTCCAGAGGAGCAAAGCAGGAGCTTCCCAGCCCCACTTGCCTGCACTCCCCCAGCACCGAGTCACCACAGGCAGCTCACACGATCCTCTGCAGGACTGGCACACCAGGGGATGGCACAGGTGAGACCTCAAGTTCTTCCACAAAACCCAGTGTTGCCTGCCCTACCTCAAACACTGGGCATCCAACCCTAATGTTTTTTATTAATTGAAAAGGAGCATTTGATAGCAAAGTACCTTTACAGACAAGCTTCCTTCCAGTTTCTGTACCTTTGAAGAGAAAGACTGGATTTCATTAAAGAAACTAAAAATAAGAGAAAAATGCGGAACATATTTTCTAGAAAATAAGGACTATGGAATATCAGTGGGAAGAGAAATTCAAAAACATGAAGAGCTCTGGCTGTTTAGCATCCAGTACATTCAAAAACTTGACAGAGCTATAGCAGGGACTAAATACTGATATGTACCATTTTCTTCCCTGAAGCATTAAGTGTAATTTGTAAATTTACACTTGTAACAAAGTTGTCATTTATAGTTCACCATACAAAGAAAGTAATTTTCTACAAGTACTTGTGACCAATCTGCCATAAAAGTTGAAACGCAGTTAAAGCCATGAAACTGGGGAAGAAACACTGTCATAACCTTCAAACAGCCCACCTTCTGTCACCACAAAAAACACTGTTGCCTCAGTTAAAACTGCAGTATACCTGAAACATGGAGAATAGAACTGTCAGAAATATTTCAAATTAAACCCTGAAACTTGGAAGATGAACAAAGCTGTAAGTACCTTAAAGCACGTGTCAGGTTACTACTATAGGACTGCAAACACCACTAGCCAGGATGGACAACCATTTCAAAATTAAATCCCCCATTCACTCAGCCAGTAAGCAAGAAAGTAGATCTGTCTGAGGTTTTCATAACTGGATGTGGCCAAAAGTAAATTATACCTCTACCCCTAAGAAACTGGGATGATATCTGAAATTTTTCTTTTTAAGTGTATGGAGTGTAACTGGTTTAGTTTAAATATCAGTAAATAATTTTCAGTTTGTGCACTTTTACAGAAAAAAGAATCTACAGAAAGTATCAAAACCCAAGCATGGATTGCTCTATTCTGCAGAGGAAAACTTGTTTGCTAAGAGAATCTACTTTATACTGTCACTAATAATGTATAAAAATACAGTGGTGCTCAACACAAACTTACCTCTCCTTTTACTTGTCCTATTACCCTACCACATGTGGATGTCACATGGTGCCTGCTTTTTCGCATATATTAAGATAGACATATAAATAATGTTTTTATTGATGTAATGAAAACCATGTATCACAAGAAAAGCAAGTCTAACAAGGATACAGAAATTTGAAGGCTGAAAATCCACAGCCATTTCAAGATGGGGGTATTGTCTCTTTTTAAATGAAGTAAGGAAAGTAGAGAATTAACCAGGTGGAAACAGATCGCATTTCTCCTCAGTTTTATGCCATGTAAGAAACAGTCTAGGTAGACACCACACGGAACTTCCACAATTCCAACAAAAATATAATTACAATTACTTTGGAAGTACTAGAGTTCACCTGCGTGCCTTGTGGTGGATCAACTGATAGGCAACAGCCTTCTCCAAAAAACATTAACACAAAGAGGTAACAACAGTATATTCTGTTATGGCAGCTAACAAAAAACACAACTAAACCTTCCGTCCTAAAGAAAACACTTTAACACATCCTCAAAGAAAAAAGAAAACAGGATCAAAACCTTTAGCCTAGAACTATAAAATACCTCTGGTGAGCTACCCAAAGTTTGTCTCATATGCAACAAAAGCTCTCCATTCCTAGCAAGTCACTTTCTTACCTATTGTTACCTTAATTAATACAGCTTGATTAATTCTCAAACTGCTTTCTGCAAAATTACCAACTGAATCAGCTAAGTCAAAGCCTGATAAGCCCTTCTTCGATATACTCACGCATGCAGAGCTTGAAGTCTACAGCACAAATCCACAATGACCTGCTTCTGACTTCCTGCCTGGCATCCATAAATAAGAAAAAGCCCAATTCTCTGAAGGACTCTGCTTCCCGTGCTGGCCGTTACCACAGGCAGTAGTAGCGCATATCACAACAGCATAAAGACAGGGGGCAACACTTTCAGTGCTCAAAGGCGAGAATTTGTTCCAGATCAAATCAAAATGAAAACAAACACTAAATTTTTCACGCTTTGAAAACACACAGTCCCCAGATCACTTCCTGTTACAGCACTTCTTACCAACATTTTATCATTCTTATCTTCTCTTCATCTTCAGCAACACCTCCTTTCCAGCTTGCTGGCATACAAGTCTCACCCTCCAGTCCCCTGCCTATTGCCCCTGAACAGGAGCAGCCTGCCTGGGTTCTTTTTAAGCCACTTTCTACTGTGACAGCAGAGGTTCAGTGCTCAGTGCCCACCCACCATGCTGAAAACTGACAGCTGGTTTCAGGGCACTGGTTCCCAAAGATACACAGTCCATCAGGAACTTGGACCAAACAGTGGTAAAAGGCAACAAAGAAACTTCATCCTCTCAGGATCTGCAAGTTTAAGGATTTCCAAAAGCAGCAGATTTCTACTTCCATTTCTGTCTTTTATTAATACATTCCATTCCTTCTTCTTCATGAAATTAAACAAATAAACTGCCATGCACTGCTGGCAAAAGAAAATGACATATCATTACTGCAGATTTGCAAAAACCCAGTTTCTTCTTAAGTCTTCAGTACAATGCTAATGAAGAAAGGCATACCTGTTAGATAGCAGAGGACAAGGATTGTCTTGGCTGGAAAAACTCAAGACCTGATGGCTTTGAATTGATTGGTAAAGGTTAAAACTGTAATGGATGTTTGCTCCAGTTATTAATTACAGTACAACAATGCTGTCCTTAAGGCAGAGAAAACAGATAAATAAGTTTACATACGCATCAGATGAAAGATCCCATCACAGGCGTTGATGTGAGACAAGAAGGAATTTCCTAAGCCTTGTCCAGTGTGGGCTCCTTTCACAAGGCCAGCAATATCCACCACATTCAGAAATGCTGGAATTTTGCTGAAATATAAAAGTTAAAATCTTCATTACTAAAACATATTAGTCAAAATTTTTGGCACAGAAATAAATTCAGAACATGAAAATCCAATACTTCTTTTTTCTGGAAGAAGTTAAATGTAACAGTATGGAATGTGTAAGGCAAAACTCCCCCTGTCCCATGTAAAACATCCATTCTCTAAGTTCCCCATAAATATTTATGTAAAATTAAGTAAACTAGTTTTGGAGTGTGGAAACATACAGACAACTACACAATAATCAAGCAGGCCTGGACGACTGTGGTATAAATATGTCATGTGTAATGCATAGTTTTCACTGGACAGAAGAGATAAGACACAAAAGGCCACTG
Organism: Orthonyx spaldingii; assembly: GCA_013397795.1. Classification (NCBI taxonomy): domain Eukaryota; kingdom Metazoa; phylum Chordata; class Aves; order Passeriformes; family Orthonychidae; genus Orthonyx; species Orthonyx spaldingii. The sequence goes on from VZTJ01000889.1 coordinate 863,301, forward strand.
CATCCTGCTATTGCACACCTCCAAGGTTACCATTTAGTTCAAAAAGTTATATAACTTTCTCAGAAGACAAGGGTACTTTTTTTAAATACAGTGGTGACCAGGGTTATGCAAACAATTTGGAAAAAAACAGGTAAGTAAGGTATTATAACGTAAACAGCAGTGATGTTTTCTACCATAGTGAACAGTAAAGGGTTAAGCAGACATGTTCACAAGACATTTTATACAGCAACAACAGAATAGTCATTAAGTTAAAATCAGCTGACAAAAAAAAAAAAAAGACGCTTTTAAATTTACGGGAAATGTATAAACTGCAAACCTTCTATCCACCACAAATTCTCAACTTTTTATGAAATTAACAAATATTAAACTTTCCATGTATACTCTAAACCAAATTACTTCTCAAAATCCAGCTGAGTCAGGAAAAAAACCCAAGAAACCACTAAAACTTTGTGATAAGGTGTTGACTAAAAGTACTTTCATATGGTCTGTGCAAATGACATCATCATCAACAGTGGCAGAGCGAGAACCACACTGAAACGCTGCAAATCCCTTCACTTGCAAAAGACCAGAAATCACACACCACAGTCTCAAGATCTCCAACTTGATGGCTCCAAAATAAATAGCTTGAACAGTAGTTCATTCCCAAACACTTTATCACCATTCTATTTCCTTAGCACTGTGCTAGGACTAATACAACAGCTCACTGTTCCACTGGCACTAAGTATAATGGCAAACACCCAAACCCACAGCTTTCCACATGCCCTGACACCTGCATGAGCGGATAGGGCTGATTTAGAAATTGAAGAGTGTTCTATTCCATGGTGAGTGTTCATCAACACGAGATTCAAGTCTAAAGATATAAATTCTGTGGTGTACCTTAAGATGGCTTTTCCAAAGACCTACCTTTGCAGTGCTGCTCACAGACACAAACAATCACAAAAGTGGGAATGAGGGTTAGGGATGACCCAGCCAGTAACCTCCTAGGCAGCCCTTGCAGAAATCTTCTCTGAGCAGCATTACACTTCCGAAATCTTTGTTGTCCACAGCCCAAACTGAGCTTTATTTTTATTAGTGTCACAACATGCTGATAAATAAGTTTTTTCAAATACTAAAATACCTGACATGACTGCTGTCAAATCTGTAATAGCAGGAAACTCCACCAGCAGGAAAATCACCCTCCTCTTCTTATGCCAGTGCTTGGTATAGCAGCTATAGTCCAGACAGAAAAAAATGTAGTTACAGAAATCTATGGATCATTGTCTCTGCTCAGAGCAACTGACTTAGGTAGAACAAAACACAACTCCAACTTTTTTCCTTTGGTGCTACCCCACTTCCATTTGACTGCAAATAACATATATCAGCACATGTGCTTCCTCACTTCAAATTAACTCCCTAATTTAGGAAGAGATGATCACTAGAATCTGTTTGAGTATGAAACATCAATTATTTCTGGAAGAGTGGTGACCTAAAGGTTTTGTTTTCAAGCTTGCTTTAACATTTCCAAAGAAAAATTATTTCTTTCAAGTAAAATAATTTCACAATACAAGATCTGGACAAAATCAAGGTGAAGTTCAAAGTGTCACTAAACATGTCCTGTATAATAAATTAGGAACTTAATGACATGTTTCATGTAATTAATATCTTTGTGATGTACTTAGAAAGAAGTAATTATGTAACATGATACAATATGTTACTTAAACTCAGGTACACAGTATGTTGATTTTAAACTTCACTAGGCCCATGAAAAGAAGGGCCCATCCTTGGGAAGACAGATATTGTATGCTGCAAGTTAATGCTGTGGAATACAGTCAAAAGAACATGAATATAAACAGACTCTCAAGTAAACCAATTTTCCAAATTTCACATTTTGTCCCACTATATTTTTTTAACTACCAGTACACAAACTCAGAAGCAACAAATCCTTATTTAAGGCACTACCAAGAGTAACTCACAGTCTGAAGACAGAAGCCAGTAACTATTAATGCAGTAACCCAGTAACTCCTTTTGCGTGACACAAACACAACTAACATACTTCAGAAGAAACTGCAGCAACTTCTCAGTCCTTGCTTTTGACACATAACTACTCACTCAAAGCCAAGACAGAAAAATGTCACTCTTTAAAAGCACTTCTCCATTGTCATTTTAAGCTGTGCTTTAAGGAAAACAAAGGTGGTGTAAGAAATGTTCTATGCTCCCCTTTCACCTTTCTGGTAGGATTAACTTCCTGGCCAGCCATCAGTACAATTCACACTTTCACTACAAAGATGCCACATTAGAGCAAGACAGATACCTTCATATGCAGATGGCCACTCTATCACCAGAATCAACCTCATTTGCTACACAATGGAAAGAAAACTCCAGCACATTTCTTTCACAGTTGAGTAATACAAGCAAGAGACCTTTGAAGTATGTGGGTTTCCAGTGCACGTTCTCACCTTCACTTCGGATACCACAAAGCTCACATTCCAAGCAAATTAAAGCTATCCCCACTGAGAGACAACTTCCCAGGTCTAAATCTCTGCTTCATCATAGAAAGATGAATACACAGAAAAGCAGGAAAAGGCACAAGCTAGTCACATTTGCCTCTACTCTGAAGGACAAAGAGTAAACATTACGAAACTAAATAAACAAAAAACACTGCAAAGGATGAGGGGAAAGTACCACATATCTTGAATACGGTTTATTGAAGACTTAACTGCATTTTGCTTTTTTTTTCTCCTCCTCTAAACAAATTAATTTCCATTTCTTAAGATTCGTTAGTCAGCATTAGCATAATGTCACTGAGCCTCAAATGATCATCAGGAACAGGTGGCATCAACTGATCATTTGTACAAATCAGTGCAACACCAATCTACCATAAAGCATGTCACAACGATTTATAATATGAAACAGAACACCAAATCCAGAAGTATCTCTATAATTTAACCACAGGTATAATCCTTGAGCAGAGATGTTCTACCTCACTTTGAAAAACAGCAGCACTGAGTTTGTGTTAGTGTACTACCTTCACTGTATGAGCAACCATGCACTAAAGAGCACAAGACTCACTGGGCCAGACAAAGTACAGTTTTGCAGTCCAGTGGTTAGGGCATTTTCAGGATTAAGAGGCTTATACATCCATTGGCTTACATATTTTGCAGGGGGAAGGCTTATTTTTCACTAACTTAGTTTCAACTTCTGTTTCAAATTTCAGTCCAAAACAGTTACTTAAACAGGAAGAGTTTCTTTACCTGACCTGTTTGTCCAGTACAGCTGTTCTGAATGGTAAAATGCAAACAGTTACCTTTTTGCTTCTAAAATGTACCCACATATGGTATCTGCAATTTGTTGTGCATATTTTTTTCCAATATTTGAGGGGAAGAGGCATACATTTATTTCTTGAGTTTCCACAAATAATTGCTTTGTTGAAAAAACTCACAGGCAGCACACACCTGAAGCTTTGACTTCAACTGAAACATAATAACCGAAATGGCATTTCTCTCCCTGGATTTTCACTCTTTAGGTTTCCACAGTCTCTCTTCTCCAATGAAACCAAAACCTCATTAGTTTCTCTGCAGCATTTAATACAGTTTACTTAAATTTCACATCCACCAGGAAACCCTGGAAAGCCACATGACAGCTGCAACTAAATTCAAAATGCAGTAGTTTTCCAGCAAGCCTTGATGGTAACACTCATAACACACTCATTTTTTACTCATTTCTTTAATAGTTCCAGAAATTTCTCTCAACTCAAACTCTTACCTGATCCTAGATCCCACAACTAAGAAGGCCAGATTTTTCACTATGAAGGTAAAATGTCCAACTCCCCTTTCTTTTGGTAAAGCCAAATGTGCTACCCATCTCCTGGTCCCAGCACAGGCTCTTCTGCCTTTAAAACCAGCTACATTAAATCTGTTAGAAAAGAGAAATTCTTCTTCCTTCCTGAAAATTCATACAACTCAAGTCAGAGTCATCTGTTAGCATTCACAGATGACCTGAAGTAAAAGCAGCAACACAGAAAGACAGCATGTTTATTGTGACAACCTCTTTGAGAGCCATTCAACTCTCAGTCTGTCCTCATGGCTATTTTTGGCTCATTTCCAAACAGCTCACAGTTCCCTCCCTCTTCCAGGAGATTGTACTCCCTATTACAGCTCCCACAACCAATCTTGCAAGTTTTGACCAATGTAACCAAAATCCCTCACTGAGCAGTTAAAGGAATCTGCTTCCAAATAACTAGGTACTGCAGATGGACCCTGGTCATTTCTATGCAAGATCTATGCAAGAATGATTTCATTAACAGCATTTTATCCATGGTACTGACAAACAAGACTTGAACCTAATGGCACATGAACCAGAATTGAAAAATCTGCTCATTAAATTGCGCTTATATGAATTATAACAAGGTAAGAGAATCAGTGTGGGTTACACAACACATACTCTGTGTCCTGTACATACCAAACACCTGCATTCTCAAATTATTCAGTAAGTTATTACACCAACAAAATACAAATAATTAAATTTTTACTTCTCCCATTAGGCAGAAAAGATGACTCAAGTCACCATTACTTAAGGTTTTTCATTCACTGCTGGCAAATATGCAATGCTAGAACACGCATCACAGCCCAGCTGATTTACACAGGCTCAAAAAAAACTGAAGAGCAGGCAAATTCAGTAATACCTAAGGAAAAAGAACATTAACAACAGGATATAGTTGCCAATTTTCAGTCATTTTCCGTAAAGAATGGGATTCTCTTACAGATGCTGATATGTTAGAGTTCCATCCTGCTAAGTTATTGATCTCTCACTCTGAAACTACAGCTAGTTTCCATTTACATAAATGCTCTTCTTAAACATAGATTACGTCCCACATGATGTCCCTCAGAAAGTCCCACTGCTGATCTGGCTTCTACAAAATGCTTTCCAGCAACTGATTACATAATTTCGACTTTAAAACTTTATCACGTACCTGAGTATACTATCCTACAATTAGTTCAAGGGAACTTTCACTTAATATTGCAGATGACCTTCATGATCTAGACAGCAATGGGATTTACTCAGATTTAGTTCACTAACCATCACTTGAGCACTAAAGATCTGAATGAATGAATTTTATTAATCTGCAATGCAACAAAACAAATCTAAGCAATCTGCTGACAAAAAGGACAGAGATCCTGAAGCATAATAGACAGTGCTAGGGCTGAAGAGGGGGACTTGTAATTTAGATATTATCCTCCTTTGAGATAACCAAAATTGCTTTAAAATTTAAGTTTGAAAAGGACATCCAAGATAGATTAGAAATAGTCTAGGTGGAATAGAAATGTTTGTAGTTGCAATAAGCTTTGTGTTGGTGCAAGGCAACTCACAGGTGCAAACAAGGAATGAAACAAATACTGACAACTTCTTAAGTAGTTTGATTCATCCTTTCTCACTTCACTCACTCCTGCTTTTAATTTCATTTGATTTTAAGCAAGGGAGGAAGTAGAAACATAAGACTCTAAAATCATCTTTTTTATTAGTATTTTCAGACAGGTTGATTCCTATCAGCCAATTCAGTCTTTAGTGTAATTATTTACAGTTAGGCTGTAGGTTAATCACCTTAGGCTTACAGTGCTTCTTCCTGAGTACTTCTTTTAGTTAGTCATGTAGCTTAAAGTAGAAAAAAATGCAAATAATTGGAGTGAGGACATTACCGGGGAACAAAATAAATCAAATAGAGAGGAAATTGCAGTTTCTTCTACCACATCAGTGGAAATCATTTTGAGGCTGGACTCCAGCGTCACCTGAGAAACATCTCCTGGTCAGCCACAGCACACTACAGCTGGGGCAACAGGCCAGAGGATGGATGGGCTAAGAGTGGAGGATACATACACCCAGAGGCTTTCAAGCTATTTGTGAGTTAGGACACAAATCACTGTTCAAACTACATGAGTTTGACACATACTAAAAAAATATTTTTTAAGTTTAAGGTGATTAAGCAGCATTTTAATTAAATTTAGAATAAAAAAATATGCAAGAAAATAGCTTCACTAAAGCTTTTATTAAGTTACTAAAATTTCTTCGGTTGCACAAGACACACAGGGGTTTTTTTTGCCTGAGATACCCATCACTCCTAAATACACCATGTATTTATAAATATTATTAGTATAAAAATTTATAAGCATTATAAATACACCAATTGATACATAAAGTATCAATTGCAGTTAACAGAGCAACTGTTTCTGGCTTCCATGTCATAATTTTCATGTCAGGAGCAGCTTGTTACGATGAAAAACATCTCTTTTCCATTACAGAATTAGCAGACCTCATCCTCTGCTACCTACTTAGGATTCATAGATTAGGTGGGGGGAAATACACCTTTCTGCTTTAGTTCCTGCTGCAGTGAATCAGTCTACAGAAAATACTCTCTTTCCAATTACTAAACTGGAACTAATCCAATCATTAGTCTGTAAAACCTTGCCTGAAAGTACCTGTGCTGGGGGAACAGGGGTAGGAGGACAACAACAAAAAAAATTCTCCCTCTCCTTTCTGAAAAAGCTACATGTGGGCACAATGTAACAAATTAGTTTGACTGAATATTGTATAAAATTTATAACAAACAAATAAGTAGTTTAAATACATTAAGTTAGAACATCACATAAGCAAATACCTTACAATAACAAGCATTCAAAATTATGTTTAATATATTAAAATTGCTTATTTTTTTTAGTATCCACAGCTTCACTCACACCAAAAGCAAGCAGTAGTAACACTAAAGCTCAAAGAAATCATCTATATCATTTGGCAACAACATAGCTGTTTTTACTGTAAGTTCTCAGAGCCCACCTTCTGTGTACAGTCTATATCACTCAACTTATTTATTGTCAACAGTCACATACATCCCACTGCTGCAGAAAGAAAAAAAGCACAGGTTACAAGTTCCGGCAGTGTACCTTCACCTATTAAGTAGAGATTTACCTGTAGATAATAGTCTCTAAACTATTGCCTATGTGATTCCATTTACAAACATCTCTATTTCCCATTAATACCAGTAACAGCACACCAGTCTCAACCCAGCTGAGGCTCTCCTCTTTTGGAGAGAGGAATGGATCTTCAAGCAACAAACAGTACCTGAAGATCCCAGCTCTTCCTCCAATGGCAGAACAGGCACTAACTCATACCAGCAATGCCCCTGGCAATAGGGCCAGTCTGGCTGCAGCAGAGCAATCCCAGCTCAGTGTGACAGCAACTGTCAGCCCAACCCTGTCCCTGTCCCCCGCCCTGGCTCACAGCAGGCACCACTTTGTCCTGTCACACACTATTTCAGTTAAGACAAAGTCACCCCTTTTTTCTTCTCCCCATCTCCCAACAATGACTGCAGTTATGTGAATACTAAGTGTAACATACAGGAAATAAAAACCTGAATGCTTTAGATTTTGAAAGACAAAATCTTGAGGCTAGACAAGAGTCCAATTTAAAGAGAATTCACTGTTTATAAAACATTCTGCGTGCACAGACGGATTACGTCTACTAATCCAAACAAGCAGAAAATTACCACAGAACGTATTACATAAAGATGAAGAACAAAATCAAGACTATACAGAGAAATTAAGACATTTAAATTACAATTCAGTAGCATATCTTTGTGACTATAGCCTTCTTTTCCTGAGTTATTCTCAGGCAGACAAGCACAAACAGCCCAGTAAGTTACTTCAGTCTACTGTCCTACTGGATTATCATTAATTATATCTGTTACAGTGAAATATAAAAATCATATAAGCAGCATAAGTGAACTCAGGAGCTATAACGATCCACTAATGCCCACATCCATTGACTTTAAGTAACAGATGTCTGTAGAACCCAAAAGACCATTCAAATAAAAGTTGATTATCCAGCTTATGATCAAGCTCAGTATATTTATTGAGTACAGATTCAGAAAACAGACTATTTTCATTAATTTTTAATAGTGATGGGAGTGGGGGGAGGGAAGAAGAATATGCTAGTCAGAGAACATGCACACGGGTATTTACAATCTCAGCACTCCTTGTAAAGGTAGATGGCCAAAGGCAGGGTGAGCGGGGAGGTAATAATGTCTTTGTCATTTCAACTATTCATTTGGGAGCAGCCATTCATAGCTAAGTGAGAAGAAAAAGGGATTACTGACATGGCCAAAGCAGCACTAACAGTACAATTTAGAAGAAAATTGCCAACAAAACTTATAAGCCACACCATTATCTCTGCACAGTCGACAGCCTGAAAGCCTTGTCTCTAATTCAGCAGTTTTGTTTTTAAGATCCATGCAGTAACCATCATGCTTAGCACTGACTTGAGCAGGAAAAACAAGATAACATGTTATAACAATCCACCTAAACAAACAGCTTCATATTAATGCAGTATTTAAAAACAGCAGAGCAGTTACAGACAGAAGCAGCTTGTTCAGACCTGAAAATTAAGTCAGCAAATGGATTTTTGATTAGCAACTAATCAATCCTTTTTAACTGTGGGTGAGATCTGGCTCTAAAACTGAGGTCTGAGAGTTGGAAAAAAGCACACACATGCATGCTGGTTTGCCCTATGATTTATGTACACTCACTTGATTTGAGATACCTCTGCAAGTAACTGCAAACTGAAATTAATAAGTCAAAAGTCCCTATCTAAGCTTCTGTTTTCTGAAAGCACCTTAAATTTTGCTGCTCAAGCCAAAAAAAAAAACCCAGTTCCCACACTGAACATACACAGCAGATTACAGACAGTCAACAGCAAAAAAATGGATGTGACAAAATTAATACATTCATAGAATAATGAAAGAATTGGAAGAGATGTAGTGTAGGAATATCCTTGAATATACCATGGAGCAAGTAGGAGAGCCTATTAAAAGGAGAAAAAATTAGGGACCAAAAAGGCTGCCCATAAAACTTATTGCCAAATAACTGAGGATGCAGGGATGATGACAGATATTTGTTTAGCTACCTACAGCATGTACAATATTATGAATGATACAAAGTATAGGGTGGAAATCTTACAAATGAGCAACCTTATGACATGCTAGGTATGTCCACTACTGTTCATTTTCCAAATCTCTTCAGAAGATCCTCCAAGTCACCTGGGAGCAACCACCTTCAAAGACAGGAACACCAAGCACCCAATGGTGCTGAGCAATGACTGACAGCTCGTATATTTATCATTCTCATACAATAAAGGTCATATCAGGGGCATGGGAAAGGTATAATCCAGGTACACATATAATTTCACATTCTAAAACAGATGTCAGTAACAAACTTCTAGGCATTACAGTTGCATTAAACTTTTATGAAAATTTTCAGTTCAGTCAGCTGCATAACTGGAGAAAAATATTAAGAATTTGAGTTACCTCGGAGGTTTGTGATACTGGCATAGGAAGTCAAATCTGTCATCTGGCACAGGTACTCGACTCTCATTTGGATCAATAGTACAGAAGGGAAAATTTTCCGCTGCCGCTTGACTCTTTGTTAACACATTGAAAAACGTTGATTTCCTATAAACAAAATAGACATATTCTTACAGTAGTTCAATTTAGAAGCATTTACAAGTACTGGATAAAACCACATCTTATTCTAACCCAAAGCGATACTGAGCTTTCCCTTTACCTCAACAGCAGTGACCATTCCCTCGATTCTAGCAGAAGACACATGTATCTGCCCCACTGAAACCCAATGATGTTTACCTCTCTTCCCTACCTTTAAAATTCCCCTAAGTAAGTATATTGCACACACGTTAGCAAAAAAAATGAAGTCAAAAGCAATGCACAGTTCTATTGGCCATTTCTCATTTTCTTGTAGTACAGTGAGACACCTGTAAGGACGCTTGAAACTTTTTTTTTAACTAGTTCTGCCATGACTCACCAGCTCTTTCCACAAGTGTATTGTTCCTTCAGATTTATTTACATTGTAACACAATTTCAGTATCTAAGCAATAAAAGTCAACAACGAAAAGAGAAAAAAAGGCACAGAAAGCAAACCACATCAGTTAATCAATTACAAGTAATCTTTTGTGCATATGAAGATATAGTTGTACCTTACCAAATTATTTTCATCCTTGTTAAATATCAGTGGAAAAAAGCCTACAAGTACTCTATCACAGTAAAAAAAAGAACACTTTTCCTTAAACCAAGAAGCAGATTACTTTGTTAGCTGGCATTTATTAAAACAAAAGAGCAATTCTTGATTTATTAAGAGAAAGTTCTTAATCAACTCCCAAATGTTCTACCATAAATATTCAAGTTGTTGTGTTTTTCAGAGGTGCTCTGCATACAGCCAACATGCTCAAAAGTCACAAAAAATTTCTTTGGAAGTTACATCATAACATAATTGAGAATGCTATTTATCCCCATTGACATGCAGTACAATGCTACAGCTAATTATTTCCTTTATGGAATACATCTTACCTAACTCCCAAAAAATAAAATAAATTGTAATGAAAACATCAAAAAGCAATGCTTCCGGCTTTGAGACACGCACAAAGGTTTTTCCTCTAATTTCTTAAAGATTTAAAGTTTGAGAATGCCGAGACCTTCTCTTAGTAAATATAATACACGAGTTAATACCAAAAAGTTTCATACGTACATCCTCCAGGCAACCTATTCATCCTCCTTTTCAAGTGCAGCTCCTGTAAGGAGCCATAACCACTACAGATGAGAAGCGTGACAGAAATCAATGATTAACGCTCCATCATCTCTTCCAAACTGTCACTTAGGCTCGTCTCACTACAAACTCTGAAGAAGTTTCAAGAAAGAAAGTCCTCCTTACCGCTAATGACACTTACGGAATAATTAACCCTTCCTGTGCACATCATCCCAAAATATAAAAGGAATTTGCTGTGCACGTGTGCCTAAGTATTTGCATGAAAACGCGCATTACACGTACACAACAGTGGCAGTAAGGAAATGCAAAGGGCGTAGTGGTTTATAAAACTCCGCAACTACTAAGACTTTTCCTTTCTTTGAACCCTTGGCTATTATCTTGTCCAGACTCGTACACACCTGCCTATCGCAGCCAGTTTTGCGCCGCTCCACCTGCAAGTAGTTCCTGCTAAAGATGGAAGTCCCTCACTGAGCAGTAAGACTCGTGTCGCTCAGCTCGTATCCGCACCTGTCTGCACACAGACAGCGCCTCGCGTCCCTGCCCGGCGCAGGGGCAGAGGCGGGGGGAGCGCGGAGCCTCCCTGCCCGCCCGCGAACACCTACCCCACGTTCGGCAGCCCGACGATCCCGATCTTCAGGGACGTCCCGAACCTTCCGATAATCGGGTGCGACTTCACCCCGTCGCCTCCCTTTTTCGGGGGCATCTGCAAGCACAGAGGAGGGCACACTGAGCTCCCCGCCACACCCCCGCGCACCCTGCCCG
>VZTJ01000889.1:874859-904554 GCA_013397795.1 Orthonyx spaldingii
GGCGGGGCGGCCATTGGCGGGGCCGCCGCGGGGGGAAAGGTCGCGCCGGGCGGGCCCAGCGCCCGCAGCACAGCCCGCCGAGAGCCGCGGCCAACGCGGCCGGACGGCCCGGTGCCTGCACCAGCCCTGCGAGCAAACGCGGGCGCGGATCACAGAATCAACGAGGTTGGAAAAGACCGCTGAGATCATCGAGTCCAACCTATGACCGAACACCACCTTGTCAGCTACACCATGGCACTGAGTGCCACGTTCAACCTTTCCTTAAACACCTCCGGGGACGGTGACTTCACCACCTCCCCGGGCAGCCCATTCCAATATTTAATCATCCTGTCTGTGAAGAAATTCCTCCTAATGTCCAGCCTAAGCCTCCCCCGGCACAGCTGAAGACCATGTCCTCTTGTCCTGTCACCGGGTGCCTGGAAGAAAAGCGTGACCCCCAAACGACTACAAGATCCTTCCAGGGAGCTGTAGAGAGTGATAAGGGCACCCTTGAGCCTCCTCCAGGCTAAGGTCCTGGTCTTCTGTTTCCCAACCCATCAATCCCGTACCAGAGCAGGAAGCACTGGAAAGGTGAAACACCCAATGCCAAGAAAAGTGCCATGTGCTCTTTGGATTCAAAGGAACGCTGGTGCTTAGGCACACCACTAGATTTTTGATTGTGCTTACTTAGATAAAGATATGTAGGCTCAGGAGGAGACCCTTGTAAATACGTTGTGATTTATTTATAACTATTTACATGGCAAATTAATAAAATAATCTAGGAATAAAATAGGTTATGAAGAAAAGATGAAACATTTAGAATCTACGAAAAATTAATTGCAGAATGTTACAGAAGTCAGATCAGGACTCTTCAAAAAAATTAGACATTTTCTTTAACTCAGGCTGTGCTTCTCTGAACCATCAAAGACAGGCACCATCAAGTGTTGCCTGCTAACAAAATTGAAGGAGAGAAGGCAGTAAAAACTATTCTTATAACATGCCCTATTTTAAGTCCATGAGATAAAATTCTCAAAACTTGAAAAACACCAGAGTGAAGGAGTCAAGGTGAGAGTATCATCAGATATATATCATCTCTATCACAGTAAAAGGAATATAATATTGAACATATTTAAGATTTTTTTTAAAGAAAGGACACTTTTACTAAGCCTAAATTGAAATTATACGTAAAAAATGTCTGCTACAACTTTTATATTTCAATGACAAGAGATTTTTGCAACAATAATATTGAGGAAGATAATGCTGTATCTGTTCAGAGTTTTTCTATTAGTATAGTGATAATAACAGTCAGTTCTTGCTGGTAATATATTTATGTGGTCCTTCTACTGTCTTAAAATCTATCATTATACACTTAAGAGGGGAAAAAAGTATATCTAATTCAGATTAAGATACAGTTACTTAGCTGTTGAATAAAGCTAATGTATTACTACACAAAACATTCAATAATATTGAAATTAACAGAAATTATTTTAAAATAAATTCAGCGCAACCCCTGCATCTTTCACATCCATAAATTACAAACTTCAGTAATTTAGTTTCCTTTTCAGGGGGAAAACAAAAAATCATCGTTCTCCACCCTTCTAAAATTCAAGACACTTTATTTGTTCTGAAAGTAGCGTTATGCAAGACTATTTCACAGCAACAGTACAGGATGGATTTGCCTGGCTCTATTAATAAGGCCACAGACTTTCTGAAAGACTACTTTAGGAGAGCTTTTCTGCTTATTAAATTTTCTCACAATCCAAATATTTTGTCAGACAATTTTGTTGTCCAATCTAGTCACAATAGCTCTCAACAGACAAACTTTTAGACTGTCTTCTTAAAATAAAAAATTTAACTTACCGGCTTGTAATCACAATAGAGGCATAAGGCATAAGCAGTTTGATACACAAAGTAAAGGAGTATACATGTGTGTGTTCGTATATATATACATACACAAATAATAAAGCCTACCATATGTATAATTTTGATTTTAGCTGTTGGAGAGAACAGCTGAACAGTAAGAGAAAAAGAAATTAAATTCCTTTCGTTGCTGTACTTCAATGTGACTACATATGGTACCAACGTCAGTGATGTGTGTACAAAAATGTGCAAGTTTGAATATAAGTTTTTAATTTGTGCTCTTCATTCAACATACTGTAACAATGGCCCCCTTCTCCTGTTCCCTCCCCCCTCCTTCTTCCCCCACAGTCCCTATATCTAATTTACTGTTAGCATGGCCACTTCACTAAATGCCGATACAGGACTTCAAAGCATCTGATTCCTTCAGCTAGAAATCAACTCATGGCCATGTAACACTTCATCTTACATGCTTTTGATTTCAAGTTGCTTTTAAAGTCCAGGTTTGCCTTATTTGGCTGAATGTTTCTATCCAAATCTGTCATAATGGTGAAAACCTCATTTTAAACTGGCATACATAGTTTAAACCACAATAATCTTGACCATATTACATACAAAATGTGTTTTATAAGTTTAATGGAAAAAAATACAAACATCTAGAAAGTAATCATCTCAAGGTCAACTCTCCAACACTGAAGTACTGCACAAATACAGCTTATTGTACAGCTGGATCATGTGCAGAAACCAAACAGCCCTGAAGCAACTCTACCTGATTAAAAACAATGTTTAAGGGACAGTAATAAAACAAACAGTTTGTTGTTTCTGCCACCAATATGGTCTTAGCCTTCTGCTGCCCAGAACATATATTTACAGCAAAGTCACTGTCAACTGTAAAAATAAGTGGTTTTGTAGAACTGAAAGAATAAAGACAGAGCCCCTGATCCTTGCTGTGACCAGGTAATATTCAGTGCAGCCCAGGGGGTGAGAAGAACACCGCTGCTTTTGCACACCCCAGCTCAGAATTACCTGGGTCCCTGCCACTTGAAGGGAGCCAGATGACTCCCAGTAATAAATACACTCGGTACTAAAAAGAAACACTACTCAAGGGCATGGTCTAAACTAAATGGTGTTCATCGAGTTCTGTGAAGTTTAAAGGTAGTCATCACACCGCTGAACTGTGCTTGAATACAATATTTTTAAACATTATATTTGGAAGGATTCAATAGTGTTTGTTCTTTTAGCTGTGAATTCAGCTGATTTCATAGATAATCTAACCCTTCTCCATTCTTTATACACTTAAATTCATACTACACTTTTCATTTCATATTTAAGCATTTTCATTCTTTTGTATTGTGATAACTGTCCTTGTTTTAATGGTAACAGATTGCTAATGGTGTTAGTGCAGCTCCAAAGATGGTCAGGATTGCTGCGGTGGCACAAAGCATCTCTGTCACCCCTTTCTGTGGTATCCCAGACTTTGCCAGTCTAGAAGCATCTAGTTCTAGTGCAGAACAGTCTGATCTATCACATATTATTAATATTTCTAGATTCTAACTCTGGAAATATCAGCTGAATCTTGTAACTTTAACATGGACAATGTCACTAACAGGCATAATGTATACTGAGAAGTTCATAGTGAGAACAGTGAAAGAGATTTATTCACAAGAAGAGAGAAAGCCAGGAAGAGAGAGGTTCTGTAGTAGGACAAATTACCAGTGAATTAATAAAATTTTAGTTCCAAAATGACAGGTCTACTTTGGACATTTCAGTACCTTAGCAAAATGAGAGTACCACTATAAAATAAAAAATATATTTTATGATTAATACTAATCAAAACAGAGAAAAAAAATTAAATTGGGACTGATCATGAGGTGAGCAATACTAGGCTTTTTCTAGGCCTCCAAGAGGCTAGGACCATTCTAGCAAGACCTTTTTTTTTTTTTTTTTTTTAACAAATTAAACCATATGACATGAAAGGACTGTTAAAAGAAAATGAATGGTAGTGGTCTAAGAAAAATTTGTAGATTTCACTGTATTTAGTGTTGCAGATGGTAGCACTGAATTATACATTAATCAAGATGCTTGATAGTTGAACAACGAAGAATGAAAAAGGAACATAAATGTTAAATACTTCTCATGCCTTGAAAGGTATTATTGAATACGAAAGACGATCCTCTAATTTACAAGTAGGAAGACGTCTGTCTCTGAATTTAGACTATACCTGTGTACTTTAAAAAAAGAAAGCAAATGAAAAAACCACACCAGCCCACCCTGCAAGAATGCTGACTAGGAATAAACCCACAGAAGGACTTATTCTTGAATCAGTTTTTTGCAATCTTTGAGCAATGTTCAACAGCCTGGGAGACACGGACAAGGAAGAAACCTTAGGGAAAAGAAAACTACTTTTCTATAAATGTCTCTAAACTCTACATTTTGTGTGAGGTACAAGTTTGAAGTCACAACATCAAAAGCTAAAATAATGTAATATTTGGCATTTAGTCTAGATTTTTAACTGTGCAGTTAAAAGTCTGTGCAAGAATAGTAGACTCTTGCTAGCTTTCAAAGACATTTCACCTTTCTCTTCTAGGGCACAAAAATGTTTGTGATGTAACTTCTTAGGGTAGATAGAATGACTTCATATATTGAACACAGCAGAAAAATGTATAGAGAGATCTGGATAGTTGAACTTAAAAACATGATCTCAGGAAAAAAGCCACAAACCTCACTCTGGATCTAATGCAGATTGAGCAGTTATATTCTAGCCTGATAAGATACATTCTATTTTGATGGAAAAACAAAATGAGCTACCTAATAAACTACCTTAGTTAGGTGATAACGATACATTTTATATACTACATATTTGCAAAATGAAAACCAAACAAAATATTGAAGCACATCATGCAGCAATTGTGAAAGTGTTTTAAATTTTATCCATATTATATTTATTCTACCTCATGACTTCAGATTATAAACTATTTTATAACCTGAAAAGTTAAGATAAAAGGGATTAATAATATTCTACATTTCTAGAGGCCTAGAAAAAGAGTTACTTGTGGGGAAAAGTTAGGACACTATTTGCAAATAGCAAAGAATTCTTTATGCTCTGGAAAATCTGCAACATTTACCAGGTCATCCAGAGTTCCCACAAAAATTGCAAGTATGGCTGGATGTGGAACCTGGTGCACAGAAAGGGGCTGGGACATGCTCCTCTGGGCTTATTCATTAAAGCCCCGAAGTGCATCACCCCATGCACAGAAAGAGATGATAACAGGGATGCAGACTACAGCTTGAGGATGGGATTGCATATGAAAATTTCAAGAATTTTCAACATCTATCAGCTAGTTTTGCCTTATGAAGGTACTTTGTTTAGCATGAACAGATGAGTGTATACCTCAGTTCAATTCAGAGACACTGTCATAGGTAGCACTGCACCCCTAGAGAACGTGGGGTCCTTTTCTACATTAGGATTACAGTGACCTCTGTAAATACAATGGAGATTTATTTTGTACGTTTCAGTTTACATGTAAATACTAATGGCATACTGCTGATATTGCATTCTTGTGGTTATAATAATAATGCAATCATTTCTTCCTCATAACTCAGCTACTATATTACAAAAATCCAATAAAAATCAATTTAAAACTCGGATCACATATATATTATTTTTCTTTAATTTCATGGTAGTGTTCTTATGTATAAGAAAAAGTCACAATGCAATTATGCCTCACTTGTGCGTTCAGGAGAGGACCTCTTAGCTACTTTGTAATTTCATAATTCTCTCTTCAGAAAAGCTTAGAAGCTCAGCAAAGCTTCACTCAACACCAGTGTTTTCCCCATAATTTACTTACAAAGTTATTCCTAACTTTCTATTCTTGACTGTGCAGTACTCTCATCTGTAAATGTGGGATTTGCCATATTTTAACTTAGGAAACAACCTGTATATGCACGCTGTTGGTGGTGTCAGTGTAAACCAAGAGTCCATAGCAATTGCAGAGACCCTGGCAGTCCTCATCTCAAAAGGTGCCTTGCCACAGTTGCCTTGCACCCACCATCATCTGGCAACAACTGTTCAGGTGCCAATGCACCTGATACAAACCTGTTTAGCAGTCAGATTCCCAGTGTATTCCATGCACTGTTTTTCTACAGGAGAGTTACATTCACATCAGTATCAGGAAGAGATCACTGTCCTGCCCTGCCCTGTTAGTTGCTGGTCTGGAGGATGCACACAGCAGGACAGGACTGCAGGACAGAAGTGCTTGCTAAGCAGCCAAAGCTGTAGAAAACCTCTGTGGAGGAGTTCTGGAAAGACAATGAAATCCTATTCCCAAATACTAAGGAATCACTTATCAAGTGGCAAAGATTACTATCACCATGTTAAGAAACAACACATGATCACAGAAATTCTATTGCCTCGCAATTGTGATATTTTTGCGGGTGCAACCAAAGCTTGACTTAACAGCATGACTGCTTGGACACAGATTTCACTAGGGATTTCAGAAGCCAAATAAATTCTGGAGAGGGATTTTCAGCCAGAGTTTAACTACCGGCTGCCACTATGTAATTGCTGCCCCATTGAAGAAACACAAGAACATGGCCTACCACAAATAACTATTTTTCTGCCAAACCTAATCTACGTCTTTTTTTACACTTATTCCAGTATTTTATATCCCAGTCTCCCCTTTAAACCAAAACTTTGCCTTACAAAGTATTTTTATTCCTCTCAATAGCTTTATTTAGATCATCACATCTTTACTACAATGACAAAGAAAGGTTTGTGCATTGGCAGCAAGCGCATTGAGAACCCTAAGGTAGAGAAGAACTACTGCTGACCAGCTGTGGGAAGGCACTGAAATAACATCAGTGATCTGCTATGAGAAGAAAGATGTGGCCACTCTTGTGACAGATGAAAATACCTTTAATAGTTTAATTTTTTACCTAAGTGAAACGGATTGATTGTATCGCTCTCTTTGTGACACTGAAATTTTGCCTGTCACAACAAACGGTCATAGGGAAGAGCAATCTTTATCAGAAAAGGTACTCACTTGCTCTGTTCTTGTACTAAAGATTTTACAATATTTGACATGCCAGTCACAATTTACAGGACTCCTGACAACATCATCCGAGAAATTACACATTTGTGTTGGTCTTGTTTAGAAATCAGGTTTTTAAAGTGTGACCCCTTGTTTCTAACCACAGGCTATCTAACGAGAAGTGAAAACAGTTGTCAGCTGGTGGGGCAAAAATGTTTAATGTCAAGAATATGAGAATCTCTGAAAGCTTCATGGCCTGTACTCATGTCTGTCTAATATGAGTGGGCAGCTTAAGTAATTTAGGAAGAAAAGTTTATTTCCTGACTGCACAGGCCTTTGACTGTCAAGTTATGTATAACAGTTATTCTTTTTTCACTTCAAGGTGGGCAATAATATTTTCTTGCACATTATATAAACTTAAAGTGGAACATATTATTAAGGATTTGAGGTGTCTAGCTCTTTTAGATTATTTTAAAAGAAGAGTCAAAGACTGCTACTTGAAGTTATACAAGATCCCTTTAAGATATTTGTAGGACATTGGACATGAGAAAATACTCTTCTCTGCTTATTTTCCTAAATATCTCTTCTACGAACCATCCTTTTATAATAAATGCATGCACTGATAAATCTTAAAAAAGAACTATAGAAATATTAATTATGTTGTGATTGTTTATCATTTTTCCCATAATAACATCTTGTGTGTATTCTGTTCATTTTTGGGAAGGTCTTATGATCTAATCTCCAACCTATTTAAAAGAAAATGCTTTGTGTGCCATTTTGCACTCATGGTCGTTTGGAGTTCTATTTCAGTTTCATTAATATTGATGGAACTTGTCTCTGCACTCATTCCCAGCAGATTCTTTGAAATTAATCTTCAGCATTTACTGTGATTTGTTTCTGTTTTCTGCTTCATCCCTGAATCCAGCTCTTCTCTAGTTAATTTTGTTTTCTTTATTTTTATCCACTTGCTATGACGGTTCTACTACTTGTGCCACTGTGGTGTGTCAGTCCCTTTATGGGATCCCTGTTTCGTCTCTGCCTTTCACTGTGATTTTCCATCATTATGGGCCTCTTGAATAAAAATGTAGCCCTTGTTTCTGACAAAGTCCATGTTCCTTTTCTTTCTGTGTGATTTTCCATCATTATGGTTCTTAAATTTCTTGAATAATGATATATACTATGAACAAATGCATGAAGCAGTAATGGCTTCATCAGTGTTTTCTAAAATATATCTGCAGCTTTTAGAGCATACAGTGCTACAGCAGAGTCTGTGCCATGTTGGTAAAAGCATGATTTTTAAAGTGTATTTTGTAGGCTATTGATGACTATGCTTCTCTGCATTAATAATCTGCCTTCTTTCAAACACGATCTACTTCTCAGGATACTGGTTCCAAAAAGATATTGAAGTTGAGGAATAAGAATTAGCACTGAATATCTTTGTTTAAAATGGCAAAAACATAAATCCTTTGTGGCATTTACAGCAATACCACTATATTATGGGACTAACAGAATTCTTCTTAGGCGTCTTACATGAACAGATTTCAGAGTTCTTATTAAAACAAGTCAACATTTTAATTTGAAGCAGCATATCATCATAAACAAGTAATCAGAATAAATGTTTTAAAAATATATCTGCTAAAATGTGATAAAAGTTGTACTTCAGTACTAGTTACATTTGAGTTATGTCAAATACGTAATGAAAACCAAAAGCATAAAAAACATTTAAACATCACCAATTTGAACAATGGAAATCTTTAACATGCAATAATGTAAGTTGGGATAAAAATAGGGATCAAAATATTATAAAATATTTCCTACCTTATTTGATGGTAGTGGCATGGTAACTTAGTCCACAAACTGCTTTAGTGGTTTCAAAGGGGGGAAAATGTTAATTACAAAACACTAACCAAGTATGTCAATGATTTCAGCATTACTTTTTTTTTTTTTTAACATACTCTGTAAAATTATATCCATTAGTGTTTCATTTTGGATAACAGATGGAAAGCTTAAAGGTCTTAAAGATCTGGAGAGGCTTGCAAAAATAAACCATCCTTTCCAAAAATATTATAATGGTATTTACAATTGGCTACAGTCTCTCCCACCAAAATAAATGGAGCTTGTGGTATTAATTAGAGAAAACCTGGTTCCTATGTGTCCTGTTTCCTTCCATTTAAAACACAAGTATTGAAATTCCTTGAAGTTCTCTAAGGAAGCCAAATGTGAAATGCTCCAGTTGGTGGCTCCAGCTCACTGCCCAGGGGCTGGAAACACTGTCCCCTTCTCACCAGGGCAGCTGGTGGCCTGGAACAGGTGAGCCAGCCACAGAACTCCAACAAGGCACAGAGGGTGACAGGAGGACCAGTGGGAACAGCTTCCCCATAATACTCGAGCAAAAAGAGCAAAGCAAGTTTGGCAATGGCAACCAAGATTAGCCAGAAATCATTCAATGCCAGGAAAATCAGTAGTGTGGTCAAGCCAGGCAGCCAAGTGAAAATAGACTGGAGATCAGATCACATGATCTTCACAGAAGGTCACAGAACTAGAGGCTGGCACACCTACGTGTAAACACAGGTCTCAAGCACAGACAACAAGACCCAAGTGAGACTCTCTCTCACAGGTCTATTCCAAGCACTTGATCCCACGAAACAGTCCTGCCCTGAGACAGGTAGCCAAACTCCTCAGCAGGTGGAAAAAGGTTGTCGTGCATTTATGCTTCACTCAGGGTCCTGACTCAAGCAGCTTTCAATAATTGACACTCCTTACCTTCGTGCCTTGACAAAGCTGAGAAAGCTTTTATGTCCCTCTTAGTTTATCTTCCAAAGAATCAGTAACTGTTTAATAATATTTGTATTAATGATTTCTTCTTACTCCATTCCCTTACAATGTGAGCATGGTGCCTTAGTGACAGCTATTTAGCTGCACTGCTGGTTCAGTGAAAAGCCTTGGGAAGATTGCTAATTTATGATATATATCTGCCAAATGATGATCCCACTTCAATTTTCTTCCCTCACAGTGTTATGTAGATTGGAATGCGTAGGTAGGTGGCCAAGTTTGAATAGCTGTGTTATGTTAGTTCAGTAACAATGAAGTGTCATTATTTTTGGCTAATGTTAATGTGTAACTGGTGTATGGCCTGACAGATGCATCTGAAACATTTACAGACTCTGGAAAAGAAATCTACAGTCACTCACAGAGCTGTCTCCAACCATTCTAATGAGGAGATTGTTTTGCAGCACAAAGTGGGAGAAGACTTAATCGAATCAGTCACAGTTTTAGTGGTACCTCTGCTTCAATAACCAATTTATGTCAATTTATACCCAATTTTCTTAAGTAGATGGTTGAGAATAATATTACTATTTTTTTCATCTTCCAGGTAAAATGTACTTCTCTTCTCATTTTATCTGGGATAAGTTATGAAGTCATTGCTCAAATGCAAGTTTCAATTCATCATTAAATAATAACTGGAATGATTGCTTCTCTTTTCCCAACTCTTAGACTGGAAACATAGACTTGCCCTTCTGAATCTGCAAGTTCCAATCCTCATTATTCTTTGTTTCGGAGTAGTACTAGCAAAAATAGTATGTGACTACAGTCCCTATGAATCTCATTTCCTGTTACAGAAAAGTTATAAAATGTTTCAATGTATCCAACTTGTTTTCTCTAATTCAGCAAACTTGTGATGACATGTTTAATTTTGCTATGCAGAGACAAGCCATGTCTTGTTTTCAAAGCAGAAGAATAATTAAAATACACAGAAAATAGAAAGATTCACACTGTAAAAATTAAGTGAAAAATGAAGAAAACATACTTCAGAGCAAAAATAGGGGCTCACACATTCATTGCATATTTCACCGAATAAAAACCCAGATGACTTCACAGATGAATCTGAGAGAAAGTTAACCATTTTTACTGCAATTATCTGTGATACTTCTCATGTTGACTAATGTTTTCTGCATTATCCCAGCAGAAACATGGGCTGCTTTTAAAAGCATTCAACAATCAAGGAAGATTCTGAGTCACTGAAAGTCACCCAACACACACCTCACTACACTTACCAACTCAGATTTCCTCATAGGAAACTAGTAATCATACTTTGCCTGTATCTTCCCCATATTTTTGAGTTATTCATGTGTGGCAACACAGGAAACATCCTACCAGTTCACTTTCAGTCTCATGGGTCATGTACTCAAAGGAATTAGCTACAGTAGCAGCAACATTTGAGAACTCACCTATCTGCAAGGCAGGGTAAGAACTCCTTTTGATTCAGGTGATCTCAATTCTCTCCTGTTATTTCTTCTGTAATTTCTGTGGAGTTTTTGTTCAGTGCTTGGTGCCTCACTAGATTTCAATGAGACTGAAATACCATTTGCCTCAGGAGCCTGTCGAGCTTAAGATTCCCACTTCTCTGGAGAGATGTACTGTGAAGCACAAAATGCCTAAGAACAGAATTCAGTCAGGAAAGAGATGATGGTCACCAGCGCCAGTATTCACCTCACTGCTGTGATAACATAGGGGGGTAAATGACCTCCACAGAACCAAAGCTATGTCTGCTGTCAGACTGACAGCTGTGCTAGCCACAAAACTACCTTTAATGGCCAGATTTAATAAAAAGAACATGCTGTACGTATCATATACAAATCCTAGCCACCTCTCTGGTCTATACCTGAAAGTATAAACAGCAGAGTAATCACACTGCACTATTCACTTCCCAAAGCTAGGAGAGGAAGAAGGCAATTACAAACATGATCGGTCTCTTATCCAGCCTTATTACACTTAGCACCTGCTTGAATGCCTTCTGCCCAGCTGAGGAACATCAAGCTGTCTTAGAAACACCCAAACAAGGGCTTTCAGGAAACAGATAAACCTCAAGAGGTCTTTGGCCTAGAAAAGAAAATCTAGGAAACTTCTCTAGTGTTTCAGGAAACTACAACATTAGTGAAAATCATTAATTGCACAAGTGATGTTCTGTGGATGAACCTAGTTTTTCAGAAAATTTCCAGAGATTATTTTAGAAATAATCACCAGTCTGTGAATCACAAGCAGTGCCTGGGAGATGCTACGTCCAAGAGTATAACATGAACAAATGCAATCATTATATTTACAAAATAAATATTTTCTGGTTGGACTTTTTTCTTACTTCAGAGGTCAATTTCATATCAATACTATCCAGTACACAACATAGTATTATATGCAATGCACTGAGTTTATAAATGAATTTTGAAAGTAGTTTTACTTCTTTTACTTTCTCTACTTAAAATCCAATAAATATATATGCAGTCCATATTCACCTATCACAGAACTCAAAAATTCCCCAGAATTGTGACTTCAACTTGAAAATAATAAGCACGTGTAGCATTTTGAAAAAGGGAAGAAAGGTAAACCGATTACTCAATTCTTGATTTTTGATCTCTCTAAGAAGAGCTTATAACTCCTCTTTAAAAATTTCTGCCTTCAATAAATTTGTAAATATGCCTGACTGCAGCTACAAGTGGGGCGCAGAAGCTGCAGGATACCAAAGCCACTCCCATAACATTTAAGTGAGGGTGTACATCAAACCAGGAGATTTATAGTAATCCCCTGCTATTAGACACACTTTTCCTGAAAGTGTGAGTTCCCCTATTAGCTACTCAGCAGGGGACTCCATTTACTCTGCAAGTGGTCTGAGGCATGCAAAATGTTTAAATTTTGAGAGAATCACAAACAGCAATATCTCCAGAGTACAAAACATGACCTATTTTTTTTAATTGCTCAAAAACCAGGGTATGTCCAAAGTGACATGGATACAAATAGCTTAACTTGAACTTGCCTAGAGCCAGCTCTGTAACCCATGCACTGTGAGGATTTGGTTGTGTAGACTCATCAACAATTCATCAGGTGAAAAACTGATGCCTCAGTATCTCACACCAGTCTTTCTGGAAAGATGAAATTGTAACAACAAGGCCGCCTCAGACTTTGATTAGCCTTCCCATACATGACAAAGAGCTCACTATAAAAAGCATTTTGTCAGAAACTTCAGTACTGCAGTTAAAATTTCTGTAATTCTTGAAGACTGCATGAGTTAAGCACTTTGAAAAGACTTGATATTTTAATGTTTTTAGGGTTTTCCTCCTTTTTCAGTATGTACCTTTTAGCATTATTGACTGAAGAAATACCAGCCTACTTAGTTTTGAAATTTGAAATTGCAATAGACTGTGAGCTGTGGTAGGTATGTGCATCAACAGATTGGAAATCCACCCAAGGAAATTATTTAGGGGAAAAAAAAAAACTTAACTAAAATGTATTTGTGCTTAAGAATTCTGAGAAACTATCTTCTCTTTAGCTGAGTTTAAAGATGGTAATCTACAGTCTCAAAACCCTAACTCACAAAGATTTGTCACATTCCTGCTTATTAAAATGTTCTTTTAAAATATTTATTAAATTATGTCTGTGGTGGGGTGAATGAACACTAAAAAGAAGTTCTGTAATGATTCTGAAGTTAGATTCCAGTCATTAGATAATAATTTGGCTATAATTATTTGCATTTTGGTTTTGTAATACTTAGCTTCAACTCTTATGAAAGAGATTAAATGGAGACTATTTTTAATGTTGATTCCAACAACTGCAAAATAATCCTTGAGATTTAGCAATACCAATCCACAATTAAACAATTTGCAAATGTGGGCTAGATATAATTAGTAGGGCTTTCTGAATGAGCTCTTTTCTTCACATTTTTAAGATTCATGCCTACATTGATCTAAGATAGAATAACTTAGGTTTTATTGTCCATTTTACATAGTGCACTGCTGAAAGCATATTCATACTGCAACCACTTCCCATCTCTAATAGAGAACTGCATTTGAAAGTATTTTCTTCAAACTGATAGATCAAATGCGAAACTGCACAAATTGTGGGTTATGAATCTTTTCCACTATCCATCTCTGTGACTACCCACTACTTCAGCTATTAAAAACAACAAAGAAATGTTGGCATCGATAAGAATTATAGTTACACTTCATCTTCTGACAGTGTTATGTCTGGACAGTTGGAATGGCACAGTAAACAGCAACTTGCATATTCTCATGTTCATGTATTCACATCAAATAGTTAACTAGTTTGCATTTTGCTCCTGTAATTAATTTTTTCTTTTAAAAAATCAATGCTTTTGGCTTTTTTTAAATCCCTTTTGGCTTACCCCAAAATAGAAATTAAAGTTACACATGTTTTCTGGTTTGGAATATAAAAGGTATATATGCAAATGGGGTATAGATGTATGATGCCAGAGTTGGGTAGGTCTTTCCTCCTTTTCACTTAGTAAAATAAATATTTGTATGCAAGCATCAGATACCACACCAGAGCTAATATATACCGCTAATATATAATACTATGGGATTAGATGTGATTCTAACCTAGGGGTAATGAGGGTATAAATGAGGTGAGATTTTTAAATGAACCCCTCAGTGTAGCCCAGTGCACCATCTCTTACCATTAGTTCAAGTCCTGTCATTGGAAATTCAGTAGTATTTTGCTTCCTTAGACAGAGTAAAACTTCTCTTGGCAGAGTCCTCCTTTATGAGTAAAGTTTCAACATTGAGAAGAGTATGAAACTGTATAGGATTATTACCACACTGAAAGGTTCTGAGGCCCTAAGACTGATTTCAGTATGAGCATTGCTCTTCAAGACTGTTATACTCAGCTATATTCCCTGAGTTACACTATTCAAATATTACTATATAAAGAAATTAGGGTAATATTCCCAAACTGTTCTCTGCTGAGAAGTCAATGTCAACCAAATCCAGGGTTATGCAGAGTCATACAGTACGTACATTTAAAAAACAAAGCAACAGTAACCCCAAGCCCTACTCTGCCGAAGGAGCATCCTCATCAACCATGAATTTAGAGGAAAAGTTCTGGCGCAAGTAGAGACAACAGTTTAATATATTCCTAAACAATAGTTTAATTGGCTTTGTATAACTGTTTCCCTCCTGCTCAGATATTGGTATGCCCCCATTCCCATTCTCCTAACCATGTGGAACACATACTCTTCTGCCACATGTTAGATTTCAAACTTTATATTATTTAAATACCGTGACACTGTATGTTATTAATCAAAATCTCAATATTTTGGAGCTGTTTGTTAAACAATTTTCTAGCATCAAAACCTTACAAAATCGCAATCTGAGGCACTCAGCTGCCTTGAAGATTTCTTCAGAGAACACTTCAAAGAGGGAGTTTTTGTAGAGGTCACTTAACTATAGTCAACCCTATAAATACAAAGAAACATTTTTTGTTTTAAAAATTGGAGAAAAAATGTTATGTAATTGTTTTAAATGGTTGGACTATTTAAAAAGTCATGTTAAAATAGTTAAGTTCCATGATGAGACTTGTCTTATAACTTTTGACATGCATAAGTTACAAAGCATGCCTATTATTAATTTCAGGAATAGTTTTAGATACCTACACTGAATTAAACTGTCACGGTTGATGTAATTATTGAGCAAGATTATAGACCATGCTCAGAAGTTCAAATAGTGCCCATTTCAAAAGTCCTCTCAGTAGTTATGAGTCCAAGAGCAACCTACCATGACTGGTCACACTCCTGGAGCAGGGTATGAAAGCTCTTTTTGTTTAAAGCTTGTCTTCTCGATCCCAGTTACAGCAGAGTGGTGTGAATGCAAGAGATTTTTGTTGTTAATAAATTTAATGCATCTTATTAACACTTTTCACATGCACATACAACCAATATGGAGCATAAAAGAGGAGCATGTAGTACTTGTCACTTGATTTCAAAACTTCAGATTTGTTGCCTGTATGAAATGATCTCAGGTTGAGTAAACTCACTTCAGCAAAGCAAATCTAATGGACAGTGTGTGGATGAACATTCTTAACATTATCAATCAAATTGCAGGCATCAGTAGTACCACTTTCACCTTTTTAAATGAAATCATGTGTGATCAAAATGTATTAATTAAACCTGACACAGCTCTGTTGCTAAACCAGAAACTCCAGCAGACAGACTAATGCTGGACTTGTTGCATCCTTAAAACTGGAACTAGCATTCTTAAAAATGGGAATACATCCATGTGTGTATGTTTTTAAATACACTGAAACAATTTACTTACAGAAATATTTTCAGCTACACATTGGGAAAAAAAATCTGAACTTCACCCTCTGTATTCAGAATTTTAAACAGAGCAACAGGATTTGTGATGCTGTTTTCAACACTGCTGTCTTCAGGTTCACTGAAATGTTTGATACCTTCACAAACAGAAGATTTGATGTTGTGGCAGTAGTCTCTAGTCATTGATGCCTTATGACCTGATATCCACTTTGTTTTGCAATGTCATTTACACTTGTACAAATGTGGAATGTCCTCTCTGGAATTAATTCAAACTTCTCTTGTGAATGTAGAGTGACATAAAAGAGTATGGAAATTAAAGCACACTGTTTAGCAACGCTTTTTACTTTTAAAGGTTTTTAAATATGCTTTTTAGCTAGTACAAAGAGAACACGAGCACACACATATGCACACATCTGGATGTACACAGTGGCACACCTTCTCTAGAGAAGTAGCATGCCCTATGGGCTGGCTAGCTGCTACTCATTTTGATTCAGGTAATTAACATAGAAATAACATATAGTAACATTTTCTTCTCCTCTGAGAAACTTTATACAGCATTCAAGTATTTCACGGAACCTTCTCTTATTCTGCATTAAATGCTTAAAAAACAATTCAAACAACTTACATTAAAATATAGTCCTAGCGGATTATAAAATAAAAAACCTGATTATAAAATAAGCTTTGCAAAAATAAATAGTTTTGTCTCTATTTCCAGAAATAAGACGGTATTAGCAGACAAATTATTAAATATAATAATCTGGACATATTTGCCACATTCAAGCATGTGGAAGAGCTGGAAAAGCGGTTATTTCTTATTCATGCAAATTACTTGATTCCAAAATAAAATTGCCAGTGCTGCCAGGGCAGCATCAATGTTTAAAGTGGATTCTTTTCTTTCACTTTTTCCAATTGTTTTTACTTTTGTTTGATAGAGATAAACCACTTTCACCTACAGCATTCACATTAAGAATTTAGTAAAATATGTGCTATAGAATCAGAGAAAAATACTCACCTCCTAAAGGGTTTTTACCTCCCTTCTCCCTCCTTCTCCTTTTCTTTTTCTGTTCTTGTATGTATGGCTCCAAGGTCTGTCTCTTGGTGCTTGATACACTATTGCTGCGTTAAAGGAGAATCTCTACAGTTCAGTCTGAGATAGTTTTTCAGGGGTGGGTCACATCCCGCTGACAGGTATCATGCGCCTTGTCTCCTTGCAAATGATCAGTTTGGAATCTCATCCTAACTGATATTTGCTCTTTGGGGATGGATGAAAAACCACAACGTGTTCTATGAAGCTCAAATTGGCCTTATCAAACAAAACATCTGCTAGATGTGTGAGTGACTTGTGACAGCAGGAGACAACAGCACTGGTCTCCCCAACAGAAGACAGTGCTATTAATGGAAGCTATTATGGAAGAATTCTGGCAAGAATTTTTTTCCCCAACAGCTAAAAAAATTTAAAGAAAAAAATATGTTGTTATGGTAACAGCTATTTGAAAAATACTGTAACAATAGGCAATTTAATATCAAACTACCAAGCTGTTAGTTTGACTATTTGCTTTTCTTTTTAAGCAGTTTATTTACAGAGATCCCCTCCCTCTCCCTTATGCAGTTACAAGTGTGTGTGTGTGTGTGCAGACAGTCACACTTGTAAGTAAGGTAAGGTACCACCTGCAAATAATTAGTATTTGTAAAATTTCAGTCTTGGAGCTGCAAAATTCCACATACTGCAGGTTTTTGCACACCATTAGAACATCCAGTGTTATATGGGCTCAGTCCGTCCCTCACACAGCAATAAACCACATTTTGTACTATTTCCAGTATGTACTTCTGGCACAAACAGGTGTTCCTGTGCTCCTGTGGCTTCATGGCTAGTCAATTTGTGGGTACCACAGCTACTCCCTGGAAAAATGCAGTATTGAATCTCTGTGTTCTAGAAATCAGCACTCCCCCCACTGCTGGGAAAAGAGAGTTCCAAAACAGTCTTTGGAGTTAAAGGATCATGCAAAATATCTTTCCAAAGCCTGCAATTGCATTTTACACATCACACCTTTTTAGAAAATTTCCTCTGAACAAGCACAAGTTTCTATGTGCACTGACTTCAACAACTTACTTTGAATAGGAGCTTGTAATCCTCACTCAGAAGAAGTTTCTTTTGAAGTTAGTGCGTAACAACTTGGGTACTGGCTGAAAGGTCTGGCTACTTGATTTTGCATACTGATGTATGTACAGTGATAATAGGAGAGAGCTCTTCCTCTTAGAGCTGTGATTTCAGCCAGGATGTTTACAAAAAACCAGACAAACAGGACACATTTTTGTACATGTCTCAGGTGAACAAACTTTGGAGCTTTGCTAAATTTCCCCTAAAATACATCGTGGAAAATCAAGTTACACCGTGTTAAGTACTGCAGGGGAACTGTGAACATCCTATTTCTTAATATGCAGATGAGATTTTATAAATGTGAAACTTGCATTTTGTTTCACTGCTTGCAATCCCTCTGGGGTGTGTAATGGTCTGCCCCTACAGAGAACCACATTTCAATTAGAGTAACTAGCATGTTTTATCTAAAAAGATTACAAATGGAGGGGTGTGGTGATACAGATTTTGGCTTCTATTTGTTTTGCTGTAGGGAATTTTGCAGTCATGTTGTTTTCCAAACAGACAAATATTTTTCTTGTCAATATAAAAAATTAGTTATGTTCACGTGCAGTAAAAGCCATAAGAAATATTAGATAACAAAAATCCACTACAGCTTATTTTATATCATTTTGCAAAAGAGAAAGTGAGTTATTTGTTCTCAGTGACAATCCAAATTCAGCAACAATGTGCTCTATAGGTCCTACTCACACTCATCTGCATACATGGGAATGCATTTGGAAACTGAGTGCAAGTGGTGGTATTTTCTAATCTGCCCCCCCAAAATCCCTTGAGCATTTCAGACATTCCACTCAAAATTATTTTTTAATGTGGGACCTACTTTCCACATTTGTTTTACATTACAAAATGCTGTATAGGTTGTTTACATATGGGAAAGTCAGTGAAGAGAGATTTCTGTAACTGTTCAAAAAGATTGCAACGTTACTGTAACAAGGACAATTATGGACAGACACAGGTAATAGCTGTTTAGAAAATGTTAGGAACATTATTGTGGATAATAGACATTCTTTTCTTAGCATTGCCCTTGCCCAAGTTTAATTCTCCATTGATGGTGTCCACCTAGATTGCTTAAGACAGCTGTAGTCTTCTCATTTACATTAAGGTAACAAAAAGTTGACTGCTGAGTTGTCCCAGGTGAAGTTCATCTGTACAAAGGTCTGAAACTATGAGGGAATACCTAAAATGTCATATATGTCCAGTATCTAGTACTGCAGCAAATTATCACTCTTCCAGGTCACAAAGGTCAAAATAATTTCCAGATCTATTCTTCTAAAAGCCATTTTCATTTAATCTGTCCTTTGCAAATGGTAAATTTAATGAGAACTTCAGGAATAATTCAAACTAAAATTAGGAAAAAAATACCTTGATATATACGTGTTCAATTCAAATATATTTTAGTAAGCAACAACGTGGCCACTATTAAAAGAGTTCTCAAATACTATTGAAATAATAAGTATGCTCGCAAAGGAAACCTGCTTTCTTTTAAAGTGACTGCATGCATTATTCCACCTTCTTCTGATAATAGCACATTTAATACCAAGGCTAAGATGCAATCAATCTTTTTGTTGGAAGAAGGTGCTATATTGTACCCGCATGCTTATACTCACCTAGGAGTTCCAAAACTAAATTAATCCAGCCTGAAGTTCAGGAGGGCTGCTGCTGGCTTGGCCTCCTCTGTATTCTTCTTGCTGGCTTTGCAGAGCAGTGGGGAGCAAATCAGGTGAGAGAGGGAGCAGGGGAAAGGAAGAGGTCTGTCTCTAAAGAGACACTGAATTAGACTGGAGTGAATAGCTGACGTCCTCTGTAATTATACACACATTGAACCCTTTATAGTTGACTTAAGTTACTTCAAACTGCATTGGTCTGGCCCTCCATACTGATTAAAAGCAGCATCTATTTACCTTAACAATAAATGTGGAGATTAGTAAAAATTCACTTGATCACAATAAGAAGACAGATAATTAAAGGGCAATGCAAGCCAGATTGGAATGTAGGGGCCTGAAACAGCATATTAGGAAGCATAGGCTGCTTTTGTATATGTGTGGTTAAGGATTGCAGAAATCCCTTCAAGTAGACTGTTTTTGTAGCAATACTTAAAGTAGAGGAAGGCCAGAGCATGTGGTGAGGAGATTGGCCCAGCAACTCTCCTGGGCAAAGTGACAAATAAAAAGCTTTGGAAAAGGAAAAAGACTTTAAAGCACAATGTGACTAAACGGACAATCTCTACAAAATCTTTGAAAGAGGCCTCCAGATCTTTCATTCTTCTTTGATATCTCCTCCATGATAGAGAACAAGTTTAAGGTAAGCAGGACACACTGTTGAATCTATGGGTTAAGCTCTCAATAGCATAGGGTCTACAAGAAAAGGAAGAACTGGGTTTAGTGTGTGACAGACTCAACAGAAATGCTCTTCTCTCAATACAAACGTTCTTCTTGATGTGGGATCTCCTTGGGGGAAGGGGGAGCACAGCTCTTGTTCCTATTGCAACTATGATTTGGTTTGACACAGTAGACATTGTGTTTTACCAATCCCTTTCAAGCAAGAAAGCAAGCAGCTGATAACTGAATAAGTGAACAGTATCAATCCCATATGGACAACTTGGAAAATCAGGAATGGCTGTATCCACATTTTATAGCAAAAGAGTTGTATCTCTTGACAGAACTTGACACCCATCCCTTGTTTCTTTTCTTTGTAACAATACTGAGGAGCTCTGTGCTTACCTCCTTGCAGAAAATTATGGGATAAAACAGTGACGTTTGACAAGCATTGCAGCAATTTCCAGAGAGCAGATTGTTGCTGAAACACAAATAATAATTGGAATCTTAAATTAATAACATTCTCTCTCGTATCATATTCCAAAATAAATTTTCAGCTGAACCAAGACTTACAGGTGTTTTGGGTTTTTTTCTAACACACACTGTCACCAGTTACACTGGTCCTATTAAAGTCACATTTTAAAGAATGGCTTAGTTAGTTCACATGTGTGGGGTTTTGTTTCTCAGCAGTTTTAATTTGGAGCGTGACAGAACTGTTTAACACCAAGCCAAAGATTCATTCAGTCAGTTGGTATGTATAGAGAAGACTAATTTTGGAGTGTTAAGTATCAAGGTGAATAAGGTTAGCAAAAAGGTAAGGAAAATGCAAGAGACAGAGGGCATCTGTTCAATGAATGGCAAATCGTGGTCATGTTCCTTCTTAACTGAATCTCTGTCCCCCTAATATATTGGTGGCAAGTGCAAAGTCACCAGTCTCTCCCAACCCTTCACTTTAGGGTTGCCAGGAGCCAGGAGGAATTTTCCAGGTGTGAGACATTCCCTGGGTCTTCTGAAAGGAGGCAAATAAAGACAGACCCAAGGCCTACAGACTAGCAGCTCTGACTTCCATAGTAGCTGATATTTTGTAGTTTCTTATTTGTACAATGGTTAGAATAATCATCCATGGTGGAGAAGACTGCATCTACCCTGTCCCTCCATCAGCTGGCATATCCCAGCCTGCTTTCCTCTCCTTAGCTGTCTTGGAACTTCCAGGGATCGTGGTTCTGTGCCCACACTGTCATTAAAAGGCTACAAAAATCTGACCAAACACTTTGTTGAACACATGTGTAAGCCACTGCTTTGCTCCTTGTGTTGCATACGCACAGCAGATTAGTGTCTTCTTTAGGAAACAGTCAGGGATCTCTTTGTTTCCTTCCTTCAGGTACAAGGTGAATTAATCCATTTGGAAACCAGCAAACCCACCCCTCCCTTTTTCCCCCATGAATTCGAATTCTTCCAGCCTACATCTCCTGACAATAAAGAGATAAAGCTCGGATGCCCTACATGACGAAGAACTGAGCCTGTTTCTTTGCATTTAAGTTTTTCTAAATAAAATGCTTTTGTTGTTTAAAGCTGTGATGAATGGAGACACAGGGCCAGGTTGGTCGCTGGAACAGTACAATGGATGTGAGAAGGTTTTTTTCTTTGCCATATAAATCATTCACATTGTTTAAGGTACATTGATCAATCTAATGGCTTGTAATAGGCTCCTAATTGCCACTAGGAAAGTATTGCAAGCTTGCATCTGAACGTGAAATGGTTCATGATCTGAGCTGAAATTCACCTTAAGCCTGAGTTCCAGTAATTACAGAACACAGAAAGAGCATAATGAACGGCTCCCCTTCTTTCCTTGCCCTAATCCCAGGACAGGATGAGTGGGGAGAAGGGAACATAGGAATGGGAGTCTGGCATATTTCCCTCTACCAAACCAGCAATTCATTAAATGGCAAAAGCTGCAGAAGGATTTATTGGTCATTGTGGACCGAAGAGAACTTTGTAATGTCAATCATCCTGCCTATTACGCTGCCACATATCTCTATCTGTGGATAGACAGCTCGCTTAATCACAATTAACATTCTGAGTCACGCCTGGCTAAAAACGTGGTATAAAAAGCTAGGAGGGTACCGGAAGCGGGATGCTAGGAGAAATGTGGGGACAGGACTCCTCCGCGGCGAGGCTGCTCCGGTGAGACACCCGCCCGTTCCCCTGCCCGCCCGCACGGCGCTGCCGCTGCCCCGCGCCCCGGCCGGCGTCGCCGGGGGAGCCTCGGGCGGAGGAGCCACGGGCGGAGGAGCCGAGGGCGGAGGAGCCGGGCGGGCCGGGCCGGACCGGGGCGGGCCGGGCGCTGCCAGGCACCGCCGAGCTCGCCGTCCCGGCCGCCGCTGCCCTGCTCACCGCACACACCTCATTAGCGAGTCAGCAGAGCTGCTGTAATGGACTTGTGTGGAAAGGCGCTTGTAAGCTCTGTAAACGTTGGGTGCAAGCGTTTACTAATTAAACTCTTTCTATTTAGAAACACCTGCGTTTTAAGAAAGCTTTCTAAACGCTAGCACTGGCTGAATTTCCAACCTGCTGCAGTCTGAGCTTGTCATGTCTAAGCTATACATCGTAACAGCACTGGAAAGCATGTGAACCAAGAGGTAAAATCCTCGTACAATGCTCCTCGCACAATGTTCCTCAGACTTTCCTACCAAGGCAGAAAACAAATCTATGATGCTGTTGAATAATCTCCCAATAATTGTAGTAATTAAAATCATCATCCAGTCTGCAGACACCTTCCTTCCTTTGACACTAGTCTTCCCTTGAATTGTTAACGTGTCTCCGGCTGAGATAAACAGAACAAGGGAGCTTTAAAATACACCGTCCAAATAAATTTAGCGGAAGAGAATTAATTCCACAGACACGCTTTTGACTGCGTTCAATAGGCGACAGCATTTCTGAAACTATTGTGCAGATTTTTTAAACACAGGGTAATATGAGTCTCCCTGCTACTAAAAAAAAGTGTCACCTTAAAGATCGAGGAAAAGATGAAAGCCCAGCCTGATGCTCCACCTCGGGGCTCAGTGTGCAGGGGGCAGGAGGAGAGGGGAGTGCACTATGTAACAAACATCATATGGAAGATCAAGCAGAAATTGTGGGAGAGTGCCATATTTTCATTTCATTTCCATGATCTATTTGATCCCAGTGTTCATTCCCTTTTTATTAACTATACAAGATTTCCTTCTAATCAAAAGCTGCACTTCATCTTTACCCACAAATGAAAAACTCTGTAGTGGAAAGAATTCAGTGGACTCAACAGGCACCAAGGTCTGTATTTTAACACCATCTCTATATATCCTTCCCCCTTGTAGTATCTAGTCTTGGGCAGAATAGTGGGGAAGCTTTTTCCTAACTGAAGTTATTAATTTATCACCAGGTTCCCCTCCGAGGTGCTCTGATAATCAATGCTGGTTTCTAGATCACGTAAATGAAGAGTGTAATTGAGGGGGGGAGGGGGTTTCGCACGGAAGAACTGTTGCTAAAAAAAAAAAAAAAAAAAAAAAAAAAAAAATCTGGCAGGACGCAATTATTTATCTCGGCAATGAGCAGTTTGCCTGTTTCCTGCCCACATCCCTTCTGTTTGGCAGAAAATTAAGCTGCTTCTCTTAAACTTGGAAGGGTTTGCCCCCTTCCCACCCGTAACATCCATGGGTAAAACTCCGTGCCCTTCCTAGGATGCAGGGGAAATTGTACAGCAGCCTTACATTTAACTGCTGCTAAGTCGATTTATTTGGAAAATATTTGGCAGCTCTTTCCCAGAGCTGTTTTTGAACAGACGAGCCATTTCATCTGATGCTCTTGAATATAAACCCAGGAGCTTCCCAACCATCTGTAATGAACGAATTGTTTCCCAGCTCTACCTCCTAAAGACAGCAACTTTAGTAGTTGCACAGATCAAAAGACACTCAGAGAGAGAAGATGGGAAACAATATTGTTCAAAGGAAGTGAACTGTTGCATTTAATTAGGCTATTCTTTATTAGTATTCATATTGAGATTTTTTTTTTAGATTTATGTTGATTTAACTGTAATGTATTTATGATGTAAATATATTCCGAGATGAAAACGTCACGGATCAATTGTAAAGGACCCGGATACATAATTTTAAAAAATCAGTTTCAGTTTATATGAGGTTCTCACCCCACTTTCGCTTCTTAGTCAGATTTGTTTATGCAGAATCGACATTTAATAGTGCTAATTGCACTCCAGTTAAATTGCCCTGATTGCAGAAAGGGAAGCAATTTTCGTGCTCTCTGTCTGGGTTTGGAAGAAATTGTTTTATATTCACCTCTTTATAAAGAAGTGGAGATAAGGCACCGAGCCTCTGCACAAATTGCACTTATGGGCTGACTGGCAGCATTCAGGCTCTATAATAGAGCATTATTTGGCCGTTTTGAATAATGTAAAGCATTTGCTGAAAGCTATTCTCCTGAAAATTGCTTTAACTTTTAAAAGGGTGATGATTCACTCCAAACCAGGCCTTTGTTACATTGTCATTATCCCCCCAAATGTTTTAACAGTCAGCTCAACACTTTAGCATAACACATTGATCTTTGTTTAAAAACTCGATTTTTGGAGTATGAAAAAAATCTGTCAGAAAATACTTGACCCCCTAAAGATTTTAGCAACGTTCCCCCTTCCGCCGCCATTCGCTCAGCCTTTCCACCGCCTGCCTCGCTCCTGCGGGTTTTAGTTACTTTTCCGACTACAAAGGGGCGAGGAGATGGATGTGCGGCAGGCAGAGCCGCCCGCCAGCCTTCAGGCACAGCAGAATCCCTACTTTGCTGTGGGAGCGCAAGCGGACAGCGGATGCCTTTACTCGCTGATGTAGAGGCAACATTTTTAAACGTCACGCTCTCGATCTGCCCTCCAGCCCTATTTTATTGATGACTTTCCCCAAGATGAGAGGAAAGACCCTCTCCCCCCACCGCCCTGGGGTTGGCCAGAAGCACCGCGCTGCCACTTGACGACCACCACGGCAGGCTCCTGGGAAGGCAAGGAGCGGGCTTCCCCCCGGAGGACAGGAGGAAGGAAGGAAGGAGGGAAGGAAGGAGTCACCTGTTGGGCGATGGCTCCCGGGTGCCCCTGCCGGACTCCTCGCCTCACCCGCGGGGGTTATGTCGCTCCCCCCGCCACCGCCTTTCTGCCGCCTCCACCCGCCGAGCGCTACAGCCCCCCTGGGTACAGCCGCCGCTCAGGAGCTGCTCCGGGCAGACCTTTCCAAGGAAGGCTTTGCCATGCACCACCCGGACCCCTGCGCCGGCTGCGAGCCAATGTGGAAAGAATTAAGCGCAGAACAGTGTTTTCTCCTACTGCCCCGACTCTGTTTAATACGCGGCGACAAAAAGGCGAGCGCCCTTTGAAAATAGCCTTAGACGTTTAAATAAAAGATAATCTCCAGGGACATCCTTCCTAGCGTGGCAGTCGTCCTGTAGATTGCATAACACAATGTAGAAGAAAACGCAATGCCCACCTTATTCAAGCACACACATACAAAAAATATATATAAAAACATGTAGAGAAAAGCGAAATCATAATCTCAAATTCCCAGTTTCTCCATCTTGCTCCTAAGCGATGCCTATTTTGCATCTGCTAGAAGGTTTTACACTGGATGGCTGAGGCGGCACCGAGAAGAAGGAAATATTGACTGAAATGCAGAGCAAGGGCCCGGCATTGCTTGAACGCACTCATC
Source organism: Orthonyx spaldingii (assembly GCA_013397795.1). Classification (NCBI taxonomy): domain Eukaryota; kingdom Metazoa; phylum Chordata; class Aves; order Passeriformes; family Orthonychidae; genus Orthonyx; species Orthonyx spaldingii. Next base: position 901,022 of record VZTJ01000889.1, read on the forward strand.
ATATTTCTGGTTCAGAATTGTACTCAGCTGCACTGGGAACGGCAAAAGGAAGGGGAAAAGCTCCTATTCCCATTCTCACAGAGCCGACCGCGATGATGAAAAGTTGCACGCCTATTGATCTTCCGCGGGCACAGTACGGGCAAGTTCTAGCCAATTACTTAAGAAGCCTCCAATAATTACAAATCAAAGGGACTAGCTTGCAAGACATTGAGGAGCCGAGGTTTGGACTTACATTTCGCACATGCAGAGCGCAGGTAAAGTCTCTGTCGCTCACTGGGTGCGTGGAGTGTGCACAGTGCAGAGGCCACAGGCAAGTGCTAGGGAGGCTTATTCCAGCAGCGCCCTAGCACTGCTAGGAGGGATCAAGCCTTCTGCCATTAGCAGCACTGCTTCCACGGGAGTATATGAAGCTTGAAAAACGTGCTGCAGGCTGCGAATTTGACTTTCAAAGTGTTTTGCTGGCGATTACTCTGTAAAATAATATTCTCTATCTTAAGCGACAGGATGTCAAAGGCCCTTCGTCCCCTCTCCCGCCCTGCTACAAGAGCAAAGGGATGCCTGGCGGTTCCCTGCCTTTGGAATTTTTTGGCACTTTATATAACCACAAAGCCTCCTCAGTTCGTTTTGCAATGAAAGTAAGAAATACGTTGTGCACGAAATCACTTCTAGCATTTAGTAAAGGAAAACAAAAAAAATTTAGCGTGTTTTCACAGAATGTGATTAGGCGCCGTTAGGTTATTTGTATCCAACACGCACAGCTCCCAAACGGCCTGAAAAGGAGGCAAAGGGCCTGTTGAATAAAAGCGACGCAGGTATGGTTTAGGGCCCGCGAGGACCGCAGGTGACTACACCAGCAGCGGGGGAGCGGACACCTCCCGCCCAGTTTACAGGCGGCGGTGGCGCGGCGTCAGGCGTGACACCGGCCCTCCGCCGGCGCTGACCTCGCCCTCGACTCGTGCCCTCCGCGGCTCTCCGCGCTTCCCCGGCGGGCGGGCGGGCGGCGCGGGGGCGGCGGGAGGCGCGGCCGGGGGCGCGGGGCCGGCGGCGGTGGCGNCGCGCTGACTGGCACGCGCCCCGCGCCCCGGCGCCGGCACCTCCGCGCAGCCTGATTGGCTGCCGGGCCGCTCCGGGCCGCTCCGCCCGCGCCCTCATTGGGCGAGCGCCGCCGCCAGCGGTACTTCAAAGCGGGCGCTGCCCGCACTTAGGCAGAGTTTGGCCCCGCCGCGCCGGAGTGTCCTCAGTGCCGCCGGGCAGCGCGGGGCGCTCACCCAGCGCCGTCCCCTCCGCCCCGCCGCCCAGCCCACGGACGTGCTATGGCTACGTCTATCCTCGGGGTAAGTCGCACCGCGCGCTTCCTCGCGGCTTCCCCCCTGGGAAAAAACCGTCCTCGCCGCCGCGTTGTGGCTGCCCCTCGCGCAAATCGCGCGGACCCGCGGATGGGAGGCGATCCCGGCCCGCCTCGGGGGATTTCATTGCGGGCTGCCCATCGGGTCGTTCCCAAAGAGTTTAGCCTGAAAACTCGCTGGGCCGGAGAGAAGCCGCGCTGCTTCTGCTTTCTTTTGTTTTGTTCTTGGTTTGGTTTGGGATTTTTTTTTTTTGTCTGTTTGTTTTTTTAACTCGAACTACGCTCGATTTCCAAAGATTGTCGCCAGCCCGGCGTTGCGCGAGGCGACGGTCGGAAGGCTCCGCACACTGCTCGCCTTGCTGCCATCTCTTTTTTTCCGTCGCTCCTGTACGGTTGCTCGAGGAGACGCCGCATTTCGTTCCCACGGGATTTTTGGTTTAACGGTGGTACGCTCGAGCAGCCCTCTCGGAACACGCGTGTCGCTTGACCCCGTCGGGACCCGCTTGCGATGTAAATCTCTTGGGCGATGAGACCGGTCCCCGGCGGAAAACGAGTTGTGCCGAGCGTAGCGGGGCTGGAGCCTTCCTCTAAAATAAGAGAAAACTTTTCCGCGGTACCGCTCGTTGCGCCGCCGTTCTGCCCGCGCTGCCGTGTCCCCGCGGGAGCCTGGCGAGGTGGCAAGGGTTAGGCTGACGGGCCGGCTTTGTTTCTTCCCGCAGGAAGAGCCGAGATTTGGAACGACTCCCCTGGCCATGCTGGCCGCCACCTGCAACAAGATCGGCAACACTAGTCCCCTGACCACCCTGCCCGAGTCTAGCGCCTTCGCCAAAGGGGGCTTCCACCCCTGGAAACGCTCCACCTCCAGCTGCAACCTGGGCTCCAGCCTCTCGGGCTTCACGGTGGCCACGAGCAGGGGCTCCAACGGACTGGCCAGCGGCACGGGCACCGCCAACAGCGCCTTCTGCCTGGCTTCCACCTCGCCCACTTCCTCGGCCTTCAGCAGCGACTACGGGGGCCTCTTCTCCAACTCGGCGGCGGCGGCGGCGGGCGTGTCCCCGCAGGAGCCCGGCGGGCAGTCGGCCTTCATCTCCAAAGTGCACAGCTCGGCGGCCGACAGCCTCTACCCGCGGGTGGGCATGGCTCACCCCTACGAGTCCTGGTACAAGTCGGGCTTCCACTCCACGCTCTCGGCGGGCGAGGTGGCCAACGGAGCGGCCTCCTCCTGGTGGGATGTGCACACCAACCCGGGCTCCTGGCTCGAGGTGCAGAACCCGGCGGGGGGGCTGCAGAGCTCGCTGCACTCGGGCGCCCCCCAGGCCTCGCTGCACTCCCAACTGGGCACCTACAACCCCGACTTCAGCTCCCTCACCCACTCCGCCTTCAGCTCCACCGGCCTGGGCTCCACGGCCGCCTCGCACCTGCTCTCCACCAGCCAGCACCTGCTCACCCAGGAGGGCTTCAAGCCCGTGCTGCCCTCCTACACGGACTCCAGCGCGGCGGTGGCGGCGGCCAGCGCCATGATCTCGGGCGCCGCCGCCGCCGCCGCCGGGGGCGGCTCGGCCCGCTCCGCCCGCCGCCACTCGGGCCGCGCCACCTGCGCCTGCCCCAACTGCCAGGAGGCCGAGCGGCTCGGGCCGGCGGGGGCCCGACTGCGGCGCAAGGGGCTGCACAGCTGCCACATCCCCGGCTGCGGCAAGGTGTACGGCAAGACCTCGCACCTGAAGGCGCACCTGCGCTGGCACACGGGCGAGCGGCCCTTCGTCTGCAACTGGCTCTTCTGCGGGAAGCGCTTCACCCGCTCCGACGAGCTGCAGCGGCACCTGCGGACTCACACGGGCGAGAAGCGCTTCGCCTGTCCCGTCTGCAACAAGCGCTTCATGCGCAGCGACCACCTGAGCAAACACATCAAAACGCACAACGGGGGCGGCGGGGGCAAAAAGGGCAGCGACAGCGACACGGACGCCAGCAACCTGGAAACGCCGCGCTCCGAGTCCCCCGACCTCATCCTGCACGAGGGGGTGGGCGCCGCCGCCCGCGGACCGGGCAAGGAACCTACTGCGGGGCCCGGCGACTCCTAGGGCAGCGCCGCCGGAGCCGCTCGGACTGAGCCCCGCGCCGGCCCGAGGGAGGGACACGAGCCGCTCCGCCGCCGCCAGCGCCCCGGGCCGCAGCGGGGGCGGGCCGGGGG
>VZTJ01000889.1:910088-968165 GCA_013397795.1 Orthonyx spaldingii
CTCGGCCTCCGGGCCGGGGCGGGGCCGGGCCCGCGCAGCCGCCCCGCGGCGCGGGCGGGGCCGTCGGGCCCGTGAGGGCGCAGCGGGCAAACACCGCCCTGGGCCTGCCCTGGCCCGGCCCACCGCGGCTCCAGCACACCCCCGCTGCCCGCAGCACCCCGGCCGGGCCCCGCTGAGGCGAGGGCGGCTCGACCCTCCCGCAGCCGCCCTCTTGGGCCCCGAGGGTCGCTTCCGTACCGGTGAGGGGACACAAACTGGCCTAGGGAAGGTACCGGGAGCAATGAGACACTGCTTCCACAGCCACACCAACCTTCCCCGGCAGGATGAGTGGTTTGTTTCAAAGCTCTTCCACATGTAGTCTAAGACAGATACATCCAAAATGTCATGATTTTTCTGCCAGTCTCTCCCTGTGCAAAAAGGCAGGATACACATAGTACACTGTTTAACTACATGGAAAGGAGTAAAGTGCAGAGCCCACTGAAGAGCGTAGAGCCGTAGGTGTCGAGCTGTCCACTCTTCTTCGGGTGGGGTCAATTGCATTGTGGGTGGCAAATTCCTGAGCCAAACACAAAACAACCGGAGAGACTCTTCGTTGGAACAGAGGCACCTTCCACTTATTCCTACCTTTCCTACTGCACCTAACAGGAAAATGTCCTACCAGAATATGCCTTTTCCCCTATCACATGACTCTGTCCTCTCTTACACAGAAGGATAATAAATCCTTCACAAGAGGTTTTGTTTAGATTGCTAAAACAGGCATTTTAGCAGTCTCCTGTTCTTTCTACATCAGAGCTTCTGCACATTAACATAGGGGGGCTGACTCTACTGCAGGGGCTCTTTAACTCCCAGCTACTTCAGCAAGAATGCCCAGAGCAACCTAATGCAGACACATTGAAAAGGTGACATCCCTTAATGGTTCACCCTTTCAAACTCTTCACATGCACTTAAACGATAAGCCAGGTCACTTTCACCATGTATTATTATACTCTGTGCAGTGCTGAAAATCTTCTGAGTGAAGTAGAAGTGGACTGGTAATAATAGATAGTCCCATTTGTCCTGTGAGTGAGGAGGGTAAGAAAGTTGCTGGAATACTGAGCACAGTGACTGTTTCACGTGTCCACTAACGAATGTACTTCCACCTGCCATCCTGAAAGGGCAGAGAAGCCTTTCCTTTGCAGTAAAAACCTTGTGAAGTGTTGCCTTGTGCATTTGTACTGACTCAGAACTCTGAAGAAGATGGCAATTATTACTGGCTTTAAAGAATAAGGTATTTTATTATGGAAGTTCATCTTCATAACAATATATGCCAAACATGACTGACAATCACTAAAAACACAAAAAGTTTTATGAAAACAAAAGGATGACTATTTACAATAACTTACTACCACAAACAATGAAATACCTGAAACAGTTGAGGCAGTAAATATTCCTTTCATGTCTTGAGAGATTATTGAACAATAACTTGACATTGTACTGACACATACCAACAGGGGTTCAAGATGTTTAGATAGCCCTGACCAAGCTGTACACTGCAGGAGGCCAAAAAATGTTGGCTATACACTTACATGAACTATGTCTCTCTGTTGTTTTAACCCATGAAATTGGTCTCTTACAGGGAACTTCAGGAAAAACATTTCAGTATGAAAAAAACAAAACCCTCTACAAGACAATGCTTTGACATCTGAAGCAGTGATCTTACCCAGAACTATCTCAAATGTTCGTTAACATTCAGTATATTCCAGGTTTCTTCCTCTGCTCCCCCTCACAGTTGCATCTAAACAGAAATCATCATGGATGAAACCAAGAGTATCACATACTGCTTTGAAATATTTTAATGTCCTAAAATCAGATCTATGAATTACTGCATGTATACAAGAGGTATGTGCCAATAAGTAGATTTATTATACTCTGTAAAAAATACCTTAATGTTTATGCCTAATTTACAAATATTCCAACAGGATAGAATTGATGCTGTTGGCTTTATGTAGGAAATGCTAGTTACAGAGGTTGGAAAATGAACAGCAGTATGTAATTGAGCCCTTGTTAAAGGTATTCATCAAAACCCAGAGAAATTCTTGTTTGCACCTGTCCTCTCTACTATCTATTTTTTTTCCTCTCTCTGCTTCTGCTTCTACTGCGTCTGCTCCTTTCTCTGTGTTCTACTTTACTACACTTGTCCCCATAGCCTTCTCTACATTTTTTCTTCTCTCTGTGTACATCTCTGCTGGGGCTTGTGGTTTCATTTTCCCTGTGCCGCTCTTCACCAGGGCTTTGACTTGGACTTCTTCTTATGTGCCTTTGCCTGGAACTGCTGTGATTTGAGCACGGGCTTCTCCTGCTCCCTTCATTCATGTTTTGGCTTCTACTATCCTTCTCCTTTCTTTCAGTCTCTCTCGTGTTGGTGCTATGGTATCTGCTTGTGCACTTTCTTTTCCCCTCACAGGAGTTCCGTTTGTTGTTCTCTGCAGAACTATCTTGCTTTAAAAGCTGGTACTTCTCCCTATCTGTGTCCTTGTTACCCTGACTACTGGAGGGATCTTCATAAAGTTTTTCCTTCCTCGTTTTTGCCTTTCCTTCTGAATCACTGCTGCTGCTAGCCTCTGAAAACTTGTCTTTTTTTCTTTTCTTAGAATCCATCTTCTTTTGTGCTGCTTTATCTCTGCTGTCAGTCTCGCTATCACTGCTGCTTACTGAAGTCTCACTGGAGGATGAGGAAGAAGATCTCATCTTATGTTTCTTGTGTTTACTTTTGCTTTTTTTCTTTTGCTGCTTTTTCTTCTTTCTATCTTTCTTTTTCTTTTTCTTCTCTAGACGATCCAACTTCCTTTTATTTTCAAAATAAAAGTGGCACAGTCAGACACATTAAAATATACTAGATTACAAAGTCATTGTCTTTTAAAGTTCACTACTTCTGATGACCTACACAGTAGATACCTTAATTTCCATAAAAATACATTGAATTCTTTTCGTTTTTCAGCGAAGTTTCATTTTAAAACTTCTAACCTGACATTACTCATAGTATGTAATCCACAGCTGCTCCCTTAAAACAGGAGTAATATGATTTTTTAATTCTTTAATTTTCAAAAAGATAAGTAAGAGATGTCAAATTAGGCCTTGTGACTAGGAATAAATGCATTCAGTAGTGCTTTTTTTCCCCTTGTCAGGCTGCACTGGAGACTTTAGAAAATCATTGCTGCTTTTGTTTGTGCATTTTAAAAAGGTTATTTTGAAAATGAAAAAATGTAATTAGTATTCACTTTCTATTAATGATGAAGACAAAGACTAAAACATACTTCTTCGAGTTCTTTAGGCAAATAATACAGATATTTCCAGTAATCCCTTTTTTTCACAACTAGAAACTTACATTTGCTATCTCTAAATATACAATATTCTACCATGCACATGCCTTCACTGCTATTCGACTACTTTCACATAGTTTTTATTTTGCTTTCTGTATTTATGCTCAAAAAATCAGTGACTGAATAGTGAAACTGCTTCCAGTGTATTAAAAAAATTTCCTTGAGAGTAGTAAAGCCTAAAGAACACAAATATTTACTAAACTTCAACTTCTAAAATATAAAGGATTATAAAAATTTCAATGTGTTGGGCCAGCAGAAGTTCAAACAAAAATAACATTTTAAATTATTCTAACTACATACACAATCCTTACTTAAAAGGAAGATAAAATATGCCGACTATTTTCAGAGAATTATTTATTGCATATGTGAATACCATATGTACCTACCTACTCAAGGACCTGCTTAGCCATTCACCTTCCCCCTCTCCTCCCACTCCCCACATATGTGACATCTTTTAACCTAAAAGCTTGTTTTATCTGCACGCCTGTATGGGATCTACCAGTCAGTAGTTTGTATTTTTGATTTTAAACATTTTGAGGTTATTTCAGGATAACGTTGCAAATTGAGAGAAAAAACCCGTTAAATCACCTGGCACACAAAATCAGTTGGATAAAAGCAAAGCATGGGAACCTCATTAACTCAGACCCACACGGAGCAGTGAGCTGCAAACCCTGACACAAGCACGGGGTGCAGCTGGGTAACCTTGGCCCTGGGGCGCAGGGTCAGGTTCAGTTCATCCACAGGGAGAAGATGAACTTTGTCAAGTTGTAAACCAGTAAGCAAGAACACAGAATTTTTAATCACAGAAGAAGATACTGTAAACAATGGAGTGCAGAATAATATTTTAAAATAGCAGCACAGCATCTTTAGTAAGCCAATTAGTATTTCAGTATCCTAGTCAAATTGGAAATGAGCCCCAGTCAAAGGCATCAAAACTAGATTAAAATAAAACAAGCATATTAAAAAAATCATGCTACATAATGCCATTTGCGGTGTATGTTAAACTACAATGATTTTCTTCTGTACTGATGGTGCTAAATGGCACCAAAGAGTTACAGTGGCAATCACAAATGTTGTCAGAACTACTGGTGATGCATATCCCCTCCACAATGTACCTTAGAAGTTTCTGTTTTTGTTTGGTTGACAGTGATTTTAAAAATTCAACTTCTGGATCATCATCTCCTTCACTTGTAACAAACTCCTACAAAAATGCAGTAAGACATTAGGTTCTTATATATAAAAATAATACCTTCATTCAGATTTCTGTATTAAAAGTGATGTCTCTATGTACCTTATTTTTGCACAGACACAAATATATTCACATTACTAAGTCAGCCTAAGACACCTTGGTTAGAGCAGAATACCCACTACCAAGTGAAAAACCCCGACATTCTCTCTCAGAGCTGAGTAGGTGTTATAATGTGGGGGTTATACAACAGGAGTTATTACTAACACATGAAGAAATCACTGCTAGGGGAAGAAACGTTTCTGAAATAGTTAATAAAAATGAGCCAATTTTGGAGCCCACGATTCCCCAGGATAAGTCACTCCTTTGTTATCACGCTTGGATGAATAGGTAAGACGCTAGTCCTGCTCAAACTCAGAGTAATTTAAGCAAATTACTTTTCTGTCTTGGTTTAGTCATTAGGAAAATGGGTAACACATCTACCTCACTGTTGTGTTATTAGTCTTTAAATGTGCACAAAGTCTTCTAGCAATGCAAAATACTGTAATCATACAATCTACATACAGTAACACAATCAGCAAAGCAAAACTGCTTTGAAGACCCTGAATTCCTCAAATTTTGTGCATCTGGTACACTACAGCTCTCCACAGTGATGTTTTTAATTTTAGCCACACTCAGAAGACGAAAGAAGAAATAAAGATTAAAAAGCTCTTACAAAGAGACCCCAGCACACCTAACATAAAGCAAACATACTGATATCACCATGATTCATTTAACAGTGCCCATATGCTATGTTTTTTGGGGTATGTAGCTTTTTTAAAGGCAAAGGTACATCCATCTGTGGAGATACAATGAACTGTGGATTTACCGAAGATTTCAAGCTTGCAGTCATCTCCTCTTTACTACTGGTTTGACTATCCTGCCGTATGAACAAAGGTTATTTCAAGGAGTGTATATTAATCTTTCATTTTACACTTTTATTAAAGCACCTCAATTAGTAATGTACTTTGTGCAGTCTAAGGAAAGGCAACTGAACCATTTTCACTCCCAGAAATAATAACTGGAACTATAGTGAATCAAGTAAGAAAACCCCTTCAGATATGACAGTCCTGGCAGTAATTATTTGTGCATACTGCCTCAAACTTCATCCAAAAGGTAACACTGCATTACAAGCACGCAGCAGAAGCCCTAACCACCCCTTTATGAAAAATTCAATTTCTAGTCACCCAGAACAGAGATTTAATTTATTATATGTGGTTTTAAAAGAAGTAATTTATGATTCACCATTCTGTATGAAACAAAGCTGGAAAACTGTAAGTTTTGACATTTTTCTACTGGTATAGCTATTCAGCTTTCCTATGGATATGCATATTTGAAAACATTAAGTAACAATTCACAAGCAATCACATTTAGATTTACAGACATTTTCAGCTTACTGGTAAAAAGGTATTACCTGTGATGGATCATTTGCGGTCAAGTTTCTCCCCAGTACATTTTGTTTCAGTGCAAACCCACTGTTTCTCATCTCCGCTATTAGCTCCGAGGGGTGCATTGATGGCCCTGTTCACAAAAATCACAGTTTGAATGTATCATTTATATCTCTCTACCTTTTTTGGACTCCACAGTAGGAATTCAGTTGAAGCTTTGTTAAGTAAAATCACAGCTAAATCAACTCAATAATCTTCTGCTGAGCAAATAATCAGATATGATTTTCTAAAACAGCAGTCTGAAGATTCAGAATGGAAAATAATTGCATTTTTCTTTAAGTACAAGGGGATTCTCTTATGTAACTTTGTCATGTTGAAAACAATATATTAGATGACTCTAGTAATATATTTTCATTATAGTAAAAAAGCACAAAGACCTAAATAAAGCACATTAAGTAAGACTCAGGTGCTTCCTCTCCTTTAAAACAATGGGAAAATCAATCTCTAATATGTCAGTAATAACTCATTTTTCATAACTACACAAATTTTTGAACTTCAATGTAAAAAGTAACATTACAAGAATAGATATAAATAAACACATGAGAAATATTTATGTGCTTACATATTCTAGAGATCGCCAAATATACATAGCCTCTAGACTGTTATCTCCTCAGAGATTTCTGATTTTATTAGCTTAAAAACATGCTATCTTTTTCATTAGAGTAGGTGTTTGGCATTAGGCACATGATTTCTTTCTTTGCAAGAATCTAACAAGAAGTAAAATACAGGATGTATTATGTATCATTCTGACTTGACTGCATAATTTACAAACCCTGTAACTCACCCTTATACTCTAATTGAATCCCTGGGATCATAATGTCATGTACTTGTCTGATTAGGTACTTCTTCTTCACCTTAAATATTCACTCCTTGTTAGGTCACTTTCAGTAGATTTCCTTCCCAGTTCCTTCACTAACCTTACTGCCAATGAAGTGCGTAAAGGTAAATCTAAATCAAAAGGAATGTAAAACAGGGCATGGAGCACATGTTTTCTATTACTTCAGTAAACTACTGTAAATCATAAGATTAATTAGCCTTATGAAATGTACTGATCCTGCTTTGTGGTTTAAGAGTTTCTTAGTTGTGAAGACTGACAAAACTCATAGATTTTTAACACAGAGAAGTATGGAAAATAAAGTGAGATTTTTGCTATAGAAAATATATGGAAGGTAATATAGCACTTTCTCAAAAGAAGGAACCTTTTTCTTAAAGGTTTCTTAGATTTCCTATACAATATATTACATTGCAGAAACAAACAGGCAGGAAGGAATAAACCAAAACTTTGGAAATGGTTTAAGGAGCCCCTGTATGAATGACTTTCTTTACACAAGTTCCTTATTTTGTCTGGCAAAAGAATTTTCAAATGAGATACCTTTTAGTCTTCCCTCGAGTTTACATTTTTCTTAAGTAGGGGGTTATTTCCCAGCTGCCCTGTACTTTACTGACAGTGCTTTTTCTTTTTATGTGTTACAGTGTAATTGTAAAGGAAATGAGATCAGAAAATAAACCAACCCCATGAAATGGAAGTAGAGTCAAAACACAATCCTATTTCACAACCCTTCCGTGTGCAGACCCCAGCCAGGCATGACATGGGCAGCTGTCCAGAGTGGTTGATTATAAAAGACACTTTCTTGCAGCATGGCATCCTTGCAGTTTGAAAAACATTAACATTTTTGAGAGGATGAAACAGATGAACCCGGTCACATTTTTTTCTGAACAACTGATGCCACTGAGCTTCTTGGAAGTTCCGCTGCCCAATGACAGCAAGACAGCTGTAGGGACACAGTAGGGAGAAAACAATCTCTGATCTGGGAAGTCTAGAGAGACTGCTTTCTACCTGGTTACAAGTCCAGGCTGATAAGTTCAATTAAGACATCATATTTGACAGTGGCTGCACAGCTTAACTGCAAACCTGTATTACTATCCACTTTTTGCAACAGAACAAGAATCAAGAAAATGTTTATTCTCATAATTAAACTCCTTTGCTTGGAATCAAAGGAATCAAATGCTTGGTCACTTTCTTCTCCCATCCACACCTCAAAAGACAGCTTTTGATTTATATTTTAATGATGTTGATAAGCAGATCTGATTTTTTTTTTGAAATATCAGTGTCAGGTTGAGGCCTCTCAGGATTTCTGGGCACAGCTGTTTTATGTGACAGCATTGAGGTGTGTAACACTTCCTTTTGAGATGCTTTTTCACAGTCTTAAAAGATGCCCAAATCTGTGAGTAAATGATCACATTCCCATTTCCACACTATAAATTTAAATAGGGGATTTCTCCTGGCTAGTGTAAATGAGAGAGACAAAACCTGTAAAAGAAACCCTAAAAACTGAATGTCACTTAACAGAGATTTGAAAAAAGCAACTTATCAGAAATGTCCTTGGCTTCCCTATTAAGCAGTTAAAGCTTAAACCTTGATGCCACCAGGTTGCCTGGTAACCCAAAGTGGTAAATCTTTTCAGCCTGGCTTTGGCTTATGACCACACTTGTGACCACACACCCTCCAAGACTGTCAGACAAAGCAGTACTAGGTATACCTGGCAGGCCTATGCTGCACCTGAGTCATCAGCTGTAAAATAGATGGTAAGACTGAGCTGAGAGGCTCTCAGTTGGCTAAAATCTTTGGCTATGATGATAGCTTATTCTTCTTGAACAGCACCCATCAGCTTGCAAAGAGTCACTCCTACCTCAGACACAAAAATCCTTTACGTGCTATGAAAATCAATCTCCTCATATACATGTTCCTTACAGACTTGTGAGACAGCCTGTGAAGAAGCTGCCTCTGTGACCTCATCTAGAGATATTATACCATCAGCTGGTAGAACTTTAGATATAGGAATCCTGTAAAAATAGCTGATTGCTACAACTTCTGACAACTACTCTCAGCATTCTTTCATCAGCAAACTAAAAATAAGTTCAAAGTTACAATGTTTCATGATCTGTTTCTTATTCTTCCTGAAACAAGTCAAATACAGTACCTTGCTGTTTTTGAATATGACTGTCAAGGTTATTTTCTGAAATTTGCATTTTGATAGGAAAAAAAGGAAAAGAAAAAAAACCTTCAAAACTTTCCCAGACACCATGTGGCTAAAACTAAAACATTTATCTGTTTTAAAACTAATTTATAGTCTTGGAAAAGCTTTTTGCCATATAGTGTAATTAACTGCTTGTGAACATGACATTTATTTTTATTCATTAAGACAACTGATAACTTCTTATATTTTCTGTAGTTACACGTACTTAAAATTATATTAAGGGCTTGCACAAAAAAGTCTCCATAGCTAAAGACCCACTAAAAGGATTTAAAAAAAAAATTTTTGTGGCTATTATAATTCTCAAGAAACAGTGTTGTCAAGCAAAGAGGTTACAGTTTCTTCCTGCTTCTTACTTTTCACAGAAGTTCTTGCTGCATTAATTTTCTCTGTTATCTTCTGTTTAAGATACTATTTCAGGACACAATTCAGATAACTCAGTTGACTCAAAGAGTTGGGGCACAAAATCTAGAAACTCAAAACATCCAATGAAGTGTGAAAAGAAGGATTTGAGTCTTCACAAAGCACTACCCAAGTACAACCTTAGCTTGACAGCTGTTGGTGCATCTTTATAATACTTGTACAATTACATAAACTGAAGAGATGTAAAGAGATTTTTTCTCAGGCATATATGACACAATTACACCGGATTGCAGAAGAATATCATATTAGGATTCCTATAACATATTGTAAATCTGCTTTTTTAGAACAAAGAGCACTCCAATTTCTCATCACACAACTGAGATGGATTTAACAGAATCAGTTTTGCTTCTATTAAGCAATCAGGAGGGGAATACAGTTCTGGATTTCAAATACTTAAGTGCCTACCTTACAGCAAGCTCTCCCAGCCTGCATTACTACCCCACTCCTCTCCCATAAACCAGAGAAACATATAGCTGCAATTAATTTTCTATTCTGTCTTGAGTCTACAAATGCAGCGTGCATGTAACACAGTGTTGTTGCCAGAATGTTTCCTCTAGGAGGCATGGGCACCCTCAGGAGAGCAACACCAACTGTAACACACCATCGAGCAGGCCACCTTTAGAATGTGTAAAGTACATTTTTCAAATTATTCAATATGAGGGAACAGTACGCTAAACATCTTTTCATAACAACTGTGATTAAATACCACTTTTTCTGCAACAGCTTCAGTGGCAGTGAGGACAGACCATAATGCTATGTTTGCCAGTATCACCAAAAATAGCAGTTTTACTTCCACCTATTCGTGATGCATAGTCTTGACAGTATTTGCCCAATTTACTGATAAAAGCTTTCACTACTGTCTGCAGATTAGCAAACTGAATTATTCTTTACAATCAATCAAGTTTTAAGTGGATTTTTATTGTGGAATATATATGGAAAGCAAAGACATAAGAAACAGTGATACTGTAAACATCATTGCCATCTGTGGCAGGGGAAATTACCGTAACCAGCTGTACTTACATTGTGGCTGCAGTTGCACAACTATATGATATTTAAGGTTGTATTTATGTTTAGTTTTGTATTCCATGTATTGTTATGAAATTAAATAGAGTACACTATATAAAAATTACTGGAAAGGGCAGTTGACTCTTTACAGTGTCACTTTAATTGCAACTATTTACCTTTAACTAATGCTCACTTTGTGTATCATCAAAACAGAATATTTAGAATATGGCTTTCTAGACCTTCCCCTTTCTGCAAATGTGTTCTGTCACGGGATATCTTTTAGTTTACAAATGCGATCATTTTAATCTAAAAACATTACCATCATCACACTTCTCCTGACTTCATAAGAAAGAGTAATTTATATGAACATAAATGTAAACACAGTACACTTGTGTATCTGCTATCAATTTGCCAGCATATGTCATGGCCAGTAAATTCCATGCTACCATGCTTAAAAATAATTTATGAATCAAGGACAAGATACTCTCAAGGCTTCTCCTTTATTGCTACACATTTTTTGTTAACAAAGTAGGCCTAAAGTATGTTGTCTTCATCCTTTCTTATATGCAGCTTGGACCACATGAGGTTGTAACTCCTTCAAACTGAAATTTTTTTAGTTTTCTACATAACAGTGTACTAAAGCCATGCTTTGCTGTTAAAAAGTAGACAAATAAATACTTAGGGAGTACAACAACACATCTTTTGAATTAACTAGGCTTTAGAAAACCATTTTGCTGCTGGGTTTTAGTCTAGTACACAACCACATGAAGGATAAATACACTCTGAATTCAGAATGCTGCCCTTTCTGGGTGGTGGCAAAGACATAGCATATGGTACAATGCTTTCCAGGTTTTGCATTAAAAGAGATACTAACTTCAAAATTAGAATAGACAGTTTTGTCAATACATCCATATAGTTTCTCATTCTGTCCACTGAGTTTTCCATGGCTTTTGTTAATATGGCTTAAAAGGAAATTGAGCGAAAATGGAAAAAAAATACAGACTGAGTTTAATCACACTCCATAGTCTGTGAACTTTTACTGAGGTTGTGACAGAGATGAGAGTAGACACTTATTTTATCTAAAGGACAAAGAACTATTATCTAAATTATGTGATCATGACACATAGTAAATTTATGCTGCCTCTACTAATTCAGAATCAATCATCTTTTACTGATAATTTTTCCATCTATTTCAGAGATGAGTGCATTCAGACCATATTTACACTTCAAAGCAACTGCTGCAGTTGGCATTGAGAGAAATCAATGACTAAAACCTCTGGCTTTTAATTAGCTCTTCTTCAGAGGGTCTGCAGTTTAACTGTATTTAACACTTTAGCACAGAATTTCAGTGTAATTTGCCATGCTTTTGTGATACGGTATTTCAGAGAAACCTGAGTTTCCTTTTTACTTTTTTGGAGTAGTAAAACTCATTTAACATTATCAAACTGCTATTGGAATCCATATTTATTGCTTAAATGCTAAGCACAAGATTTCTAAAAGAATCTGTATTTTATGCATTCACACCAAATACCAAGGCTTCTGAAACATAAATGGAGGATTATTCTAAAATGTGGCAGTTCTTAAACTATGTGAAGATTTAGTTAAGGTTCCTACTGTTCACAATCAAAGGTCTCAGCTGCAGATCATAAAGGAAGGTTTCACACACTGTATGTTTCTACAGATGACCATTTATACAAATATTCACAGTTAACATATTCAAATACCTTTCTTTGTTATTACAGATTCAAGAGAACATTTTAAAAAAAATTCTTGCCTTCCCAATACAATGCAGACTTTTCTGTGCTGGGAAACAAGGTACCGTACTTGTCACTGGAAAACTGCAGTGAGATACAGACATAATGTAACATAAACACAGATTTCATTTTTTGCAGTCTCCATGTGACTGATAATATCAATGATTACTCTGGAAAGGTATTTCACCTACAAGCTAAAGATCAGTGGACCACACTAAGTCATAGATAGATGGAAACAACATCCACAATTAGTTTAGGGGCACTCAGGTGATCAAAAGAGAGGGTGCAAACCCCAGAACTGGCTGATGAGCCTTTAGAAGGCTGTACCTGCACAGCCATACCTCGAGTAGCTTTGCCTTGGTAGACCATGAGACACCAGATGCACATACATGTTGCTCCAGTAGACTTCTACCTTTACTTTTCTGAATTTTCCACAACATGCTAGGCACTTCACAGTACTTTTCCCTTAGTAATTTCATGGCGTGGATGACATATGGAGCCAATCAGCTGCAAGACATTGCCCAGCACTCTCCAGGCTTAGCTTTCATAGGTCAAGAGTGTAAGAACATCTTTTAATCTTACCATCCCACTTCTAACTATTCTATTCATACAATTTGAGACACCAGCCTCACTTCCTAAGATAGTAATACCTTTCCTCATAAGAAAGTAATAGATCCATAGTGGGTTCTTTGTTCTAAAAACCATGTAATAAAAGTTGTAAGCATTCAAGCTTTCATAGCTTTTTAGTAATCCCTCCCTGCATCTGCCCAAACCATCACTGAACAGGATAGATTGTTTGCAGGGAAGAAGGGAAAGGAAAAAAAAAAGTATTCAGTTTGTCCTAACTTCACCTGACCAAGAAAGTCGCAGGCAATTTTGAAGTGAAATAACAGTATCATTTCAAAACATTTTGCACAGGACACCTAATGATCTCTGTTCCAAACAAGTCAATGGCTTTTCAGGATTCACAAAAAAAACTCATAAACCCCACCAGATGCTGCTGGTTAATGATAAAAAAGGATTGTAAGAACAGGCAAACTTTGAGATGCTAGTGAGGTGGTTTTTTTGCTGGTATGCATTCCATATTCTATACATGCATATATACACAGTGGCATGTACAGCCAGAAGCACAGCTGATATTTTCATCTTGTCTAAACTTTGAAAGTTAGGATTTTATCAGTAAAACACCCTGTAAATCAGTTTAGCCCAAAGAAGCATTTTGATTGCCTAATTTACCTTTGTAAAGGAGAAGTAAATCTTCTAAGTTGGTCTCTGTAAGCCTCACAGCTGGAACATTCTAACACTACTTTGCAGTTTCCAGTGATCAAAGTAAGTTACTTTATATCTAAAA
The DNA here is from genome assembly GCA_013397795.1 of Orthonyx spaldingii. NCBI lineage: Eukaryota > Metazoa > Chordata > Aves > Passeriformes > Orthonychidae > Orthonyx > Orthonyx spaldingii. The sequence goes on from VZTJ01000889.1 coordinate 923,689, forward strand.
CTAAGAGTTTCATAATAGAAATAATGCAACACCAGGGGGTGCAGTTATCATGCAATAATTACACTCCTGGGAGATTACAGACAAGGCTGTACCCCAGGGGTGTGATTATCCCATGATAACCACATCCACTGAAATTGCCTTATTGCAAAAATAATCTCTATTCACCGGTGAGATATTATTCAATAGGTGCTTTTTTAATGGTAAGATTATTATTTTTTTGTATGAATTACCAGCGAGATTAGTAAAATGGTCCCAGAAGCAAAATAACCAAGCCACCATGCCCAAGTTAAGGTACTGATTGTAACTATTTTTGTTTGCTGAAGCACTGCAATGAATGTCAGATCTTGAAAGACAGCAGAACACAGTTCTGTGCCACAGACACCCTCTGCCCTGCAGCAGTTTCACTGGAGGAAATCGAAGTCTGTGACTGGTCTTTGCACACAAAATATTCAACACCGAATCCGAAACAGTAACTGCCAACCAGTTTTATGTGTTAGGAGGAACATTACCATGTAGTCTTTGCATCAGATCAAAAGACAGCTATTCTTCTGCTGAAATGACAGAACCACAGCTCATAAAATTCCTGGGAAAGAAAAAGCCTATATTGGATATGATGTGGAGGGGGTAGAAAATCTCAGTTAATAACTCTTCTTTTTCCTTATGGGGAAACAGAGCAGGAATTTTAGGTAAGTCAACTAAATCAGACACAAGTTTCACTTTCCTTTATTTGCAGTCAAGCGTTTCCTCTGATGCTGAAAAAATAGTTTGAGTCCAAACAAGACATTTCGTTTCACTCTTGCTGAAGCAGGAAAAAATTAGAACAAAACACAAACCGAACTTGTATCAAGGCCTGTTACAAGTCTTTGACAGGGAAGCCAGACCATTTTTTAAAACCTACTTCTGCAGAACTGAGTGATGCCAGTGTCCTTAGTACACGAGATTCAGAACCACGAGGCCCAGGGTTCCCATGCACTGACTGGGCAGGGATCCATTACCAGCCAGGACGCTCGGCAGCACACGGACCACAGCCTTCCAACACTGCTGATGAATCGTGTGCTCTAGCAAGGGAGAGTGTTTGCAAAGTTTGAAGAACTCTAACCTAAATTTAGCTAGTGCAACTACCACGCACTGCCTAAAAAAGTTATTCCATTCAATTTGCATGAAAAGGATGTAAGATCGACTTCTATTAGGATGAAAAGATAATAAATCAGAAGAAATAAAGCACTACCAAGTAAGTACCTTCAAAGCAATAGAGCTCTTTCCAAAGAATACAAAAAAGTTTCAAAAATTTGCTCTTTAAAAAAAAAAAAAGTTATTTAGAACTTAAATTTTGTCCTTCTAATACAATGAATTTAATAAACTAATTGGAAACCTTGTACGTTGACTCCTGTACTACAATTTTACTCTGGTTTCACTTTTCTTCCTCATTATATCTGTATTTCTCAGCTGTACCCTTTCATTTATGAGACAATATTTATATTTCAATTTCCTGAAACATGAGCTAAAAATATATTTTCAGCTACTTTCTAAATATGGCAATACTTCCTGACCTTTGAAAGTACTACATGCTCTAATAATTTAGCCCAATGTTTTTCAATGCTTTGAGAGTTCACTGCAAACGTATTTTTACACACTGAGTTATTAAAAAGCCGGGTCAAATAAATTTAATACACATTCCAGACCTGCTGCATACTACCAGTAATCACTGCCTATCCTTGAAATCCCTATTCATTGCTCTGTTCAGAGGCATGTGTTTTAACCTCTACATTTTACAAATGAACAAACATCTTCAGAAAAATGGAACAAACTTTACCTGACCTTAGAAGCCAAGGAGTTTTGTACTTTGTTTTTTCCCGGTGCTGACAACAATGATAAATGAAAACTGTGGACTATTTACATGCTTTTTACCAGCTTTTTAAACATGAGGAGACACTTGTGACACGTGGAGGAGGGGGTGCTTGGGAAGCAGTTCACGTGCAGCTCAACTTGTTTCAAGTGCAAGGGATTTTTTGAACCTAATCATCAGTTCACAAAACACAGAATGGTTTCATAAAAAGATGATATAAAAAGTCTTTGTCCCTTCCAAAGCAGTATTTTCTGGAGTTCTAGCCAGTCTACAGAATAGTGTGACAATGGACATTTTTGCAGTACTATAAAGCAATAAAAAATAATCAGGAATTTAGCCTAGAAAGCAGCTTAGGAGTGCATGCTATTACTGATAAAGAGAAGCAGGAAGAAACAGAGCTTGAGGAGATGTATTGCACAGAGCAACAGAAGAAGGTTCCTCGAGGTGGAAACAGATGCAGCAGAACCAACTGCGGATCTGCAGCACTGTAACAACTGGGCAGAACTCTCAGCAATGCAAAGTAGTTACTTACTCCCATCACAGCCAACACAGAACTGCTGTCAGGGCTTCAATTAAAAAAACAACACTTTTTTTTTTAAATATGTGGCATAAGCTTTAAAAAATCATGTGGATAAATTATGAGTCTTAAGACAAGCAGTGAATTCAGTAATTTGTGTTCTCACTTAACTGTATTGCTTCATTTACACATATTTCCAGAAGTCCTCAGAGGAGTGTAACTTAACTTGTTATTAAATCAGATGAAGTTTTAGAAAAGTTGATGAAAGGATTGTATTCCTGAGGCTAGAAAAAGCAGACAACCTTTAATATGATGTTGTAATTAATATTACCACTTTCTCTAAGCCTTGTATTTGCTATTAAATCAAGAACTTTAAACTTTACCTACAGTGTTTTTACATAGTTCCCCTGGAAGAAAGAGAAGGTAGCAGTATCATTACAGCTGACTATTCAAATCCAAGAACAGTGTCTTACAAATTATATATACAAATCCTGATCTGTCGCCCACCCCTACTCCCTAAAAATCCTTCCTCAGCCTACCAAAGAGCTTCAGCTCAGCACAGCACACTGTCTTCTGAGTTCCAGAGCTGAAAATGAGAGGGCACTGGCACAGTCTGAGAACATCTAAGTACTTTTACACCACTTTTCCTTCATGCAAAATTCATCATATATGCTAAATGCTCTCTTTAGGCTTAGAAAGATGGTTTGAAAAGCCATCTGGGGGACGTCTCTTCAAGTGGGAAACACCCACAGCAGTCAAACGTTGCCTACACCTAGCTAGTCAGTTCAGTAGGGTTTGAAACAAGCAGTTATTCTTCTACTGACACTGCAGAGTGTCTGTATTACACTGTAATGAATAGTAAAGAATGCATATTCAGGTTTGTGCAAGCACGTACAAATGTTTTCTGTTTTCTCAACCAAACAGTATTAAAATTTACCCATATCATTTGAACTGAGGTGTGGAGAGTGCATATCTGACATGCAAGAGCTGCACAATACAATTCTACCATCAACAAACGCTCTAAGCACAATTTTTTCTGAGATAAGAATCATGCAAGAAAGTGATTTAATTTTATAACCTACTGAATAGAAAGGCTGAGCAAGTCAACTACAGAATGAGTAATACAATTGCATCATCATCAGACAATGCCCAAAAGAAAGAAGAGTAAGAGGTACCATTTCCTTTACCTCAACTCTTCCAGGCCTCATTCCAAAGAAACTATGTATGTAACTGACCTAATTCTGAAAAGCAAGACTGTTGGTAGGTTAAATATGTAACGAAACTAGGAGTTGCTACATGAAAGAGATAACCTGAAGGAAGACAGAAGAAAAGCAGAAGCCATCAAGTGTGCAACTGTAATGGTATCCCTGCAAAATCCAAGACACAACACATGATTTTAAAGCACAGTACAGCAAGGCTGAAGACTCATCCATGCTACCTGATGTTTCTTTAACATGCCCCAATTTTAAGAAACTTAAAAGCATTACAACTTGGGTCAAGACACAGAAAAAAAGTACTGTAGGCAAAAAAATTATTCAATTTGAATGTTTATACCTGCTTCTTCAAACCTATACTAGCTATGACTGTTGTGTGACTTCAAGGAACAGGAGAGCTAACAGGAGAAAAAGAAATTGTAGTTCTAGAAGCAACAAGAAGCCAGATGAAAGGAAAACAGGCACTTGGGAATCTAGGTTTCAATTGCTGGTCCACTCATAGCAACACAATTACATATTTTAAAAAACCCCACAAACCTCTCCTTTTTACCAATTGATTACCAAAGATATAGTGATATATTCCAGTTTATCCAAGCAGTTCACTTAAATTTGAACTGGGACAGTCTTTGACAATCCACTCATTTTTTTGGTGACACAAATTTTGTCATTCTGATCTAAAGTCTTGTTGTAGATTCAGTTTTAGGCACAGAGAGGATCAAAGCAATATGGAATCTTTTCTAAATGAGTTACTAATTAGAAAAATGAGGTCCCTGCAATTTGAAATAATTAACTCAAAATTGTGGATCCTACATTTGGAATTAACTGCTTTCCAGATTTCATCAACTCTTTGAAATAAGATAAACTTCAATGTTCTAAAATCAAACATGATGAGCTCCCCTCAAATGTCTAACCAGAACCTTTAAAAACCATTCACTGCCTACCTGAACCATCACTGGAGACTGAACTTGCATTGATTCCAGAAAGGCCAAATAAGGGACACTCTCGATCAGTGTTTATATGGCCCCACTTGTGGCATTTAATGCATCTCACATTCCGCACCTAAAGACAACAAAGCCAAGTGGCACAATTTAGTCAACAATACAGCCTAATGTTTACAGAAATGTCTGTGTTATTGGCATAAGAGAAGCTTTTAAACGCACTGAAAAAGAGATGACAAAATTAAGAGAGTCCATGTGAATGTTCTGCAGTTAGACAACATTTGAAATACACGCCAAGATATCCACAGAGTGAAATTTATGCAACTTGCCTGGATACCAAAGGGCTGATCTCTGATGTTCATATCATCCTTAGCGTATCTGTTGCACAAACACAAAAGAAAACAAATACTCAATTCATTATTACTTTTTTGAAAAAAAAAATATACAAAACTACCTTTTGTTAAGTGTGAACCCATTTCAGAGGTATAATTCTTGTAAACATTGTTTTTAATGCATTTTCAAATATGGATGCAAAATTCAAACAAAAATAAAGCTGAGCAAGGAAATAGTTCCAGCTTTACAGGTTTTACTAATTAACTGCCAAGACATGACAAGATCACATGACTGACCTGCTCAAAACAGGGAAAAAGGGGGAAAAAAGAAAAGCATATGAAAGGTAAATAATAAGGAAAAAATTTATTCAGATAAAATCCAGATATCTTACTTTTCTCGAGGGGCAACTTTTTGCCATTCAAATTTGTATTCAGTCTCTCCTTCTTGCTATCAAACAGAAAACATAGTAAGTTTGAAGTTTTTCAGAATACGTTTTAAGTAAGCAAGAAGAAAATTTGAAATGATGTAATGAAATACCTCTTTTGTTTCCTCTTTGAATTTTCAGAAAGCATGCAAAGAAAATAAATGATGCATTAATTATATATGTAAAAGGCAGATGGTATCCCCTCCCCCAAGCTAAAGACAAAACATTTTATGGTTTATACTAATCAATAATGCAAATACTCAGGAAGTAGCTTTATTTAAATAGAGTGCACTTAACACTTACAAATAATCAGCCTCTAGTATATAGCTACAAATCCTGTAAATTCACAATCATCTTCTAAAACTAAATTGATTTTCATATGAATAAAAAACTTTAAACATTTTTGCAAGAGTAGCAACAATACTTACTTTTAAGATATTTTTTAAAAGTTCAGCAATAATTGCTGCTTTGAAATTGCATTTCCTCTAAGCTTAAGAAATTACTATTAGAGCTTCTAAAGTTAAATAATCCCAAAACTTGGTCTACAAGAATGAGTCTATCCAAGCATTTCCAAGTGATTTCATGCAAATGGGAAAGATGCATTTTAAAGGGAACTTGCTTTCTCTTAGAGGGAATATATTTTCTTACTTCTGCACTTACATTCAGATCTTGCTAAAATTGATTGAGTGTCCACCAGGTACTTAGTGACTTCCATTTATGACACTACTAAACAGTCACGAACAAATTCACCAGACACAGGTCAGGCAGTACTTTTCACTACTGAATCTCAGTATTTATTATTTTTATAACTTCTGATAATCAATTTCTTGCTCTGGTATTTCCTATGTTTGACAAGCACCAAGCTGAATTACGGGCATAGTTTTAAACAAGAGCAACCTGCTATTTCTATAAAAGAGAGCAGGCCCAAATACAGGTTTGTGTTATCTGAGTCATTGCCTTGGTAAGGTCTAGTCCTCCTCATCCAATGTCTTTATAATTGGCTAAAGAAACACCCTTGGTTGAGGACAGAACTTATGCTGTTTCCTGGAAAGATATTTTATCTGATTTTTCCCTTCATATTGAACTGTTGCTTAAAAAAACCCCAACCATTCTCTTCGAAAGAAATTAAAGTTTTGTGAGATCAAAATTATTACATACTGTACATATATATATACATGTCTGCATATTCCTACAGAAAGAATTAAAAATCATACCTCCTATCATCACCTCACTATGAACATGTTATTTTAAAATAAAATACATTTCTTCAGAAGGTTTTTAGCTTTGCATTACTGTCTGCTCACATCCAGGAAACTGTAATACCTTTCTTTGCTCCAGGTGGGGCCTCATACATGAAATTAAGACCATTCTTCACACGCTCATCACCCATAAGCAACCTAAATAAAAAGGGCAGTTTGGGGTGTTACACACAGAACAGTCACATTGGTAACACACACAAAAAAAGAAATGTGCAGTATGAAATTGTTGTGATAATTAGCATTTTTTCATCTGTTAATGCGAGTAACAAAAGTTGAGTATCAAAAAACCTGAGAGACCAGTCAACACTTCTGAGTGTTCCATTGGGTACTAAAAATCACACATTTCAATCTCAACAGAAACATGGCCAGCGTTATGAAAAACAGGTTTCTGTGTGCTACAAATGCATTACCATACAAGGTTACCTACTGTTCTGTGAAACATAACATATTTTGAAATTAATTAGAAGACCAGCACAAACCATTTCAAAGAAGTCCTTGTGACTTCTGCTTAATCAGACATCACTTAATGAGTCACTGTCCTTTCCTACTCCTACAGTCAATGGGAGACAGGACTTCAAATTGTTCACAGCAATATGACCTTCACTACCATGAAAACAAGACAGTAGGAAGAAGTGTGCAATCTTAAGCCAATTCTCACCTATTATCATAGGATTCCTGTTCCTTTAGATACTGTTGCATTAATTCTTCTTGTTTCTTCTTATCATATGAGATTTTCTGTTCTGCCATCCATACCTAGTTAAAATAATTTCCTACTTTAAACAAATACAAAAACTATTGCAATATATATTCATTTATAAATAAGGGGCTTACTCAATTGAAAATGCTTAATGACAGACGATCACCAATACTTTATTTTCATCCGGTATTTTAACAAATGAACTTCCCACATCAGTAATTTTGAGAAACTCCAAGTCCCAGCAACTTTTACACAATGAAAAGACAGGAGAAAATTTGGTAGCTCAAAAGGAAAATTAGGCTCAGAAAACACCCTGTGGGTGCCACTGTCTTCCCTGCAGTGACCCTCAGCCGAGTCTCAGCAACCCCTCGGAGGTTCCTGGAATGGGTCACAGTTCTGGGGAGGACACCTGCAACCAGCTCGAGGCAAGCTGGTTGAAATATTGGGAAAACATGGGCACGTCGTGACAGGTGGAGTTTTCCTGAACGGTGTATAGTGTCTATTTATCCTGAGAACCAGGTGTTGAAAAGCCCGAGCCAGGAAAACGCGACAGTCATACACACCTGGGGGCAAGAAAACCCGAAGTTTCAAGTATTTCTTAACTCTTTTCCCTGCCTCCTCCTTCGCCTTTGCGCCGGCCCCCGTGCCATCCCAGGGAGGAGAGGAGCAGCACTCGGGGCACTGCGGCGCCGGCAGCCCGTTCCTCCCGGGGCACCCCGGGCCCCCCTCACCTTTTTGATGTTGGACTTGGAGGCGGGGTGAAAATCCTTCTTGCACATGAAGTTGGCGAACGACTTCCCCATGGCGGCGGCGGGGCGGGCGGCACCGGCGCCGGCAGAGCCAGGCGCAGGGACAGCGACAGTCACGGCGGCGCTCCGGGGCGGCCGCGGCCGGGCCTTCCGGGTCGGCGGGCGGGCCTTCCGCGGGCCTTCTGCCGGCCCCGCCCCGCCCCGCCCTGCCGGCCCTGCCGCTGTCCGCGCCGGGCCGCGCTGCGCACCGAGCCCTCAGCCCCCGGCCCTCAGCATGTTCCCCCGGCCGCCGCCCCGCTCCTGCGACACCTTCGTGGCGCTGCCGCCCGCCGCGCCCGGGGGCCGCGTGGTGTTCGGGAAGAACTCGGACCGGCCGGCGGACGAGGTGCAGGAGATCGTGCACTTCCCGGCCGCCGCGCACCCGCCCGGCGCCGCGCTGGAGGTGAGGGCGCGGGGCAGCACCGGTGTTGCGGGAGGCGGCGAGAACCCCGCTGCGGGCCCTGATCTGCGTGCTCAGCCCGCGGTTCGGCCGCTGGATCGGTGACTCGGTGTGTGCTCTGACCTCTTGCAGTGCACCTACATCAGCATCGAGCAGGCGGAGAGGACCCACGCCGTGGTGCTGAGCCGCCCCTCCTGGCTCTGGGGGGCCGAGATGGGCGCCAACGAGCACGGCGTGTGCATCGGCAACGAGGCGGTGTGGGGCAGGGAAGAGGTCTGCGGTGGGGAGGCTCTCCTCGGCATGGACCTTGTCAGGTGTGCACAGGCTTTTGGTTTTTTTTGGTAAATGGTACCGGCTTTGGAATTTACGTGGAAACACGTGGTTTGAGTTACATGGGGAATTATGTGCTTTCACTTTCAGAAGACACTTTTCCCACTGTTCTAGTCATGGTTAAAAATAAGTATTTCTTGGCACAGGCACTAGATTTCTGCCAGGAGCCCATGAGAAGTATCAGGCAGTAGACCACAATCTGTCAAAGAAATTAGCAAATGTTTTTCTTTCTATAAGATTTACACTAAACTGAAACTAGACTTTCAAGAGCACAGGTGGACTTCAGGCACTACTGTTTGGGCCTTTTCCTAGGGTCTGTACTCCTTTCCTACTCCCCCATCTTTCACACACATATTTTTAAGTTTTGGTCTCAGCCACCCATTTCTGTGTAACAAGTTCATGTTCCTACCCTGTGGGTGCTAGTGCAACTCTCATTAACCTACAGCAGTCAGACAATTCTTTTGGTAGTTTCCCCCCAGTCCAAGACTTGCCCAGGACTTATAAGCATTTTGTAGGATCCCTCTTCCTGCCTTTCTGTATTTCCATTCAGTGTTTTTCCCCATGTCAAGTACACAGAGGACTCACTTCAAAGCAACCCTTTACCTGACTTGTGTTTCTCTTACCCCACCATACAACTGGCAGCTACATATAGAAGTATCATTCCAGATCGATTTGAATACTCAGGCTGAATAGTTCTATGTGGAGTTTATAGTTCCAAAAATAACATTTTCCTTTTGTTTTAGGCTTGGACTTGAGAGAGCAGACACAGCTGAAAAGGCTGTTAGTGTCATAGCTGATCTGCTGGAAAAATATGGACAGGGAGGAAATTGTATGGAGAGCCACATGGCATTTACATACCACAACAGTTTTCTGATAGCCGACAGAAAGGAAGCATGGGTGCTGGAGACTTCAGGAAAATACTGGGCAGCAGAAAAAGTAGAAGGTATGGACAATGCTCTTCATTCTAAACATTTCACGTGCAATGACCACTTGTAGTTCTCCAGTTTTCATTTAGCATTTCATTAAGGCATCAGACTAACCTCAAGCTACATACATGTGCCTGTAACCAACAGGAGTTGCTTCTTAGGGCATGAGTGTGGAGTAGCTGGCAGTTTGTCAGAGGAGCTGAGTGACAGGGGCCTTTTCAGAGTCAGGGATAACCACTCCTGCACTTGGAAAACAGAGAAGGTCAGCATGAGAATGACAGCAGTATGTGGTCTTCAGGGTGGTAGCAATCCATGACAATTTCATTTGGGGACAGGACTGATATATTGGGCCCTGAGGTGGCTGATTTTTTCAGTAGACTTAGGAAGACAAGCTAGATCTTTAGAGGTCTCAGAGGAAGAATGTAAAGGTGGGAATAATCAGGACAGAACCTGAAATACAATATTGGCAATAGAAGCAAATGAGTGAGAAGTGAGTGCCAGTGAAAATTCAATCAGAAAAATATATATAGCTGGGGAGAGAGGGCCAAAAATAAACCACCAGACTCACTGATCTTGGAAGAAACTCTTCAGGACTAATTTGCTTTACCAAGCTAATTGTAAATAAAGTACCAAGAGAAATCATTCCATGTATTAAAATAATTCTTTCCACAACTTACAAACAGGAGGTGTACGGAATATTTCCAACCAGCTCTCTATCACAACCAAGATTGACAGAGAACACCCAGAACTGAAGGAATATGCCAAAAGCAAAGGCTGGTGGGATGGGGAAAAAGAATTTGATTTTGCTGCCACGTATTCTTACGTCAATACTGCCAGAATGACCACATCTGGAGGCCGATATTGTGAAGGCTATAAACTTCTGAACAAACACAAAGGTATGCTTTTAATTTTTTTTTTCCAAGATAAGCAAAGTATTTAGTGAGCTACATTAATTTAAATCATAAATGATTATACATGCAGGCAATCATTCACATGACTTGGTGAACCAGAACTTACTAGAATAATTTTTTGCCTAAAAGAGAAGCACTGAACTTAGAAGTTTCTATCCATTTTTGCTAATTTATTGAGGAAGAAAAATTAAAACAAGGGTCAAATATCAAACATATAGAGCTACAGTAACAACATTGAGAGGTCACATTATGACCATACCACTAAATGCCCTGTAAGACCTGTTCTGAAACATTTTGATAGGCTACATATTATTACTGTACTGCTAAGGAAAAAACCTGGTGGTGAAAACAGATTCCCAGCAGTTTGCAGCCACAAAGAACCTTATGAACAGCTTCAGTCTGGTACCACTTACAGAAGACAACAACAGAGCATTCAGATGCTTTCAGATCTTGCATTTATTTTTGACATGGATTTTTAAATTTTTGTAGTTTCAGTGTAATGGCTACTTGAAACTTGTGTAGTCTAATAAAACACACTGAGAGCAGAACAAAATAATTTTCTGTACTCTAAGCAGTCACTAACTCATACACTTACTTTTCAGACCTCTAGAGGAAGAAGCTATTACTTCTCTTCTAACTGTATCCATCTAGCAGGTTTTTGCTGTAGCTGTATTCACGTGCTCGTTTGAAGTAATGAATCTGAACCAAGATTACATTGCACCCCTTTGTTTCTTTTATTTATTTGGCTGAACTCTGCCAGACCAGCTTTAGCATTTAGTTAATGCATCAGAGTGAATTACTTTTGCTATCTTGCTCTAGTGATCATGTAAATCCTGCATTCATTTTGGGAATTGCAGGTTCTGAATACTGAAAACATTTTCATAATACCTGTATTTACTTGTATTATAACAATGCTGAGATTGTATCTGTGCTTTCATTCTAAATCCCCATTTTCAGGCATTTACCTGAGCCATTTTTAAAATCCCACTAGGTGTTCAGGTTATCAGCCTCATATGGTTCACTTTGTTTAGATTTATTTTAAATAAATAAATTTATTTAAATAAATATAACTAAAAGCTATTTGGTTTACAGCATCAGTAAAATCACTGGTTTCTTCATCTGTCCTTCCCTGCATTTTCACTCAGTGGCATTACAGTAGTGGAGTTTTTCCAGGCTGCCTACTATGTGAGGGCCATTTTTAGAGAAACATTATTTATATTTCAAAAAACAGGCAATGTATCTCAGGCATAGAAAATAATAAACTCTAGTGGAAAATATGCAGTACCTTCTTCCCTGCTGGACAGGTTGCCCAGTTGTAGCTGGTCTTAGTGTTTCATTTTCAAAGTTTCACACAAAATCCATGGACAGCTGTTACTATTTTTATAATTTCAAAACAACATAGTGGTATTAACTCTGTTCAAATACCAGCCAGTATTATAACGATTTATCTGAACTTTCACAGAATGCTCAAAGTTCAGCATTTAATCCAAGCTACTAATTTTTATCTGGAAAGTTACTTTGTGAATGACCATTTGCTTAGCCCTATGTCATTTACCTTTCTGGGAAACACCATTTGTTTTTCTACCTCCCCCTTTTTAAGTCATGTTCTTATCACCTCTCTTTGAAATATGGGGAAAGCCATACAAGCGTATTACATATTAAGGTATGCCATTAGGATGATTTTTTTTCCCCGGCCAACACAGACAAACTAAAGCTGGCATTGCCTATTAAAGGAAAAAGCAGCCAATTGTAGAGAACATATCATTCAGTTGGTATTATAAATATCTCTGTGGCTAAATAATTGTATCTCAAATAGGATCTATCACTCCTGAAATAATGATGGAAATTCTTCGTGACAAAGAGAGTGGCATTAACATGGAAGGTGGATTTATGACAACTGGCAGCATGGTGTCTGTACTGCCTCAGCAGCCTAATCTGCCCTGTATTCACTTCTTTACTGGAACTCCAGATCCCGCCAGGTGATGTAGCAGCAAGTAAATTAGATAAAGGATTGTAAATGATGAAAAAGTGTTGCAATTTGTCTAATCATATTCCTTTTTGCTTTGAGTTCTTTTTTTTTTTCCCCTGAAAAGCACAATCACAATGCAGGAGGAATATAATGTACATTAATGGTATTCTACCAACCTACTTAACGAAACACTGCTGTGACAATGACTAACATCAGTTACATGGGTTTTTTAATACTTCTTTCTTAAAAGAAGCAAGTAGAAGAATGGAAAAAAATACAGCAATTTACTGACTCAACAATTTTAACAAAATCATGTCAGTAAAGGATCTCTGTTCTATTTTCTCTTTCTAGGTCTGTATTCAAGCCTTTCATTTTTGTGCCTGGTATTACTCAGTTATTAAAAACCTCATCCCCTACATTTGGTCATGATGATCCCGTTAAGAAGCAACCACGTTTTCAGAGTAAGCCAGATCGAAGACATGAGCTCTATAAAAAACATGAAAGTGCTGCTGTAGTTATGGAAACTGTCAAGGTATGTTGATTAAATTAGATTTCAATGCAAGCAGGTGGTTCATATCAGGTCCTTGCTCACATTTTGTCAATGTGATACCACTTAATGCCCTTGGATGGATTGCAAGGAACAGTGCAGTGCCCCAGAAGCCCAGTGTGTTGGCATCTGGCAGGCACGTGTTGGAGACACTGAAAATTGCAACCAGCACTGTGCTGTACTGGCAGGCCGAGCCCCAGGGGAGGATCTGTGCTGCTCACCTGGCACAGCAGCCCCCCACACACCAGGCAGATAATGGGGAAATGCTCAAGCAGCCACAGAAAATACACAACTCCTGCTAAGAGTTCTTACAACTATTCAGGCCCCTGGTCTCAGGTGGAAAGGAGAGCTTGCCTTTGATACGGACAGGAAAGGGAACAAGATGACAAAACAGCTGAACATAGACGTGAAGCAGGAAGGTAGCTGCTTACTTTTAGCAGAACATCTCTCTTATTTACAGATACATGTTCTTAAAAGTAAGTCATATGCCCACCTAAATTTTGGTAACTAATACCTAAAACAGCTTTAATTTTTCTTCAATCCATTAGACAAGGGAGATGAAGTGAGTGCTAGATAGTAGAAAAAATATCTAAGAAAACCTGTTATGAAGCTGACTTCTACCAACATAAATGTGTACCCTAGAAACTCTTAAAATATTAAAATAAGGACAGTAGAACAGAATTTTGTTAGGGTGATCATTACATACTCTGTATAGTTTTTAGTGAAACAAATGTTTCTTTTTGCAGGACAAAGGTAAAGAAATGCTCAAAGAGATACAGGAGTTGGAGAAACAGAAGATAAGTCAAGTGGAATCAATTCTGCAAAATGGATGTCTTGATATTAACCAAGTGGTTAATCTTTTTTCACAGTGTGTAGAAGAAGAGCTCAAAATATATAGCTAAGAATATTATTTGAATGTGGTAAAATCTGGATTATAATTGGGTTTTCTAGTGAAGAAGCTATATAGATTAACATCCTGTTTTCAGTATACCACATAGCATGGACAGTTTTAAAGATATGGATTCAGGACAAATTTAATTGTAAGAAGCAATGCTGAAAAGGCTCCTAAGAGCCAGGCAGTGGCTTTGTACATGGCACAAAGCTGTCACTCGAGACTGATTTTGCCAACAAACAGATGCAATTAGAATGCAATGGCTTGACTAAATTGGGGAACAGCCCCATCTCTGAATGAAGAGCACTAACTCAGCTTTGGAGAACTCGGTTCTAGAGCACACACATGTAGCTTTTATAGTCCAGAGAATTGTAGCAGAATTTCAGACTACCTGAGTTAAAATGGCCATGCTGAAGACTTTCTAAAATATAGAAGCTATGATGAACACTGAAGAAAAAGGAAGGTGATACACAAATCAAGTAAGATTGATACTCAGTTGTTTGGTAAAACCACTCTAACAAACATTTCATAGATGAACCTTCTACTCCTTCAATGTAGAACAAGGCTAAGAGTTCAAGGTATATTAAAAACAAATCACAGTTATAATTCTGCTGTGAGTGACTGTGAAATCCTGTTACATGGAATTCAATAATGCAAGCATCCTGTAAATTACTCACAGATTTCACTTCCCTATTTGCCCCACCCTGATAGTGAAAAATAAACTTATTTATATACAAGATGATTATTGTCAAATTAATTCTGCAGTGCACTTTATAACATCATGGGGGAGTTCTAAAATGTTTCTTGAATTGTTACTTTTTAAAATTGGGCAAGTAGAAAGGAAGAGGTTGGGGTACACAAGTACATACATGTACTCAGCAGGACACTTAAAAGTACTTTTAATTTTTTTCACTTCATATAAAGCCCTTTAAACTATGGCTTGTTTTGTTAAAGTTAATAGACTATGGACTTAATTTAATCAAGCTTTTTGCTCTGCCAGGAACTCTTCCTTCCTGGTCCTGTTTAAAAGTAATGATCAATATATGACACCATTTTTATTATCTGTGGCAAGAGACAAACTAAACAAACAAAGAAGATTCTGATTTTACCACATGATCAATCAGTCAGGATAACAAGCATGACCATAAGGAAAAATAAACAAAAAAGCACTCAAAATGCAGCACTTCTGCAAACCTTCAGAAGAAAACACATAATATGAAATGGTGCATTACAGGTGCAGCAGTCATGTGGGACATGACATTGCATCCCCACAGACACAGCAAACCACAGAAAGATCATTCTTTGATGATTTTTCACAGGCAGCTTTCTCATTCTGTAAACTGTTCAATATCCCACTGGTAAAAAAAGTTAAAGAAGAGGTAGTCAATGCAGTTTGCAGAATAAATATGAAAATTAAGAGCTTGGCAGAATTTATTCTTTCTGATTGTACAATAAAAGTACAAATTAATTTAGGATCCTGTGTTCAGATCCACAGCAAGACACTATTGAGTTAGGAAAGGCTTGTGAACCTGCTCGTTCTAGTGACCTATGTGTACCACGTGGCTGTGGCAAGCAAGCCTGAGTGGGAGGTAAGACAAAGTATGTTTGAGTTTACTGAACATTTTGTACCTCTGTTGACAAGAAAATTTCTTAGAAGTTCAATAGTACAGTGGTTCAATACAGAAGTTCAATAGTCCAGTTTGTTAACTGGAAGATAGATTTAATAAAAATTTGCTGTGTTTATCTGTTTTCTTTATGGGATGCCCATATCTAACAATTACATATCTTTTCCTATTTTTGATCATGAGCTGTTCTACACTTACTCTTTCACAGCTTCAAAGCATCAGTAAATGCCAGGTGAAACTGTGCTGGAAGCCAAGGTAAGAATCAAGTTATCAGGCAGCACAGCAAACCACGTGAAACAGTTTTCTGCTACAGTGCAAAGACTGAAGCTGTACAGGAAGAACAATAGTGAAGTTGGAGCAGGCCTTTAAGTGAACTTCCTGGCTACTTAATCATGGGGTGGCAATTAATTAGGTTAAGCACATTGGTCCAGGTGTAATGTAGGCAGGTACAGTCCAACTGGGCCTCTTATTTATGTGTTGCTTTTTTCTTCCTGGTCTACAGGATACAAAGTAAAAACAATGTAATGTGTGGAGACAGTTCAAGTGATGGCCAACAGAGTACAAGATATTTCAGTATCTTTTTCCTTGGGATTTCATCCTCCTAGAATACATGCAAGGTAAAAACAGAAAATAAAGATGGCATCAGGAGAAATCAATCAATCAATCAATCCTCCCTGCCACAACTATATATTTTAAAAAAACCCTAAAAATCAGAATGTCCCCTAGAGGGCAATCTTTGTATGGGTTTTCACCTAGGAATGCATCTTACTTTATAAGGTCTAGAGCTTTGTGAAGGATCATTATTGAAATTTAAAAAGTACTAAGATTTCTTACTAGAAAACGAGATGTTATATCCATCCCTGTTCATTATGACAATTATTTTGAGATTAGTCCTAGAAAAAAGATCCATTTTTTCACTGGACATTCCTCTAGACTTGTTCAATAGATGTTTTCATGGAACTTGGCTTCCAAGTTAAGAGAATTATGCCGAACTAATCCACTTTCAAAATAAAGGAAGTCATTGCACCACTAACCACTTCTTTAAAGCAAAGCCGTTTCTAACTACCAGAAATCCACACAACAGTGTATCACCTATTGACAGAACATCAGATTGTCAACTATTCAAAACCTGCCAGTGCTCCTTGGTGGAAGCAAATATTTACCAGATAAAAGGGTTACTTAACTTTCTAAAGCAATTCAAAGTCTATTATTGGCTTCCAGAAGTACTCAGTGATTTAGAAACAAATTATATTCTGTATTTCATTTCCAGCTTCTTTGGTCTATTTATTAACCATCACAGACTCATCAGACTAATGGGTATGATATCAGCAGTCACAATGTTGTAGCAGTAAATCTAACAGAATGTGGTGTTGCTTGATAATTAAAAGTGTTCTCTGTATTAGATTTGTAACAGAGAGCCTTTTCTAAGCAGAAATTTTGAGCAATTTCTTACTTAAGACAGATATGTTGTGTTCAAATCTAGGGGAAAGCAGAGCCATTATAAAAAGGGAACCAGGACTTTTATGATGAAAATGAGAAAGACAAGAGTGCAAGAACAATGACTATAAATAGAACTGTAAAACTTCCCTAATTCAAATTCTTGAATGTTTGAAGAATTAGAAAAAACCCAATTCTATTTGGTAAGCAGATGATAATGTGGAGCACTTCTAGTATGGATGTATCTTTGGGTGGACACCCATTAACAAGTGCTCTGCCTATTTATAAAGGATCAAGGGTGGATTTACGAAATACCAGGACTGAAACCCAAGAGCCATGTTAACAAATCTCTCAGAAAAAATACATTTGTTGTAAACCTTGACATGCACACATAACCCCCTCACACACCACATCACAGCTCAGAACTCTGAAATCAAGGAACAGATTTATTGACAAGTTGCAGTATTCAGAAGCCAGACATAACTTGCAGTTTCTGCTCTTAAGTCACAGATATCTAATTATTCCAAGAGATTTGATGCAGCTGTCTTCAACATTCATAATGGAAACACACAATTGTTTTCCTTTGTGGTCACAGCCTGATACAAACGTCAGTTATTTTGTTGATGGAAAACATTAAAATATACCAGCTTGTATGGCATGCATGAGCAGCAGGATGTTATGTTTCTGTGCACACTGCAATAAGACTGACAGTAACAGAAATTGTTTTTTCAATTTAAGTCTTGCAGGGAATTACAGAAGCCATAAAACAACTGCTTGTTGAGTAGTAGCTTATGCTGCTAAAATCACTTTTAATTCTTAATACTAAGTAGATGTAAAAGTAGCTGTAATAAAAATCTGTGTACTAAAAAAAAGGAAAAAAGAAGAGAAAGACTTTTTTAAAAAAGGATGATAAGAGTTATTCATATGCTTGAGCAAATAATTTTTAATACCTGGATTCCTTTCCCTCACTACATAAATTTTTTATATAGACATATAAACGCTGTTCTTGCAGTTTTAAAAGGGCAGTATAATGGCTATCAGATACAATGCTTTGTCTTTAACCTTTTCAAAATACTGCAGAAGACACACAGGTCCTCAGATTCTGCCTTCAGTGCACAGGAATCTGAATGACACTAAAGTAACTAGCAGGAGGATACCTGAGGTTTATTAGAAACCTGTGTTAGGCAATCAACAAAAATCTAGGATCTTTAGCTACTCTAAACCCTAATCTGGATGTTCACTTAGGATTCTTTATATAATAGATTTAAAAGTCATTAATTTAATTTTAAAAGTTTTATGGTTTGATAAAGAATTTTGTCATGACTTGCACATGTATCCAAGGCTTCCATAAAATCTTTACTCGAGGCTGGCACTTCTGAATTAAACTGTAAAGGCTAATTTCAGAATGTAAAAATCTGCTCTTGATAAAGCTGTTACTACCACCATAAGGCAAAATTTCAGAACAAATTGTTTATTCCATTATATAATTTCCTGTTTTGGGAGAGTGCTGGTTATTTTTATGGTTTTAAGATTTGGTAGTTTTGTACAAAACCATTACTTATTCCACTCAATATTTGCTCAGCTTTAATCCCCTGATATTGGCAACATTGTCGCAACAATTCTATCTTTTTAAGTGGAGTATGTTATCTTTAAGGGAGAAAAAAACCCACCTGATCTGAGGTGAAAGCAGCTAAAAAAGTTCCTGGTGTTAGACAAGAGCAGGGTAGTAAAAACTGAGGTATGATAGAAGAAATCCTACTTCTGTGAAGTCAGGGGGAAGCCTGACTGTAAACAGGCATCAATACTTCATCACACTAAAATATGGAGAACATCCAGCAACATGAGAAATACCTTTCATGGGTTTTTCTTTCCTCATTGTGGCATCAATCATTAAAGCTGCAGTTATAATGTCTCTAAAATACAACAGTGACACATATCATTTTGCTATTTGTTTTGCTCAAAATGGAAAAAAATGCTCTAAATCCAGAGCATCTGGTTTTGTTTAGTTGCATTCTGGTTGCAACGCTAAATATAACTTGCTACCATTTTCTTCAGAATAGACACAAGTAGAACCACAGCTCTTAATTTTACAAGAGAGAATAACACAGTTCTGTGAGAGCTCTGAGAAAGAAATACTTTCAATTTCAGTAGTGAAGGCAGAGGAGGTCACACTCACCCCTAACTACCTGTCCTTTGCCTGCATGCTGAGGTCAATGGCTCTCAACTGCAGCTGATTTCTTGGGAATGAAGCGGTAATACAGGTATTCATCCCGAAATTCAAATTCATTGGTGATATGCTGCACGACTCCTCCTTTCAGCAGCCTGTCCCCATACATCACAGCTTCTCCACGGTCTGAGGCAAGGCCAACTTGCATGAGCCAGTTCACCAGGTCACAGCCAAAGAAGATGCCAGTGGAGATCTTTGCACCACACCTGTATGTCAAAGGAAGGATTCACCCACATGTTCTGTAAATCTGGTATC
Source organism: Orthonyx spaldingii (assembly GCA_013397795.1). NCBI lineage: Eukaryota > Metazoa > Chordata > Aves > Passeriformes > Orthonychidae > Orthonyx > Orthonyx spaldingii. The sequence goes on from VZTJ01000889.1 coordinate 943,224, forward strand.
ACCACTGCACGATGGGGAAAGGCAAGGAAAAATAGCAGGAAACAAGGAAAGACATCATGATAGTTAAGAGCATGTTAGAAGAGAATTTGCAAGTTTTGTATATTAGGGACATGCCAATGTTCACTACCTTTTCCTATAGACATTTCAATGAGAAGCAATATGGACATATAAAGTTGTTTTAAGCTTGTGCAAATAAAATTCAGTGGACATCAGTGGCTTTTTTCCTAAAAACTCACACAATGTAATTCTATTTCTTGGATACTTACTTCCCATGTACTTCTTACCATGACCTTTTCTGCAACAAAATATCTGATCTCAGAGCAACCTGATTCCAGCAATAGGGATTCCATTTGAATTTTAATTCTTTTTATAATTTCTGAACACTTTAAAACAGACACTAACTGCTTACACATATTGTAAACAAACCCCATTTATAACTTGCATATCCTGTTAAATATTTACCACACAGGCAATACTAAGAATAAACAAAACCTTTACAACAAGATTACTTTTTTTACGTATTTATGAGGCAATGATGCTATCTATCATCTACCTAGTTTCCGTAGAAATACTATGCAAAAACTTACCTGCAGCAATGAATATTTCTGGTGATCTAAAATCTACTCTGTGAAACCCAAGCACAGGGTTTCTAAAAGTGATTAAGAGCTAAAAGACAGCATAAGCCAAATTTTTTCCCTATGTTTTTTCAAGTTAAAAGCAGCAGTAACATAGAGCAAGTGTTAACAACTATTAGCAGATGCAAAAATGAAAATAAATTAAAATCCATGGTTACAAGGTCTCAGTTGCAGCACGTTTAAATCAAAGAGGACAGGATCAAGTTAGATGAATATTAAAATGAGAAGATAAATGCATTGTTTTAATTCACAAGGAGAAATAAAACATGAACCAAGTTCCTCATAAACACAGTATTACAACAATGAAGCAACAAATGTCATATTTTCATGTATTCTCAAGTGGCTATATGATTAACAAAAACCACAAAATCTAACTAAATGAACAGCCCAAAGCCCAAGAAACCACAATAGCAGCAGAGGCACGGGAAACACAGCTGTAAAACCTGTTCTGTTTCACAACAGACATTTTCTGATACATCTTTCTTATGGAACATTACTGACCTCTGAAGAGACTGAACAAAATCATGATGCTGTCTAAAACAGTTTTGCAATGTGGTTTTGGACTACCTGACCATTAAAAGACCACCCCACCCTGCCAAGCTAGCCCTACTTAAAAGCTTACATGACAAGAATAGTCCAAGTGTCGTGTTAGAACAATTCTTCACGTCTCCATTTTATATATTTAAATAAAGGCAGAATCTTTTTCTTGTTCCTGCTGCTTCTGTCTGCATTTCTTTTCTCATCCACCTACACATATCTGAAGGCATAATGCTTGATTTAGGTATCATAATTTGCCTCTGAAATCTTTCCTGATCTCATAAATTGAGTTTTAGGCCTCATTAGAGGTATGAGCAAAAGAAATTATATAAACTCAGAAGCTGTCAAAGTCCTAAACCCACTACAATCTCACACATTGAGTGGCCTCTGAGTACACACTAAAATCACTTGCAACAGTTTTGGCTCCTATGAAAGCTACATATTAGTAAACATTTAGTTACAAATACAGACAGTTTCTTACTCTAAAAACAAAACCAAACAAGGGTCTCAATGCAGTATTACAGGTATTATTTTATCCTCTGAACTCCAGTTAAATGCAAAACCTGGAGAAATCCCTCAATGATATAAAACTTTTTATAATTTATTTGAAGCCTAGGTGATAATATGATAACTTGCACCTCAGTGTTTCAGTGTGAGGCTAGAAACATTTCTCTGTTACAGTTAAATTTTTAATCCTTATTTTGAGGTTTGAATAAATATACCACAACAGGAATCACCCACAAAATTAGCTGCACTTCATTATTTTCAAAAGATGAGCTGTGTGCTTTGGAACAAGTTATATGTGCAGGGAAGAACCTTACCTTCTGCCTCTGACAATACTTTTGACACAGTGATCTCTATGATAACGAACAAACTGTTGACAGGTCATCCTGATTTCCTCAGGTACAGAGGGATCTGTATGCCCTGCTGCTTCTCTTCCACCCCAGAAAAACTCAAGTCTAGGAAAAAAAAGGAAAAAGAAAAATTAAAGACAGCAAATCAAGCAGGTGCATTTTTTTTGGAAACTGCAAATAACAGAATGGAACTCCCAGGAAGCTTATCACAACCTCTTTTTGTGCCCATTACTTTACATATAATCTTCCTAATGTATTTGTGTGGCTTTTGAACACAGAGGTGTTATTGTAGGCTTGGGCAGAAGGGAAGTCAGAGGGTAGCTGGGAGCCAGCCCTGGCTGCTGGATTCACATGGCACCAGCCAGCTCTAAGGTAAAGGCAGCTTTGTACAACTCCCATCTCTGCTGTGGAAGGGCCCGTCCACACAAAGTACTCACACAAGGTCATGAACACAGGGCTTTAAAACAGTGATGATATATTCTGATTCAGCATCCACACCTAAGTTTTAGTTTATCAGATGAAATTATTTCTGAAGATTCATCATTTGGCAAAAATCTCATCTCTAGGGACCCTGCAGGATTTTTGTCTTTGAAAGTGTCATTAGGACAGCAGTAAAACCTCACACACAGCTAACTGCTATTATCTCCCCACAAGCGGGAGAGAAAACAAAATGTTGGAAGATTAATCAAATAGGAAATGGAATGCTATAGCACTGAAAACTCAACACTCTTCAGAAATTATTATCAGTAATAATTAAGTTTACAGGTGTAAGCGTAAAGATTCTATTTACCTTCGCTTGAATGGCAGAATGATTAAATGTTTATCTAAGCCAAAAATACCAAAGCAAATGAAGCCCTGGAGAAAAAAAAATAGGAAAAGCAAAAAGCAACATTAAGTGAAACTTTGGTTTCTATAGAACAGAAGTTTAAAACTCAGTGCCAAATACATTTCATGTATACATGGGAAGTATCCCTCTTCTCTAAATATCATTCAAAATGCATTTTGTTTCTGCTTTGATTTTTCATTTGAACATGAAAAAGGCATATCAATACTTAACAGTCCATCGTATAAACCCTTCAAGAAACAGTTTGGTAAAACTAATGCCACTTGACACTTTGGGATAACCGGCAACCTTAGACAGCCAGGTATTAAATCTGTCTTTATTAACATCAAGGAAAGAACAGACTTACTGGAATGTGAGAGCTAAAATGCTCTCTACTTAATTCATTTTTCTATGCAGCTTTTATATAAAACTACTATCATTACTTGATACCGCAGTGCACCTTGTAGGCACATGTGCTCATGGATCTGTAAAATGTTCCTCTATGTGTATTAATTGCCTGGCTTTCACCTTTATGGGTAACAAACCTGCTGTGTATCAGGTGCACTGAAATTGGCCGTGAGCAGCCAGAACCAGCATCCATCTTCAGCTTTCACTATGATGCTGTCACTGAAACCAGGGACAGCCATTTAAACCTCACAGAGAAAGCATCCATGGAGCCATCCTGCAACTGGTGTAACTCTACAGAAGAGACACCAGTGAAGCTTTGGTACAAATAAGGCTAAATTCCTACTCAGTTTCCACAAGCACTCAGCATTCAGTTGTCATTTACACCTTTGAAAGTGTTCATGGTCATAGAAGATGTGCATTATCTGCTGCAACAGCCACCAACGAGGTCATTTTCAGAACAAACATTGGTAAGTACCTGACCAAAATTAAACACAGCACAGAAGAACTGCAGTTCCACATACAGCCTTCCAGGCTCTTGGTTGAACAGCCACCACAAACAACTGGAGAGATTCTGTAAAGAAAATAGAAAAAAACCCAAAACCCACAAATATAACCTGACTGTTAAAAATCAAAAGCTTTCTTCTCTTCACATGGCAATAATTCTTGCACAATTTTCATGGTCTCTATTTAACAAATGATTCAGATAAAGGCAATTAAGAGGGGATAAACACCTTAAAACATCATTTTAGTTAGGCTTAATAGCTTGGTGTGAGGGGGAAACTTAGTTGTTTTTCACATAACAATGCAAAACATAGCAGTGTAAAAGGTTCTGCCTCTTTACATGTTTATGTAAGGAATTTGCCTTAAGCACACTTAGGTTTTCAACATAACACAGACAACATTAGGCCAGACAGATTTGCAGTGTTTGTCTTCAGGCTGCTTAGCTGAGACCAGTGCTTTCTACATATTTCCTGCAGAGTTAGGATTATGTTAAGCTGAAGCACATACCACTTCAGCTATCTGAGATGCCTGACAGAAGGAGGAAACCTCCAAAGTTAACCCATTTGGGTGTAAAGGCTGATTCTTTAAAGTAACTGATCTTATTTCATAGTATCTACATAAACATTCAGATACAGCTAAAATATAGGCTAACAGCTGGGGTACCGCTTAAATATAAAAGATGTGAAAAAATAGACTAGCACAGAATATTTGATACAGAAAATTTGAGACAGGGAAACATTTCATTTTGTAATTTAACAGAACTTGAAAAGCAACAGCAGTAGCTATTAACCCACATTGTTGTGCTGCACTGTCCTGCTTTATAGTATCACATATTTGTGCCCCAGAATTTTCCATTTCAAATAAAAATACTTCCTCCAACTGTCATCCACAAGAAACTCAAGTCTGAGCATTACATTCAGAGACAGCAGTTTCTCACCTTTGTCAGAGTTAAAAATTTTAATTATATCCCTAATGCATTACATTCTGGTATTTCACACTTGCACACAGGAGCAACCACTAATACATATTGGAGTCAATAATGATGAGTGGCAACACTAACTTAGCTATGTTGCTCCAAACACCACTAAAAACAACAAAATTGCATTTTCCCATTTAAAATAATCTTAGATTATTCTTAACACCTCAGAGAAATCCAAGTTCCAATATAAGCCTGATCAGATGGAACAATTTTTGTAGTCTCCCTCAGAAGTAGAATTCAGTTTATATTTTTAATTGATAATTGTCTAGGGAAGAAGACCAGCTCTTGAGAAAATTGGGAAGAGGGGCGGTACTGATGCATGATATAATGATATAACTTCACTTTTTTTTCCCTTTCGGGTTCTCTGGTGTGTCTTGCTCACTATCATCAATCTCAACTTGCATTTAATTTACGACGTGGCACAGAAAAATTAATTTTATGACATCCCTCTTCCAGTAAGGAACAAAAATATATCCCCTATTTTATTTAATGAATTGTTACTTAAGCAATTGTAAGATTTTTACTGTCTAGATAGCTTTCCTAAAAATCATTCTACCTCAATGAGTTAACATGGGGAGAAAAAAATATTTACAGCAAATAGGCCAACAATAAGAAGTAAGCACAGCAGCACATGTCTGGCCAGCTGTTTGTCTCCAGTCTGTAGAAGCTGTTCTTCCTGAGCCAAGACACACGTTTGAGCACTGCAGTGACTCACACACTGATCCACTGAAAAACAAATAAGAAATTTTTATTAGGCTTCTACCTTGAGAACTCCATGAACAAACTTGCTAATGTAACTTGCTGAGACAAATTACCTTGTAAGCACCTCTACTGAATGGACACACACAAAATTTAATATTGGCTTTGACAATAACCTGTTCAGACATCTACTCTCAAATGAAACAGTTTACATGTGCTCCTAAAATGAAAAAAGTTTTTGCAACAGAATTTTTGTTTCAAAGATTTAATTCAAACTGAACGTGTGGTTAGAAAACACTACTAGAAATAATGAAAAAAAAAATTTCTCTAAACAGTTTTTAAATTTTAAATTTATTTTGGAAAAAATCAAATATACTGTCAGCTCTAATGTTTTTACTCTGCATCTCAGTGTTGTTGAGCTCTAGATCAGACAGACAACCACATTTATTCTAGGTCTGGGACAGTATTTTAACATAGTATAGCGCAACACCATCATAATTGTATCAATGAAAAGAGCCAAACAAAGAGAATGGATCCTTGTCTTCCAGCTACAGAGTTCTAAGAAATTCTATGTATCTTCCTCTAGAGGGCAGTGAAAAACCTCCTGGCAAGGCCATACCTAAGAATTTGCACCAGACAACTTGCAGGAGTTCAACGAGATAGTAGAAGAATTAGTAATTGCTGCAGCCAAAGTTACGCAAGTGTATGCATTACAATTTGCTTTTACTGATTTATAGTTTTGAAGTGTTCACTCAGGAGGTTGAAATAATTTCCACTCAACCATAAGGTATTTTCTACCTTATCTTTTAGGATAAGAAAATTAAATTAGCCTTCCTGTATTCTTGAAGACATTCTTATGGTGCTTGTCTGAACTACCTAACAGATAAAATAGCTGGCAATAGGCAGAAAGCAAGCATTTTGTGAGAGGAGACATAACTGAAGTATGCTTTAGTGTGAAATATTTAGATTTATTGAAAACTATGTTTCATGCAAACAAAGCATAAAGATAGGAATTCTTGCATAAAGATTCTTGCTCAGAATGCAGGAAAACAACAAAAAAATAGGATAAAGAGCAAGGTTGTACTGGCAGCTAGCTTTGATTACTGACAGTGATGTACAGTGAGAACGAACTGTGCATGCAGTTTTCTGACAGGTGTTGAACAGTCAGTTCGATCCATTTTTTTCTACTTTAGTCACCCCTAAGGCCCTCTTAGTCAATTTTCTCCATCTCTCTTCTCTAGGCATAAATAGTACACAGCAGCATGGACATGCAGGCTAATTTACAGTAAGCACTTGCTTCTCTACATCTCAGTGTTCAAAACCTGCACCTGATTACAACAGCGGCTTTTTTAAAATACGCAAAATGTGAATATGAGAATGTTAAAAAGCAGTTTATGTTAAAAGCTTGATGCAAAGTAGGGTTATGCATTCAACTTCCTAGCATCCAAACAAGACAGTGATGGAGAGGTAAAGTCTGAATGCTCAGAACATGTCAAAGTAGCTTTGTGGTAAAAAAGTGATATCCAAAGCAATTGTCCATCTTGAGCACTGAAAAACTACAAACAACAATCAGCAGAAGAGAACAAACACCTACAATATTGCCTAATAACTGCATTTAATATGAAATGTCAGTAATCCAGAAGAGTTGAGAGAACAATAGCTCCAACAGTTTCTTTGTGAGAATAACACACAGATGTTGAGAAGAGCCTGTAGTATTAAAACAAGGAGATACTACTGCTTTACCTGTCTCAATTGGAGGAACCTTGCTTTCAACAGCATTTGACACTGCTTTGCTGTCTTTAGCACAGGATAATTCACCATTTGTTGTTTGACAAGAACAACAACCTAGTAAGGATATACAGTAATAGGATAGTTAGCTTCCTTCACTACCATAATTTATTTTCCAAGTGTAACAATATATTCTATGCAGCTTTAACTGTTATGCTCAAAAATAACCCAAAAGACGACAACAGACTTAATTTTTCCAATTTACTGAGAGAATAAATGGGTTACAATACTAATATATAGAAGTGTTTAACGTAACACTACCACCATAGAAGCAACATGAGTACTTTTAGTTATAGGCAAAAAAATGGGAAGTGATCAAAAATGTTACCTATGAAAAAGAAGGATTAGAAACACATTGAGTGTTTCTGTTGACATTTAATTCTCAGAGAGACTGTTTAATGGGTAAACAATCTAAGAGCCCTAGTGGGCTGCATATATCACATCCTTATCAAGATACCACTACTTACGTAAAAATCATCCACAGGCTTTTCTTCTTGCCCACCTGCACAACTATTAAAATGGTGACAATCAAACTTTTCTTGGAAACATAAACATAAATACTTGGGTAGTTATACCTAGATTTTCTTCTATCCTAGTCTAACACCTGAAGCTGTAACCTATCTTTCCCAGAGCAGAATTACATTTGGAATATTAGTTTATAGCACCCTAAGCCATTTATTCTTTATACAAATCTACTTTCTCTACCTCTTTCTGCAGATGTCTGTGCAGAAGATCCTGGAGAACACTGAGCAGAAGATTCTGGAGAAGACTGTGGAGAAGATTCTGGAGAAGACTGAGTCAGAGTGGCTGAAATGTGATTCTGTTCACTCCCTTCCACTTCAACCTCCTCCACTGAGCTACGTGGTGAGTATGGGTTCAACACCCCATAGCTTGACCCTTGCCTACTTCTGTTCATGCACATAAGTGAGATACCTGACATCAATATACTGATGAACAGTATCACTGCTGTGGTAATTATCTGTTAAGAAAGCAAAGAAAATGCGCTTAAACACAGCAAAACAGTTGCATATATCTAACTTCTGTACAAATGCATCTGAACAACACTATGTTTTCTATATTTACTGCTCTTGCACCTCATGGCACTGAAAGAGACTAATTTTCCTTGCCTGAGTAACTCAGCTTTTTTGTTTGTTTAAGTGTAGACCCCTGTCTCCCAGGCAATCCAAAAACATCCCCTCATCATCATCCCCTTTCCTCTCAGGAGGTTCTAGGTTAAGTTCTGCTCAAGTACCTTTTAATTCCAAAGAGGAATGTGCTCTAATTTACATGCTTTTTCCAATGGGGAGCACCCTATTAATTAGCCTTTCCTTCTAATCATCTGCCTCCGATACCCAGAATCCACTCTGATGCTATTTAGTACTTGTGAAAGTGCCACATGAACAATCCCAAGTGACTCATGGACTCTATCCATAAGCAAGAGAGAGAGAAAACATGACAAATACCTGTGGTAGTACACTTTATATCCTCTGAAAAGAGGAACTATTTACTGGTAAAAACAGTAGTTCAGGGTCTTTTGGCCAATGATTGTGCAGAGAAGCCTACCATAGAGAAAGCAGTTACTGCTACATAGGTGATGCATAGCATATCTATTACAGACCAGAAGCCATTAATTAGTTATTGGATAAGAACAATTTTAGATAACTATCATGCTAGAATACAAATTAGTCACCAGGAAAAGGGCTCTGCAATTCATTACCACTCCTAAGTTTTTCGTTGAAAAGCCTACTCCCTCTTTAGTCATAGCTGCTTAAACATGAAGGTCCTTCTCCAAACAAGTGTTCCTAGTGGTTCATTACAGAAATAAATTTTTGTATCAATCCATAAGCATTCTACAATGATACTTTTATTATAGTAGCCTGTACTTTGACTGAAAGCTACTTGCACATGGCAGAAGCCTGAAGTGATGAGGACAGAACATGTCCATACCTGATGTTTTCCATAGAAAAAGGCAGAGTCAATACTACTGTTGTTACGTTCACCAACAATTAGTAAGATTCCTACCAGAACTGTTGGGACTCTGAAAGAACAAAATAGGAAGTATGTAACTTATTTAGTATGCTCCCACTAATTCAGCTGGGAACATTTGAATTAACTTACCCCCATCCAGCTATGATGATAAACCCAATGGGAATCTTTACTGTTTCTCTCTTCTTCAACAGAAACAAAGAGAAAGACAGAAAACCTAAAAATCAAACAAAACCAAAAGAAAACTAAAAGTAATGCCTTGTTTGTTATTCAAAAGGGAACTGGTATGTACAGAGCCTAGAAACTCTATGATGTGACCTGCTCAATAGCTTAAGATATTCTTCTCAGACCTTCAAATAGTCCAAAATCCTTTGTCTGACTGTATTCTGAGAAAGTAAACTACAAACACTGATTGCCTAAAAAATCATGTTAATAGTGAAACATTGAAAAAATTGCAGAACATTTTATATTAAATATTCACTTCTAAATGCTCAGAAAGGTTCATGAGAGTATAAAAGATGTCATAAGAACATTTTAAGATACAAGTAACTAATTTTTTTTAGCTATTAACAGCAGTTTTCTATCCCAACACTCTTTAGTAACCAACAAATAATGCATTAAGTTACATTTCTTTAAAAACTGACTAGTCCTTTGTAAAGTCAATGATAAATTTAACAAAAAAGTTTTGCATATTTTTACGTATATAACTCTTTATGTGAATATTTTCTGGAACTGCCTATCCTACTCACACCCCAGCAACATTCTCATGTTGAAGGAAAGCTAGTATTTATGTTAGGCCCCACCAATCATGAGAGACATATTTCAGCTAAACAAATACAACTCACTCCAGAAAAACGCCACAGGAATTAAACCCATAGATTCTGGACAAAAATATCTTGAATACCCAAAGTCTTTTTTTTTATTCATATATGTAAGGTTCTCCAAGCTTCTTGATGCACCTTTCAATTCTTTCTATTTCAGTTCCTGCATTAATCATACTCACATAATATTTTTAGAAATTACAATTTCCAGGGGAAAGAGGTGTTAAAGCTACTTCGGTATTTCCCTTCATTCTGTACTTTCTCCTTCTGATGCACCAAGTTTTTAGATCTACTTAATGCAGAATAATTAAAATCTTAAAGTCTGCATTAATTAAAAATCATCATTAAGACTTTGACTAGCTGAAGGGCAACCCACCCTATTCACTCTATTTGTAGTTGCTTCTGTCTTGAGAGCAGGTTCTTGTCTCTTGTCACACGCCAGCCAGGCTGCTATATCCAGCAAAGGCAAGCCAGACCTGCCCTAGGTAGAAGCTTCCAAGAGCAGGAGCAGTGCCCAGCACTAAAGCCTGTGTGGCCAGCACTGCAGCTTGGCACAACTTACAGGTGTCCCCATTTGCAGGACTACAAACAAGTGAAAGGAACAAGAACTCCGAAGAATACAGTAACATTATTTCAGTACATTAATCTTTTATTACAGTACCTGGGTTCTGCCTAGAAAAATCATACCTGTCCATAGGTAGGTGCTATAAAGTGAGCTGTAGAGGAATATAAATACAAGGATCTGTATGGTGATGTCTCTCTCTTTAACAGTGAAATTCCATGCCACCATACCAATGCAAGCAATAAACTGGAAAGAAAAGTAAGACACCACATTTAAATTGGGAAACCAGGATGACAAGAAAAACTGAACACAGTGCTATATACCCACAATAAGCTTCAAAACTCCACCCCCAGATCCACTGGAGGGTGGTTTTAGCAATTGCATACTTCATTTAGCAGTAAAGCACTGCCACAGTAAGTTCAGTATTACAGTTTGTCAATTGACTACGGTACCTTATTTTCAGGGAGGGTATTTTTGGCAGCAAGTATATAGCTCATATAAACTAGGAGTAAAGCAAATCAGGTAAACCCCCAAATTCATACACCCTGTAGTAAGTAAATGGTGATGTTTTTGGTAAGTGCAAACCATTTATCGGAAATTATTTGCACATGAAACTGAGGTCAACAGGTATTTGTTCAGCCAAGAAGTACACTAGTTGTCACCCAGTGATACTGCATGTACGATAATTTTAGCACTGAAGGAATCTGAAAAGATAGGCTGAAGTATTATGGAAACAGTAATGCAATGGTTCAATTTTGTTTGAAGATGAAAGCTAGCTTTGTTGTTACAGAACAGCAGCACCTGCAGTTCTCATGAACAGCATTTTTCAAATGTGACTCCATGATCAGAGCTCAGAGAGTTTACTATATATAAAGAGATTTTTAAAAAAACCTCCAGAACACTTCAGAAAGCACTATCACACAGATGTATACCAGCACAAGCTATTCCAGTTGTGCAGTTGACTTCAAGGGAATAAGCAGCATGTGCTCTGTAGTTCTCTCTCAGATTAAGTAACAATTAAAATTAATCCAGAGCCATTTGGCTTTGGCCTTCCCTAGCCACCAGCCATGCATTCCCACAGGCCCTCTTTGCACCAGCACTTGCACCTGCTGATCCCTCAGCAAGAGCTTCAGGGAGATAAACCAGTATGGGGATTATTTTTCTATGTAGCTCCTCGAATTGGGTCAAACATAGGCTGCTGCTACTGCTCCTGCTATTGCCAGCTTCAGACAGGTACAAATTGAAACAGAACTGCACTCAATAGTATTGGGCAATAACTAAGAAAACATTTCAGAAGCCACTCTCCATTTTGATTGTTTATAGTTCTATTTAGGAATCAGGGTGCCCACATTAACTGCCATTTTCTTCAAGGGCGTATTTCGAGGCACAGAAATTGTTTACACAAGCCACACATTAGATTCACCTGCTCTCCACAGCTGGCTATAAAGATCTCACTGTAGAAACCAAACTTCCAAAAACATTTAAAAATACTTAAACCCTAAAACTCACACAACAGCGTTCTCCTTACTACTGACCTGAGCAACAAGTAGATTTGTTGTAATCATATGAGGAAGCTGTTTGTATTTCTTACTCAGAAGAACAACAATAAGAGACCAGGTCTGTAACACACAAGAAGGAAAATTAATTTAAGAATAAAACAAAACCCAAAAGAACAAGATGAGTATCTGGCAGACAATGGTGAAATTAAATATACAACAGATCTTAGCCACACGGCTACTGCAGACAGCTCCATACTGCTACAGTGTGCTGCCAGCCCCTTTGTCTCAGCAGCTGCAGTCAGAAAAAGCAATGCATCTTTGTGTTCTCAAAGACAGTGAAGCATTTCCAGGAAAGACCAAGAACTTGGAGTATGCAGAAGCCTGTTTGTTCCTCAGGACACAAAATGACCACAGAGTAGCCTGGCAATTTAGAATTTAAAATCCACACCCACCTCCCCTGAATCTCCCAAAATGATCTGACAGCAAGAGGTAGCATTCACTTCTGGCTTCCCTTCAGGCACAGTTTCAAGACGAGAACATCAGTGAGACAACAACTTCAGAAAACTCCAACTCCTTCCCACATGGATGTTTTTATTTTAAAAAAGCAAATAAAACAATCATACTATCTGTGCTTTCTATAAAACGAAAACAAAATTCACATTGGACTTTTGGATTATCAACTCAATTTTTAAGAAAAGAATTTCTAGTAAAGGAATTTGATAAACATACATTTTGCAGCTTAAACTATTTCATTAATGCTCATTAAGACTTCATTACATAAATATTCACTGACATTTCTGGAGCTGAAGTTTGGACACAGCCTTTATTACTGTGATATCCAAGCACCTCACTTGGCTTGATGCAACTAGTCTTTGTGGTGTAAGCTAGTACTTTAATTCCCTCACACCCTGTTATTAAAAAAGAAAACAAACCCAACAAAAAAACCTCTCAAGCTGTGTACTAAATGCTCTAATTCAGTCACTCATCTTCCTCTACAGTGCAGCTTCCCAGCAGACTCACTGCTAAATCAAGATTTTTAACTCCTTCCTCATCCTTCTGCAACAGGATATGATGAGGAAATACAAGTCTAACTGTGACTCAATTTATTGCTCATGCACTAAGGCTGCCCTGACCAGCAGTGCTTCTGGTCTCACCTGGGCAGCACCTACCAGAGAGATGAGGCTGACAATGCTGATGTCAAAGCTGACGTTCTGGAGTGCAGATGCCAGTGGGTTGGGATCCATGGATGGGATGGTCAGCAGCCATGCAGAAACATACATGATGGGGGCAGACACAAAAGTGCTTATCACCATGCCTGAGGTAATCTGCAAAGAGTCAAACAGAAACAGTAACAGAGTTAATCACATCTCAAGCTAAATAATCTGCTTTCAGGAGTACAACCACTGGCAAAATTGGACCTTTGAATTAAACATACCTAGACCTTTAACAAACACTGAGTTGTTTCTGTAACAAATTATTTAGCATTTGAGCAAGAAAGTGTCTGGTTTATGCACTTCAGCTAAACTGAAGATTTTAATAAGCTTCTGAAATAGCAAGAGTAGAGAGTTCCCTACTGCAGATTTCTACAGAGCTTCTTCACGGGTGTCAAATATACTCACAACTACAGTCTAGTGGTGAATTGACACTGTCACAACTTGCTTTTGGATATAAATAGTCACACTATAAATAACTAAAAAACCATGTAGCTATGCAAATATTAACATGCACCAATTCATTAGAAGAAGCCATATATATTTACAAGTGATTTCTAGTTTGGCTTCTCATTGTCTTTCTACTTTCTAGAGTTTGCACAGTGATGGAAGTGTGAGTTGTTACTCATACTAGAGACTGCTTTAAAGAGATTTCCTAAGTTTGTAGGGCATAAAATTCTATCTTGCAAGATTTACTTTTACTATTCTTTTTTCTTAAAAAAAAATCTAAATCTCAACAATTCTAAAATAAAAAACATTAAAAACAATAAAAGTCAACAAAAACGTGTTAATGTCATTTCAGGTGGAAGAAACAATTCTAAAATTTCTATTTTAAGCTGAAAAGATAATTGGTATCCTCTACTCCATATATATATATATGTGTGTATATGTATAAAAGTAAAATTCTTTTCTATCACAAGATTTACCTGAAGGGCAGCACAACTGAATCAGTTAAAGTTCAAGAGCTTTAAAAAATTTTCAGCTTTAAACCAACACTATTCTTACTCAAGTCAGTAACATAATTTCTTTTTTCCCCTACAAAAACAGTATCTCAAAGATAAGGTCTTGGTGAAAAAAAACCAAACAAAAACCACAACCTCAAAACCCAAAAAAGATTCAAGTTCTTTATATCTAAAGTTATCCTAGCTCTTTCTACTAGAGTCATGAATGAAAAAAAAGGATGAGGACATATTTACAAGCATATGCTATCAAGACACTTAAGACATCAGGAACGACCCTTGGAGTCCAAGTAATTCTCAGATATCTATACTACAGAAAAGCAGATTTTTCAAGCCTGCTTATTTATTTATTTCATCAATAAAGTTAAGCTCAAAGTTAGGACATATTTGGAAAAGTTGAACTACATACAATTCCTACTTCCATATTGAATTGACTTGCAAATATTGCGACACCAGGTGCTGCTGGAAAAACTCCATACAGAAATGCATAGTTTGATAAACTGGTGTGATTGACCACGCTGTCACTCTTGTCCAAGAGTTCCACCATCTCTCTACAGAGAAATGGCATCATGAGCCTGAAAAGAGAGAGGAAAAAAAGTAATTGAAAAAATATTACTCAAGCTATAACAATAGACGCTTCTTTAACCAGAAAATGAATAAAAAGGAAATTTAAGGCTTATTTGAATACTACTTATGAAAAGCAAAATACTAACATCACTTTGAATGATTGCCTTTACTGTTATCAAAACATTTACAGCTGCTTAAAATTATTATGTCACAAATTACATTTAAAAAAAAAAGGACAAAAATGACAACAAATTCGGGCATATAAGGAGCTTCCCTGACTGTGCAGACACATTCTTTGTATAAGCTTCAAATTTAGAATGGCAAAACATAAAACCCTCTCTCATTTTTCAACTGGCACAATAACAGTAGCTATAAGCAGTCATCAGCTCTGAAACTCAGACCACCTTCCTGCAAGTTGTCTGAAATATAACAAGGGCTCAGGCTTAAGTATCCCATGCCAAAAGTTTTGGCCAGCAACCCCCCTGCAGCAAGGCTATTTTGTTCACCTTCAGCAATAGCTCAGATCTCACACAGACTCCATGTAAGCCTTACACAGGCTTACAGTAAAGGAAAGTGGTAACATTAAAACCCAGGTTTTTTCATGTTCTTACAAAATTTGCCATTGAGCTGGTTTACAGACTAGGTCTTTAACTTTGCTGTTTAGTTGTGCTGGTACTCAAATGCACCTTCAAGTTTTACAATATAAACTTAAAAACCAAACAAACATTCTATTATGTTAATTGTAGTTCTGTAAGAAATAAAATATTTAATATTAAACAAATAAGTATTCCCTGAGAGGTATTCATGAGAAGATAACGATAGTATAAGTTCTAAATAGAACTTGTCATTTATTCATGCTTAAAAGTCAAGCAGTTCTAGAGCATAAAGTGACCATTTTCAAGCTCTTCCAATATTGCAGTTTCAAAGATTTATATATAAAGCAAGGAAAAACAACTAATTTAGAGATGCATTGTTTAAGTCAAATAAAACACAAATACTAATCAAATATACCTAAACTCACTACTGTCTAACTATTTAGTCAGTGAAGTTTAATTTAAGTGACTAATTCCCCAAACACCCAATTCATGACAGATGGCCTGCGGGCAGTCCATGAAGGCACAGTACCCCTGATTTTCTTTCTCTGTCGAGCCTGACAACAGGTTTGTAGTCTACTAAATTTCCTCTAAAATTAACAGTGGTATTCTATTAAAGAGTTTGGGAAGCACTCACTCAAAATACTGGTAGTAAAATGTACTATTATAATGTTTCTGAGAGAAAAGCCATCTGACCAGGGTACTCAGAGCTTAAAACATCTAGAGAGCAAAATTATAAAAATACATAAATTGAACTTACAGTTTAGCTGTGATGAGAAGGATCAGTGCAACAAACATACCCTTTGTCAGCTTTTTTGTTTGTCCCACCATAGTCAGTCCAAGGTAAAAAAGTGCAGAGCCAGAAAATGAACTGCCCAGTCCATCAAGGAAGTTTTCAAGGTATTCAGGAATTTTCTGGCCAAGAATATAGTTTGAGGCAATTCCTATGAAGACCATGAATACAATTGGGTTCTGCAAAACTCGAAGGAGTGCTAGGCCCACTATTTTGATTTTGCTCTGTGACACAGTGCGATTATTCCTCCACTTCTGGATTTCACAGAAGATAAACCCCAAGGGGTTTAGCATCATAAGAGATATTGGAGCCACTAGGTAAATGTACTGGAGATACTCTGGGTAAGTGGTTTGATATAAAGCTTCAACTAGAAGACAGGAAATGAAGAGTTATGAGTGATAACATTAAAGCAGAAAAACACATTGAAATATTGAAATTAAATTCTGCTGTCTGAAAACTAAAGAAAACTATTTAATTTTCCTCCAGAAGGAACTGAAAGAATCCATTTAATTAACAATCAATATAAGATGATGCAAGAAGAGAAGTATGTCAAATCGTATCTAGGCCACAGTCGTCTAAAGAACCTATTAAAGACCAAAGATTAACTATGCAATACTATTTAATGATCCTACAATTAGTCAACATTTATGGAAAAAAATAAAACAATTCAACAATTCTAAGTTTCCTTTGAGTCATCCCAAATGCTGGAAGAATTTTGTCTTTATTTCTGACTGGCTTTTCCTCCCCAGAAACATGACAGTTGTGGAGAATTAAATGCACCTTTGCAGGATACAAGCTGCTTCCCATCTTAAGGGAGTCTCACCTCTCTGGAATTTAATCAGTTTTCAGTGGGTAAGTTGGGTGTGATCTTTCTACATTGATTCGATACAACACAACAAAGCAACGACCAAAAAAAGAAGTTTATCACATAATATTTGGTTCATTCTCTGGGACTACTTAGGACAAGAGTTACTGCTGTAGTTATGGTCCCTCAAGGAACTCTAAATCATGAGCCTTTGCTTTCATTACTACTACATACTTCTGAGTCAAAGTAGAATTGCTTCTTATTTCCAGTTTGTACTAACAGCACTTCAAAAATAATGAAAATGGAAAGATATACAAGATTCAATTCTAAGGTGAATAAAAAATTCCCCAATGCTTTAAAAATAGAATCTTCTCTTTTACCTGACTTATAACGTTATTATATTCAATAATTTTCTTGTTATTAGTTATTATCAATAATATGCTATTGATATTAATAGCATGTCAATTATATGAATATCTAGATAACTGTATCATCAAAATTATTATATATACTATGTATTAGATATATACTATACATACAATTTATAATTATTCATAACAACATGATTAACCTTTTCTGAAAAGGTTTTTCCTCATGACTACATTTTTCAAAATCTGTAAGATTTTTACCTTCATATTATTTAAGCCTCAGGAATGACAGGAACTTCCAAGTGCTAAATCAGCACTCACTTTGAACAGTCTCCTCTTTAGACCAAATAAACTGACACTCTCAACTAGTTGATTTCTAACATATATAAGAAAAGGCACTAAAGGTGTTTTTACTTTTACAGGCCATTATTAAAGTACATATACAAAAACTACCTGTAATAAAATCCTAAATAAAATGCTGAACAGAACTACCAAGTTTGGGGTTAGTTACTGCATTTAACAAGCCAGTTTTAAGCACTAAATACATTCAGATACACGAAACCACTTTAAACATGCTGGACACTTTTTATATAAATAGTTTTTTTTCCTAAGACCTCAAACTTGAGACTGATGTTTTACATTGCTTTATACAGAATGCCCATGTCACTCAAACACAACTCAACACAAGTCACATGTAAGTAATGTCTGAATGAAAAATTTCAAAAATCTTCACTTTCTGGCAAAGGGAAGCTGCATACTTAATATATTAAGGTCTATAAGTACTTTAAATCATGTGTGATGTCAGAATGCATTTTCCTGGTACAAAAAGTGGAATTAGATCACCAAATCAGTGGGTGAAAAAAAAAAATACATCACTCTTAAGGAATCATTACGACAGTAAAAATAATCCACAACTTCTATCACTGATGAAAAGTTTTCTTTTTATTTAAATCATGGTGCCTGCTTGCTGATCATAACAAAAAACTGAAATCAAAGATATTTTAATTTTTTAAAAAATCAATTCTCCATATCCTAGCTGCTCAAAATTACAGATAAATCACACACTAGTTGTCCATGCTTAATACAATGAGTATGATTAAAGTCACAATAAATGCCACTCACACAACACCTCTGCTACACCTGTGCTTTAACACACAGCTCTAGAGAATACATGAACCTGCTTGTCAAAGTTGTATCATTATTACCCAGTAATAAAAAACCCCCAAAGCTTTCTATCACAATAATTCTGTCTACATTAGGGGTGTATTAACAAACCTCTGTGGGGTTTTTTTCACCCCAACATCACTTCTTAATCTAGAACTGTCATAACCATGATAACAGAAAAAGAGTGGTGATCTTCAAAAATTTGTTCTGCATTTTGATTTCCCTATGTGCAAATCTTTTCAAACAGCAAAAAATAGCATAGTAAAGAAATAATAAATAATAATAGCAATGTATTAAAGAAATTATATGGGATGAAGACTCAGGAATGATTAAGAGTTCAAACTGCCTTTTTAAATAGTGTTGGTTTAGTACACAATTTGTCAACACTGATTTTTTTCCTTTACGATCTTCCACTGCTACAGCATTTAAAATACATTTTCATTAAAAGATCAGGCTTTGTTCAAAACATTACCTCTGTCACATAAAAAACAGCATGGCATTCTTTGTTGGCCAGTCCTGCAAACACTTCAAAGAAGCTTCAGTAATATTTTACTAACAGTAAAAAGTTTGCACAGGTGACAGCATGAACCAAACACTGGTGGAAGTTTGGGGATGGGGAAAGGGAAAGGACATAGAAGAGGAAATAAACCTCAAGAGTCTACAATGTTTCTGTTGCAGCAACTATTCCAATAAAACCCTAAACGGTGTAGATTTTGGCAAGATCATACATAGAAAAATATAAATCATATTTTATAAACCATTAAGTACCTAAAGAAATATGCAATCTGACAAGAAATCAAAAGTAGAAAGAATGTTTTAACCAGAATACAATGGAAATAGAGAACCCCAAAATACATATATTAAAAAAAGAGATACTCTAATTGGCATCTAAAATGCATACCAGCAAAGATAAAATTCTCACAGCCCCATTTGTGGCACACTTCTGATTCCTTTCAAGAGGAATAAATCTCAAGAGATGCAACTGAGGGAAACACAGTATTTTCATCTAAAGAAGACGTATGTCATTGCATTTGTCTAAATTTTATACATATCAAGCAAAATTGAAGAGAATAAGAAAGATCAAGGATTCTCCTGAGCAAGCAGCCCTGGAATAAGGAGAAAGATACTGTTAACTCCTAAAGTAATCTAAAATATGGATATACTTGTTACATATGATCTGAAATTACATATTTGAATTTTCCTTTGTAATTGTATTCTTCAGTTCTGTAATCAAACGTCTTGCTTTTTCTTTTGCTAGAACCAACTTCCTTTTTTTTTTTTTTTGTTTTTAACCTTTCCTAGATGATGAGTAATCTCAGAGAATCTGAGAGGCACTTCAGAAATTACTTCGATTGCATGGAACTTCAATTCAGAAGTCAATTTCAAATTATGGAAAAATAAAAGCAAACGTGTCTCGAAGAGTGACAATTAATTTTAAAAGAACAAAGCATACTTACCTATTGGATATCCAAGTGCAAAGTCATTGCTTTGTGTAGCAAAAATAGGGAACAAACCTGCTTTGCTAAATCGGTTCTCAGGACTGGCTACTAACAATGTTAAAACACAGACTAAAAAAAACACAGCAGCTTTGGCAACTAAAACACTGTACAGGAAGGACCAATTCACATTAGAAAAATTAAGTACCACCATGTTTTTGAACAGTAAAGCCGGGAGTGCAAAACGGGACACAAAATTTCCCAGTCCTTTGGCCTGAGTTGATGTGATAATATTGGCTCTTCCAGCTATGTAGCCACAAAGAATTATTCCAAAACATTCCAACAGGGCTGGGAAAAGCCTGCTTATTGACATAGAAGGAGCACCACCGGTGGTATTGAGTCCAGCTTGTCCAGGCAGAGAAAGAGACATATTAGCTGAAGATGAGAGGTTCTTTGCAGTGAAGTCTGAATAGCTATCCATTTCCTTTGACCACCTCTTCCAAAAGAAGAGTATGAAATGATCTCATCTGTAAAAGAAACAGAAGCACATTTATTAACTTTATTCCTTTAAGCACAAGCTTATGCCCTCTTGAATTATTACAGAATAGATAATAGGAGTAGCCCTTACAAGAACTGAGCACCAGGAAAGGAAGATAAATTTGATGATGAATCAAAGCTTCTCCACGCTGGTACAAAAATATTTGGTAAGATCCTCTCTACCTTCCAGAAATATTTAGAGTTTAAATCATCATATCACCCTTGAAGTTTGTACCTTGCTTTGTGCAACTTTGACCTCTCCCAACATTTCAGTATCATGTTCTTTCCAGTTAGTAAAGAATCCACATATGACAGAGCAGCCAGTGATCTAACGCATTGCACTACAGCCTACTCATATTTCTACACACAATTCTTTAGGTCTGTAGCAGAGAAATTTAAGCATGCATTAAGTATTTATGTACACCAGAAATATCTGGTGACCGCCGTTCCTCACTCGTTAGCAGCGATTCCCTTTGAAAGGGCTGATTACAACACCGCAGCTCCTATATGCAAGCAGACACGTAAAGTCTGCAAATCAGATGAAGAGAGTGGACATCAAACACAAATATTCATTGGTCAATAGCAAGGTCCTGCCAGAAACAGATACGGCTTTGGCAATACAGCTCTGAAAGCTGTGCAGTCCATCAGCTAACTCTACATATAAAATTCCAACATGACTAAATCCTAAAGTACTCTGCTCAGGAAGTCAAGATGACTTACCCCACTTTGCAGGGATAGAAACTAAGACAAAGGGGAACTGATTTCCCCTAAGCCATTTAATGTATCAGTGGTAAAGTCAAGATTGCCAGGCCCCAACCAGCGCTTTGTACAGCACAATCTGTGCAAATTAACAACTGGTTTAAGAGTCTTCCCAGCCTCTTTGTATCCTATCCACAAGGAACACAGAAGACAGCAGCCAGGTAAATAAGCAAGTAAATCAAGTCAGTGCAAAGGTGAGTTCTCGTAAGGTTAATTTCACACCCTGGCATCCAGCATATACGTATTCACAAGCATCAACTCTTTGACTCATGACTTTTATTTATGCCTGAGGCTTTTAGCAAGCACTTCTACGATGTTGTTGTAATTCATCTGGACTGAGCTGCTGCATCATCCAAATCTGTCCAGTAGCCTTGGCTATCCCTTCTCCCAAGGAAAATGAGTCTCACTCCAAGTAGGGCTTATTTTAAAGGCTGTATTTTTCTTATATTACTGATGATACATTAGCTTAGATGTATTCATTTGGACCAGGAGCTCAAAGTATTATTTGCTACAGAACAATGGAAAAACTTGCAATAAATGAAGCGGACAACAAAGCATTTCTTCTACTAGAAAAACCTAAGGTTGTTGTTGGAATTTGCAAAATGTCCAAAAGAAGATCAGAGACAGATTTCCAACACTGAATTCTTGAAAGACATCAGCCACATTCTACACTAGCTGCAAGGTAAAAGCATAGCACCAAAGATTTTCAGCATAGACATATTATAAATTCTCCAAGCTTACAGCACTGCATAGAGGTAAGGCTCCTAGAGGTGCAACATGTTCAACCTACTCACTGCTCTCTCAAGGGATTTTTTTTCAGCAATAAGATAGAGATGAAACTTTTTTAACCAAATGCAACTTTTGGTCTGTGGCAGAAGTGTATTCCAGCTGTATTTATACCTAAATTCTAGCATTCCTTCTCATCTCCTGTGCCTTCCTATCCAAGGCTAATGACAAGGCTCTTTTCCATTTGTATTAAAATAATTATTTCTCCTCACAAAATTGCTACAAAATACAGAAGTGCCCTTGTCCTCATTTCATAATTCAGTACTCAAACAAATATGCAGAAGACTGACTTTTATGTTGTATCAGTCAACAGCACATGCTAAATCCTGTATCTTCCTCACTAGATCAAAACTGACATGGATACACATCCAAAACCATTTTTTGGTAAGAGATAGATAGATAGATAGATAGATAGATAGATAGATAGATAGATAGATAGATAGATAGATAGATAGATTCCTGCAGCCTTCCTTCAGGCTACCTTCATCTTCAACTTCATTACAAGGGACCCTGTCAAGTCATATAGGACAAATTTTTGGTGAACCACATGAGTTTCAAGGAGAAGAACAGCATCACAGTAAAAGCTGCTAGTGGCACTCCTCAGAGGGCTTTGGAGTGAATCATATCTTCAGCTCGAGAGACCTGCACATCCCAAACCCTTCACATTTAACACAGACTATCTATTGCAGAGCAGTGTTTTCCAGAAATGCAAGCTTCTGTGTTGCTGCTTAACACAGTGAGTATGTCTCAGCATTCTTTGTTCTATAGGATACAGGCATTTATATAACTGTTGTGAGATTATGTAATGACTAATCACAGATTTAATATACAGCCTTGTTACACCTCAGGCTTATCTCAAACTAGCGTCTCACAAGAGTGAAATTATTTTCAATTCACAGTTCTTAATAAAATCAAAGATAATGATCTCATGCAAACCCAAAACCTGATATATTCTACATAGAAATGAATTTGTTCTTATAGTAGATGTAGCAAACTAACCAGACAAATGACATTAAAATAAGGAAATATAATACATTTGCCAGGGAAAGCACTTATCTTTGGCACCATAAAACATATGATTTGCAATTATCCCTTCAAGGATTGAGGACTGAGATTTGAATCCTTGAGAACTCAGCCACAGCTGCATTGTTGGGAACTGCAGGCCAATACAGACACAGGTTTTAGGAATAATGCTGCCTTATTTGCTCTCAACTGTGCCAAGCATAGCTGCTTGCAGCCAGACTGTCAGCTTGCACGAGAGGAAGCCTTGTATGAAGACCAACAACAGACATCGAGCAAGTAACAAGTGCAGTTTAAACATCCCATGAAACATTTCTCTTGTAGGTCGTCAATATCTGTAAAGTCTTAAAATTCACCAGACCAGAAACTCAGTTTCCCAGCAGCTGTGAGTTAAGCAACATCAGGTTCCTCTCCAAGTACAGAAACAGAGAAATTGTCTCCTTCACCAAAGGAAGGCAAAAGTCCCTTTCAACTTCTTCTTCTAATGACAGTCAAAGACAGTATGAGAGAATAGAAAAGATAACTTCAATGTATATCTTTTCTCCATTCTCTCTCTCTTAAGCTTTCAACTGATAATCACTCTCAGGATAATGTGGTGACACTGGCAAGACCGTGCACATTGTTCATAAATTATATCCCACAACATGACCTACTTTAAAGCAATGCAGAAACTCTCCTACTTTAATGTAATGTGGAAACATCCCAAGGATGACACATTATTTTATTTGGGAAGATTAAAATGGAATCGGGGTAGGAAGAGTTACCACTCATGGCAGCTCTACTACTCCATTCTCAGCTAAGATAAGTGTGTACTACATGCATTTTCATGTAAAAATTTGTGAATTAAGTCAAAGAGGAAGCAACTTTAGGGAGATAGAATGATAAAAGTAAGTGGGAAGAAGTGATTATTGTAGTTCCTATTCTTGCATGTAAACCACAGTTTTTACATTTCTCTTTATTGGGCTAAGAGGACAGATAGAATATTGTAACAACAATTAACACAAGAAATGGGCCACCTGTATCTGGAAATCCAGACAACGCCACAAGAAATGTCACACACCTGATGTGTCTCTGAGCAGTTACTTTTCAAGATCACATTTCCTTTGTCATTCTTCTCCTACTATGCCATTCCAAGAAAGCCCCTGGCTGTGGAGCAGGCGGGGAAGCCGCATGCCCTGGACACCTGGCGAAGCCAAGGCCTGCCCTGAGCACACGACTGGCACAGCTCACACAGCAACATTTCAAGCTCCATAAAACTTTGGCAGTGCAGGAGCTCACACAAGACCAAATGAAGCAACAGTTGGCAGCAGCACAGAATGTCAACTCAGAAAATGAATGGAAAATATACCTCCCCTTAATTTTCACTTAGGCTGATCTTTGGGCTTGCCAACAGATATATATATACTTCCGAAGCAAAGAGCAAAACATTTATCAAAAGGCAGATAACATTTTCTTGCCAGCACCCCTTAAAAAGCACCTCACTTGCACCACTGCCAAAACGGGATATAAAATCCTCTGACTTGCAGTCAGAAAGCCACAACAAAACCAACGCCTCTCGCCTGCCCCTTCCCGGCCCATCACTGCTCTCCTTCCCGTGGTCACCCCAGCTACGAGCACACAGCATTTGCAGTCAAAGATAAAAAACCAGCAGCACTGCCCTGTGTGACAGCTGCCTCCGTAGAAAATAAAGCCAGAAGCCGGGGGAAGGAGGGGCAGCTTACCTACTTAGCTTTCGGTAGGCGCCTCCGCACAAGAGTGCGTGGAAACGGTTTGTGCTCTGCCAAACTGAGAACCCCTCCACGGCCGAAGCCGCCGGTACCGAGGCCGGGGAGGGGAGGGGAGGGCTGGCCCG